>JBBBDQ010029610.1:2682500-2777500 GCA_037127315.1 Ascarosepion bandense
TACTTCGCAAAACCTAACAGAATCATTATATTTCTTTTCATCTTTCCTTGGTCGGATCGAAAACATTTCAGCATGATCGATTTAGTTAACTTTGGGCCCAAACAGACAACCAGGTAAAAGCGTTTCGTACAAAATTAAATTACGAAGTTACACAAAAATTACAACCAATTTTTTATAATAGTCAATGAAACATTATAAAAAATTCATTACTTCTGTTGAACAAACTGAAATATTAAATTAGTTATCGTTTATAATAAACTAAAAACTTCTCATCTTATGAACAATATTTCCCCGACGAAATCAAAACAATAAAATTATCTATGAATCTAAATGAATAATACGCCTAATAGGCCGTTTATGGCACTCTACCGATTCTTAAAATTATAAAAGTTTTGTAAATCAATTGTTAGATAAACCGAAAAAATCTTATATAATAATATTCGATATAAATAATCGCCAACAATATCATTAATGTCATTACTGTAAGTTCTGCGGAGGATTAATTAGGATTTTCGGTGATAAACAGAAATTATTATGGGACCCACACAAAGCGAGCGGCGGTGACGGAATCCCAGTCATAGTACTGAAGAAATGTGCCCCAGAACTCTCCTCTGTCCTCTCTAAACTCTATAACCTCTGCCTATCTGCTTCCTGCTTTCCTGCCTGTTGGAAGTCCTCCTGCGTAGTACCTATATTTAAGAATTCTGGCGAACCCTCAGACCCCGCCAATTACCGTCCTATTAGTCTCCTTCCAATCTTTGGCAAAGTTTTCGAAGCTATTATCAACGCCGAGGTGATTCAGCACCTTATGACCAACGGGCTTCTCTCTGACAAACAGTATGGGTTTCGCTTCACCAGGTCTACTGCTGATATGCTAACGACCATTACCGAGTACATATACCAGGCACTCGACAAGAATGGTGAAGCCCGAACCGTTGCCTTGGATATCTCCAAAGCATTCGACAGGGTCTGGCATGCTGGCCTCTTGTGCAAACTGCGGAGCTATGGGATAACTGGACATCTGTTTGACCTCATCCAGTCCTTCCTCTCTAACCGCACATTAAAGGTGGTATTAAATGGGCATGCCTCCCAAAACTACCAGACGAACGCGGGCGTCCCTCAAGGTTCTATCCTAGGTCCCACGCTCTTTCTGATCTACATTAATGATCTCCCCGACACCATTAGATCCCAAGTTGGCATGTATGCCGACGACACAACAATCTACTCCCGCATCGATCAGAAACCAGGTCTGGACGACAAAGTGATCTCGCTGCCGCACTTGAAAGGGACCTCCAATCCGTAGTGACTGGGGTAGGAAATGGTTGGTAAATTTCAATGCCTCCAAAACAAAGCTGTTATCAACTAACCACCATAGACAATCGCATCTACCTCCCATTAGCATGGGACAGGCTAGCCTCCCAGAGAGTAAAATACTACGCCTCCTTGGCCTTACACTCTCGGCGGACCTCAAATGGAATAACTATATTGAATCCATTGCCAAATCTGCTGCTATGAAAGTCGGCTCCCTGTGCAGGGCCCGGAAATTTTTCCCACCTGAAACTATTCTGCACATATACAAATCTACCATCCGCCCGTGTATTGAATATTGCTGCCATATCTGGTCGGGTGCCCCTGCTGCTCTCCTTGGGCTTCTTGACAAAATACAAAGGAGGATCTGTAACGTGGTTGATACTGACTTGGCAGACCGGCTGCAGCCGCTCTCACACCGGCGTGATGTAGCTTCCCTGTGCCTCTTCTACAAGTACTTTCATGGCTTCTGCTCCGATGAGCTTAGATCACTGGTGCCGCCTAAGCACGAATTTACACGAGATACTAGATTAGCAACTAGGTCCCACCCTTTTACAGTTAAACAAATAAGATGTAACCGTAAATTCTACGCCAACAGCTTCTTTTCTCGCGCTTCCCGCCTGTGGAACTCCCTTCCACAAGTCTGATTTCCCGACAGTTACAATCTCCAGGTGTTTAAATGTAGGGTCAATAGACACCTCCTATCACACTAACTCCCAACTATTCTCACAACACTCTCATCTACCCAACCCTAATTCTCGGTATCCTCACCCGCCTATCACCCACCCTCTGTTATTTCCTATATTTAATCAGCCTTTCTCCACTCTACGTAGCCCCCTGCGCAGTAGTGGCAGTGACATGCCTTGCTCGGGGTGAAACGCTTATAAAAAAAAAAAAAAAAAAAAAAGTTACTGAAATGAAGCGTACGAAAACTGGGCGGACCTGAAGCAGACTACTACCACGTTTAATTTCATTGTTTTCCTTTCTTTTTTCTTTCTTCTTTTTTCAGCACAGTCCTATCGATTATTACTTAAACATTCCGATTATCAGTTTGAAAAATTACAATATTTAAAAAAATTTAATGGGGGGGGGACATTTTCTCATACAACGTTAAAGTAAATCGATCTTCCATTTTCAATCCACTATAAGGTTATATGAGAAACTGCGACCCGCTAAAATTGTTTAAATATTGAAATTTTTGCAATTTTTTTAATCATTCATAAAGTTTAAGGTGTAAATAATAATACTGCACTGAAAAAAGTCCAAAGTAATTGATAATGAACAAATGTACAGGTGGTGGTAATGTCGTACCGGCGACTGGTTTCAAAATGGAGGCTCGATTTACTATAACGTTGTATGAGAAACTGATCCCCCCCACCAGAAAATGTTTAAATAATGAAATTTTTCAAAATCTATTTGTCAATCATGAAGCTAAGAGGTTAATCGATAGGACTGCGCTGAAAAAAGTAAAAAAAATGAAAAACAACGAAATTAAACGTGTTGGTAGTCTGCTTCAGGTCCGCCGAAAATTGTAACGCTGCACAAATATACTGGCAAGCCGTGAAGAAAGATCACGAATATTATTGGTGTTAGCTTTTCAACTATCAGCCATGTCATCGAGGCGAAAAAAAAACTGGACCCATCAGTCCCAAATGTTAAGGAAAATGCGGCTGGGAGAGAAAAACAACGCCAAGACGTGAAAGATCCAAGGAGATTGTTGCGGAGTTGTGGCGAAACATCGCCGTAAACTTGAAGTGAAACGTTTGACCGGAAGTAAGACATGGAACAAGAAGGTAGGTTCAAAACAGTGTATTATATAAAAAGAAACAAGATATTCAAAAGAAGGGTTAATAATAAGTAATATAGAAAATAGTAACTCCGAAGGTATTATTACGCTGCCTGACTAGTATCTGTCGTTCATTGCTCTTGTTAAATGCTCTACTTGACTGCTCGTAACGGCTCGTCTGGGTCTGATTTAGATCTGATGCAATCACGGATGGCACAGTATTTTTCAAGGTCAAACAAATTTAATCATACACACCAAAAATAGATTCATATTGCTGCACACCACTGCAAATGACCTAATCTGAGGAAAAAATATAAATCAATTACACCCTGTCACATCAATGACCGTATGTTGAAAGAAAGGAAACTAAAGCAATTGTTTCAATTAATTTGCACAAGGGTGTAAGTCGTCTATTACCAAACAAACTTGGAAATTTCAGTTACGATAGTATCACTAGAATTAAGCAATTGTGAAGGTACTGTGCGAGCTAAATACAAAAGATCATTTCTAGAAATAAAATAGAAAAAAATGGCGAGAAAATCAAACCTTTTGTTTGAAGTAGTGTGGAATGTTGACATCTAGATCCTGTCATCATTTTCTCTTCGAATTACATGTGATATCCATTTTAGTTGTTACTGTTGTATTTCTTAATGGACGTGGTTTCTGTTATTTTGACGCTTTTCATTGGGATTCTGTAGCGCCAGTCAAGGAAGTTTCAAGAAGGATGTCTCCTTGAGAAGCTAATTTCTTTCAGTCGCAGACAGTAAGTTTCGAAGTTTGTTTTTCTTCAATTTCATTTGTTCGTACGGAGAACTAAATAAATTATTTACTCAACAACAAGAGAACTCCGCATAAACAAAGCCTATCTACTGACACAAAAATCTCCGACAGACAACTACGATGAATACTCACAGAAAGATGACAGGATGTCGTTGAAGCTAGTTACTGCTGACATGAGACACTTGACAACATCTCGTCAAGGATCATCTGAGACGTACATCTCGACTGGGTCAATAGACAAGTATTAGCACAAACCGAAAAAGACTGGCTTCAGCAACGATCTTTGAACACAGAGTAACCATGACAACGAAAAAGATAGTAATTATCATGTTTATAACATGATGACATACAAAAATATACACTTACGCAGAGATGAAGAAAAATATCTATCTAAACTTATTTATGAATGGAACTTTGGCTCTGTGTGTGTGTGTGTGTGTGTGTGTGTGTGTGTGTGTGTGTGTGTGTGTGTGTGTGTGTGTCAGTTACCTATAGACTCCGAAACGGCTGAACCGATTTTCTGGAAAATTTACACAGTTTTACTATAAGCGTCTGCGAGTGTTCTTAGCTAGGTTTTGTGTCGAGGTACCCCCGATAAATATCGAAAATCGAAAATAAAAAAAATTGGGTTATAGAAAGAGTGGTCCGATTTTAATCAAATTTGATACACTCATAGACAAAGACATAAGAAACGATATTCAGAAGTTTCAAGATTGCAGTACTTACAATAGTGCAGAAAATCGATTATATATATATATATATATATATACAAGTATGGGTGGAAGTGTCGAAACAAAATAGCTACTTTTGTAGTGATATTATAACATATCAATGTTATAATTTATTAATAAATATTATATATATATATATATATATATATATATATATATAAAAGGCAAGATGTTTGTGTGTATGTGTGTCTGTTCATCTGCCTGTATGTCTGTATTTTTTTCAGCCCTTTTATTTTAGTGTTTGCTTCCGGTTTCCCTCTAAGTAGGTATAATTGCAGTTCTTAGTCTCAGCCATGATACCATTTACTCAGAGGACTTATTTAGCCTTCAAATTTCAGTTTACGATGAAAAAAACTTATTGGATATCGATACCAGAAAATCAAAATTTGACTTACATCCATTCATTTTTCTTTCAGACTACGGTTTCGCTTTAACTGGAAACAACTATTGCTTTTTAGTCTTTCGTGCCAACGTTCAAAGAGTCTGAGCTCCAGGCTTTCATTACACCCGAGCAACACCGGGCTGTACTGCTCGTCTTATTAAAAAAAGATGTTTTATTTAGTTGCAAGTATCGAATGTTCGAGCGATACCGCCAATGATGAGCAGGGGGCTACATAAGAGTAAAAGTTTAGACAGGAGAAGAGTGAAGAGAAAGAAGAACCAGTTACAGAGGGTGTCACAGTAAGGTCAAGAGAAGGATGAGAAGACAGCTGTGAGGACAGTTCCGAAGGTAGAGAGGAAGGAAAAGAACAAGACATACAGGGTGATGTACAAAAAACTGAAGTCAAGTGAATAAGAGATGGGTATTGACACTGAATTTACATTCTTGGAGGTTGTAGCCGTCAGGAAATCAAGTATATGGAAGGGAGTTCCACAGGCGGGAAGTGCGAGAAAAGAAGCTGATGGAGTAGAATTGTCGGCTGCATTCGGTCGATCTAACTGTAAATGGGAGAGACCTTGTCGCCAGTCTGGTTGCACGAGTAAATTCTTGTGTCGGAGGCACCAGTGACTTAAGTTCGTCAGAGAAGAATCCATGAACGTATTTGTAGAAGAGACAGAGGGAAACCACATCATGCCGGTGAGAACGTGGCTGGAATCGAGCTGCCAAGTCAGGACCTATCACATTACAGATTCTTCTTTGGAGCCTGTCCAGAATACTGAGATGAACAGTAGGTGCGCCTGAACAGATATGACAATAGTATTCTATGCACGGACGGATGGTTGATTTGTATATGTACAAGATGGATTCAGGCGGAAGAAACTTTCTGGCCTGACACAGTGACCTAGACTTCGTAGCAGTGAACACATACCGAAATGTTTCGATCACGATTTTATGGGTTCACTTAATGTATTTTGAACGCAACTCTATATCTTTCAACTACAGATTGGTTAATTTTGTTTAGCAGCATATCAACACTACTATGGGTCGTTTAATATTAAGGCTTATCTTAAATGAATTATGAACGTTAATATATGTTTTTAACTCCAAATTGATTGGTGGGTTAATTTTGATTAGCTGCATATCAACATTTCTATGGGCTATTTAACGTCAAAATTTTAAAATTTTGGACATGGTTTTATGCTTTCATTGAAATGTATTTTGAACCCAATTGTTTGCTTTCAACTGTAGACTCCTTGGTTGTTTGGTTGGTAGGTTTTGATTAGTTATGTATTAATATTTCGATGTTTGTTATTTTTTTTTGTTTCTTTTGTTTTTTGTTTGTTTTTGTTTTTCACAAGGCACATTTATTACTAGTTGAAGAGGGCTGGCTTGCCAACAGGTTATGTAAACTGTTTCTATGAACAGAATTTTAGCTTTGGTACAAGTCTGCAAATATCCACCAATTCAGGATCGGGCTCACGCCTCAGAACTAAAGGCCAGTGAAATTATATTGCTAACCATTGAACCAGGCCGAAAAAAACCTTTCATACAGGGTGTCCCATAAGTTGCGCACCATATACTAATTTTGATTTTTTCTATATTTCAGATGTGATCTGATATGGGTGAAAAACTAACAGTAGAAGAAAGAGTTAAATTGGATTTTACGTTTGGAAGAGATGGAGCAATATACCGCTCTGTAGCTCAAGAATTCAACCGCGATCATCCTGAGCGAGAAAAACTATTGAGCATTATCTCTGTCTGTTGTTTGATCAAACGCTTCCAAGAACTGGATCAGTTGCTGACTGTGAGAGATGTGGTCGACGAAAAAGTGCAACTGATGAAGAAACATCCACCATGGTTCTGGCGAAAGTTACTAAAAGGCCCGTGAAATTGGTAAGGAAAAAAAGCCAGGCGCTAACGATTGGCAAATCATCAGTACATCGTATTCTTAAAACACAGAAAGAGAATTGATGCATGTGTTAATGCAGAGGGTGAATAATTTGAGCATCTGTTATGATTATGATCAATAAAACTGATTTTCATATGTATTTTTATAAAAGTCTGGATGACGCTCGACTTGTGGGAAACCCTGTATTTATCAAAAGTTATTTTGAACAATAAAACGCATGCTGCACTACTACGTAACATTAGAACTCTTATGGCCCTGAATGTTAGCCAATCTCTTCACGGCTAGAAAGAGCACTTGAAACAACAGAAATGTAGTCCTACAGAAGGATACTGAGAATACCATGGCCAGATCATGTGAGGAGAGAGGAATTTTTCTTCAGAAAAAACGAAACAAATGGACATATATATTTAGAATCTGAAAGGGATTCTAAATTTTTTTGCAATATTATTAGAAAAGAGGGCTTGGAGAATTTGATACATACAATCGAAGGCAAGAGGAACGAAAGGAAGTAACAAATAACGTACATGGCGAGCTTTTGTAAATAGATCACAGAACAGGAACTGCGAGAGACAGTAAAGAAAAAGATATTACTTAGAACTACAAAGAACAGGAAGTAGTGGAGAGCCGTGATCGCACTGAATGAATGAAATCAACACTTCAAAGGAAAATTTTTCCCTAAAAATTCAAATGAAGGTTAATTCAAAGTAATGGAAGCTTCTATTGCACAATTCATTTCCCCCTCCAAATTCTGACAAACTTTAATCGCAACATGTTAAATATATAAATACTTTTACTGCTTATTCTATCATTTCGGATATGCGTTGTGAATGCAGTGGATATCGACTCGGAACGACAAATCGGGAAGCCGAGTTCGAATTCCAGTTGAATTGCTTGTATTCACTTACGCACAAATACCCTTGGTGAAGGTATTAATCCGTCTCTTTGCTGCAGTTATGGGTTGAATAACAGGGCAGATTGGGTTCTATAGCCTTGGATGGCACCCAGTCTACCGCAAAAAGCAATGGCAACCTATTGAAAGATAATCTTCTGCCCAGTCAGTCATGTCTCTTTCGAGACATGATCACCCACAGCGTGTATAACGTATGGCACTTAACTGACTGACTAATTTTATCATTCTGTCAGTTTATAATCCATACTTGATGGCTATCCGTATATTTTATTTTACGAAATGTTACAAAATAGTTTAACTCCGACACATTTCTAAGTTATTTGTTTAAACATTATTCAGTGGATACACCTAATAGAGTATATCAGTCAGTCAGTTATGTGCCAGACGTGAAACACGCTTGGGCGATCATGTCTCGAAAGAGACATCACTGACTGGGCAGAAGATTATCCCACAGTAGGTTGCCATTGCTTTCTGAGGTAGACTGGTTGCCTGCCAAGGCTATAGAACCCAATCTGTCCTGTTAACCCATAACTGGAAGGAAGAGACGGATTAATACCTTCCCCAAAAGTATTTGTGCATAAGTGAATGCAAGGAATTCAACTGGAATTTGAACTCGGCTCCCCGATTTCTCGTTCCGAGCCGATATCCACTGCACCACAACGCACAATAGAGTATATACATTGTAATATTTATAAGGTACGTAGATGATCAGTGCTGATTGCAGACACAGAAATTAAAATACAAGACCTTCTACAGAAGGTAGCTGAAGAGAATGACAAATAAAAACTACAAATAAACTGCATGAAATCCGAATGCATGGTTATCAACAAAAAGAGCAGCCTAAAATACAGGTGGGGGATACTAAAATCAAACAGGTACAAAAATTTAGATACCTGGAAAGTGTTCTAACAGAAGACGGAATGTGCGACGCAGGGATCCGAGGGTGAATTGGCATAGCGAAGGACGCATTTCAGAAGCTGAGTAAAGTATTAAGAGACAAGAAACTTTCACTAGAAACAAAGAAGAGAGTACTGGATTGCTATGTGATATCAGTTTTTCAATATGGCAGTGAATGCTGGACAATATCAACAAAGATGAAGAAAAAACTTGAAGCAACTGAAATGTGGTCCAACAGAAGCATACTGGATATAAAGTGGGGGGGGTCAGTTCCATATTGCAAACAATATATAAACTGATCCCTCACTTTTTGGTCACAGCAGTTACTATACATTTATATTCCTGAGATCCAAAAGCACAAAGATGCATTTCAAGAGCTGAGTAGAGTATTAAGAGACAGGAAACTTTCACTAGAAACAAAGAAGATAGTACTGGATTGCTATGTGATATCAGTTTTTCAATATGACAGTGAATGCTGGACAATATCATTAAAGATGAATGAAAAACTTGAAGCAACTGAAATGTGGTTCTATAGAAGGACGCTGCCAGTATCATGGATCGAGCATGTGAGCAATGATGAGGTCCTAGAAATGATAGAACCAAAAAGGAAATTAATACTGAGCATCAGGAAGAGACAACTGAAGTTCTCGAGGACATGCAATGAGGAAGGAGGGCTTGGAGAACCTGATAGTAACAGACCAGATACAGGGGAAAAGAAACAGGAGAAAGCAACGGATAACATATTTGAAGGACCTCATCAGGTGGATGATGGAACGAGGGTTGCATGGTGTAACAGGAGAAGGCGTGCTAAGAGCCACCAGAGATAGGGAGACGTGGAAAGCCATAATTTAGAAGGACGCTACGGACATATTTATTTATATCTACTGACCTAAATAAAAAGCAAGAAATCTTGTTAGGAATATACGGGTCGTCCGGTAGGATTCGTTTTTGGAATACAAAACATTCCTATGACTCTACATATATTTTTTAAACTTTTCACCTCAAGCAAGGCAGCACTGTCATTGGTGGGCGGCGGGCTACGTAAGAGGAGAGTAAAAGATTACAGAGAACGAGAGCGAAGAGAAAGAGGAATGGAGTACAAGGGGTATCAGGGAATAGGCAAGAGATGGGTGGAAATACGGGTGTGAAGAAAAACGCGCTAGAGTAGAGCGAAAAGGGAGAACAAGATACAAGGGATGTTGAGGAAAGGACGAGAAGGGGATAAGAAATGGCAAATTGACTTTGCATTTAAACTTTTGGAGATTGGAGCTATCAGGGAAGCAAGTATACACAAGTGACTTGAACAAGCGGGAAGTGCGAGAAGGAAGCTATTAGAGTAGAAGTGGTAACGGCATTTAGTTGTTTTGACTTTAAAAAGGTGGGCCCTTGGGTTGCTCAAGTGAATTCTTGTAGAGAGGTCACCAGGTAGTTAAACTCGTCGGATCAGAAGCCATGAAAATATTTACAGAAAAAAACAGAGAGAAGCCACATCCCGTCGGTGATAAAATGACTTGAGTCGAGCAGCCAGGTCAGGATCGATTCCATTGCAGATTCTCCACTGGATCCTGTCAAGAACCCCGAGATAAATAGCATGGGCGCCCTACCAGATATGACAACAGTATTCAAATCACTGGCTGATGGTTGATTTGTATATGTGTAAGATGGATTCAGACGAGAAAAAACTTCCGGCCCAACTTTCCTAGCACTAGATTTAGCTATTGATTCAGGTAGTCACTTAGGGTCGGCTGAGAGAGTGAGGCCAAAGAAGTGCAGTGTATTGCTATCGAGGAAACTAGCTTCATCCAAGTTGATGGGGGCGCAGGAGGGACTGTCTTTGGTGGTTGACATATAGCAGCTTCGTTTTGGAAGAATTAAAGTTTTCGGGTCATTTCTTACCCCAGTCCACCACAGATAGAGCTCCTTCTCAAGATCAGCAGCAAGGTTGTCTTTGTCCGCCTGGCAGATTTCTTACCTTAAGTAAATGGTGGTGTCGTCAGCTTAAATACCTACTCAGGATTTGATTACATCAGTGAGATCGTTGATGAAAATCAGAAAGATCGTCGGACCTAGGATATAGCCCTGGGGGACACCCACGTTTGTGTGATAGGAGCTAAAGACAAGCCTGTTCAAGATGACCTTCATTATGCAGTTTGATAGGAACGATTGGATCAAATCAAGCAGGCATCCAGTGATAACATAACTCTGTAGCTTCCACAGAATGCCGGTGTTCCAGAACCTATCAAATGCTTTGGAGATATCTGCTCGAGCTTCGCCGTTTTTATCGAGAGCCTGGTATATGTACTCGGTGATGGGAGTTAATAAATCAGTAGTAGACCTGGCGAAGCGGAGACCATATTGTCTGTCGGAGAAGAGTTCATTGGCGGTGAAATGATGAACTATTTCAGCACTTATGATAGCCTCGAACAATTTGCCGAAAATCTGTATGAGGCTGAGAAGGATGGTAATTGGAGTGGTCCGAGTGCTTTCCAGCGTTCTTAAATACAAGTATCACAGAAGAGGTCTTCCAGCAGGCAGGAAAACAAGATGCAGAGTGACAGTAATTATAAAGTTTGGAGAGGACTGAGACGAGTACAGGGACACATTTCTTCAGGACATCGACCAGGATTCCGTCGCCTCCGCTTGCCTTATTGGGGGGGGGAGGCAAGATTTGAAATTATGTTAGAGACCATAGAGAAGGTTATGTAAAGATCTCTCAGTTGAGCCTCAGTTCTAAGAGGGAAGTCGAGTGTGGATACTCCAGACGAGCTAAAAGTAGAGTTGGAGGAGAATATGCGATCAAACCACTCGACCTTGTCCGATGTGGCTGTGAGGACCTGAACTTTATTGATTAAAGGAGAGATGGAGGATTTGGTGTTGTTCAACACACATTTGCAAAGTCGATTGTAGTTTTTGGAGCTGAACTTGCGGGCTGCTATACGCTGCTTCATTCACTCAGCAAACAAGAGCTTAGCGTCATTTAAGATACTCATTACGAGCAGAGGTAAATAGGCGCCTATTATGATCAGACGTGTAGCTCCGAAAAAGCTGGAAGAGATGGTTCCTATGTGCAATGGCAGCCGAGCAGGTAGGAAAGAACCAGAGGAACGAATGAGATTTTTGACGGAACTTCCTGACCGGGATGAAAGCAGCGATGTCTTCTTTTACCCAGGTGGTGACATCAGGATAGCAGTCCTGAACGAGGAGGCAAAACACTTTTTCCCAAGGGATGTCACATAGAAAATCGCGGAACTAATCCCAGGTTGCATTTTGGTAGCAGTAAGAAAATCTGTTGGTAGCCGGTTCCTGGGTGGGGGGATACAATGGGAGTGAAAAGAGATATTAATGGAAACGACAGCATGGTAGGAGTTTCCAAAAGGGCAAAAATGCAAGGCTTGGTAGGAGTCAGGGATAGAGGTGAAGCAGAGAGCTAGGAGAGAGGCGTGTCCTGTAGGGATACTTGAGATGTGCGTGGGGAAATCCACCACTTGCGTAAGAGATTGAGTAATTGCAAAGTTTGTGGCACGGATTCCAGCAGGATAAATGACAGAGTTTTTCAGCCACTTGGCATGTTGGACATTAAAATCACCGAACACAAATGTTAGCGAATTGGTTGGGGGAAGTAGCCTTATCTATATTGTCAGAGATACTGTCTAGCAAAGAACAGATACATACACAAAACAATTTATATATTCAGTCAAAAGTAAAATAAAATTCAGAGAGCTTATGAAGTTTGATTATAATTATAAGGTATAATTCGGCTATGATCACCTGCAAATTGCTTCATATATATATATATATATATATATATATATATATATATATATATATATATATATATTCTGAATAGGTTTTTTTAAAATGGTTGACAAGGTGCTAAGGTTTATTTTTAAATAATCTTTAATGTGATCTTATGATATTACTTATTTCCATAACATAATTTATATAAAATTTGCCCGATTGTTTTATTTTATCCAAGTCTTTACGACTATACTTTTAAACGTTATCAAGGATTCATTTCATCTTACTTTTAACTGAATACATACATTTATGTAGATTCATAGGAATGTTTTATATTTCAAAAACAATGAGCATATTATATATATTGTCACATACTTGTTCCGAGAATAACCATCAAGATGTTCATACGTCGATTTTGGTATATTGCATTTTCACATCTAGGGACAGGTACTGGTTATCTGTCCCAGATCATGACAAATCGATAATGATTTAAATTAGGAAATAATAAAATAGGATTGCTGTTTGATTGGTAATCGAATGGCAATCTTTTCTTTGGTCTGCTTCAATATTCAACACGGGCGCTGACAACAAATCTAGGATGAACGTCGAAACAATATAATTTTGATATAAAATTTTCATGAATAAAAGATCAAAATAAAAAAATAAAACAGAAAAAAATCTAAGTATGAATTAGAATGTCTAATGACCTGAACCTCAAAATTACTTTCAGATACGCAACGTGGTTGAAATATCAAATTACAATACACAACAGCAAATATGAACGAATAAGGGCGATTACGAATGCAAGATATTAACATACGATAAAATGGGAGAAAATCATATTATTTGTAAACACCTGGTATGTTGTGTGGAATAACATAATATTTATGAAAGTGTATGCGTGTTCTAACATGGATCTAATAACCGAATAACTTATCTTGGTATCTGTTCCTTCTCTCTTTCTTTTACTGTCTCTTCTTTTCTTTTAACTCTTCCTTTTCTTTTTTATACACTTGAAATGTATGTAGTTACAACTGTCTCTATAACTTTCAGTTGATTATTTTATTTTCAGCACAGATCTTCTGAAATATCTGCACATTTCTTTATTGTTTTCTTCAACCAGCGTCGTCTTTTCTGCACTCAAACATTTTTGCTTTTCTTTATCTTCAACGAAGCTTCTTTTATCTGGTGTCTTCTCTACGTCGCTATCTCTCTTTCTTTTTTCTTCTTCTTCTTCTCTGCGCCCTGTCCCTTCAGGACGTAGGTGATCATGGTTCTCCACGTCTCCCTATCCCTTGTGGCTCTTAGTATGTTTGCCCCTGTAGCTCCTGGCAATCGCCGTTCCGTCATCCACCTAATCAGGCCACGCAAATATGTTATCCGCTGCCTTCCTCTGTCTCTCCTTCCTTCTATCTCTCCAAGTCCTCCTTCCTCATTGCCTGTCCCAGGAACTTCAATTGTCTCTTCCTGATGCACAGCATCAATTTCCTTTTTGTTGCCATTCTTTCCAACACCTCATCGTTGCTTGCATGCTCAGTCCACGATATCCGTAGCATCCTTCTGTAGAACCACATTTCGGCCGCTTCCAGTTTTGTCCTCATTTTCGATGATATTGTTCAGCATTCACTGCCGTATTGAAGAACTGACATCACGTAGCATTCTAGCACTCTTTTCTTCGTTTCTATTGAGATTTTCCTGTGTGTTAGTATTTTGCTCATCTTCTGGAACGCGTCTTTGCCATGCCAATTCGCCTTCGGATCTCCGTGTCGCACTTTCCATCTTCTGTTAGAACACTTCCTAGTTTACTTTATTCTTCTCCTTTGAATTAACCGAAATCAACGTACGAATTACATTACAGCTTCTGTCAATTTCTTCGCTATCTTTCCTTTCTTCTTTCAACAAGTATTAATCAACATATAAATAATAATACAGCTTCTCTCGTCTTTGTTCCTATATTTCTATCTTTCTCGATAAACGGCATAGCTCCATTTTTTTTTTTTTTTTTGTTTTAATGAATAAGAATTTACATTCGATCTTTTTTCTTATCCGGAGTTGTTTCTGATGAAATGGGCTAATTTACGCTATTTTTTTTCAAAATGCGTTTTCCCTTTCTCCATCGTTTATCAGCGCTCAGCAAATATGACTTGCTCTGTCGAGATTCAACCAGCAACTGACTCAAACTTTGCTTTAGGTTTCGCTTCCCAAGTGGTTTACAATTGGCGCGAATTTTAACTTATGCTGCTTCCACGATCTGCAACTGACTTCCATGTCAGGTTTATTTCCTGTCTAGACATTTGTTACTAAGGATACCTGGGTCAACTGGCCTTGACCTGCTATTCAATAGCTGACACCGGCCTTTCATGTGATCAGTTCCTTGTTACTACGCGAAGACAATTCTCATATGCGTAGGTGTGTGTCTGTGCCGCTATCTATATCCGTAACAATATATATATATATATATATATATATATATATATATATATATATATATGCTGTCGGAAATTTACAGATGTAACGGGTCTCCTGATTGGCTGATTTAACCCGAACCTCGTTTTGAACTTTAGGCGGGCTTTACCAGAGGTTTTATGTTTTTTTTACACGATGGCTTTGTTCTCTCCTTTTTTCAGCTAGCTCGAACAGTATCGGACGTATTGTGCCGCTCCGGATTTTTGTTGCAGCAGGGCCTAAATTGGCGCCCACTTGTCTCGCTATATCGAGACCATCTTACCAATTCTTTGTAATCTTTTAGGCTAATGCCACAACTTTGTAACAGAGAAAATCTCTTGTTACCCTTCTTACCTTAAAAAGGATACCCTATGGGCAAAGCCTTGCCTTCCT
This sequence comes from Ascarosepion bandense, assembly GCA_037127315.1. Classification (NCBI taxonomy): domain Eukaryota; kingdom Metazoa; phylum Mollusca; class Cephalopoda; order Sepiida; family Sepiidae; genus Ascarosepion; species Ascarosepion bandense. The sequence continues at coordinate 2,697,780 of JBBBDQ010029610.1, forward strand.
AGAGAAAAATTCTCTAAGCACTATCATCTTATACCAAGATAAGAAACTGTGAAAGAAGCTGACCCAGAAGAAAGTTCCTGTACGTCGCGGATCGCAGTTCCTTGTGTCTTTTTCATCCCACTCCTAGACGGAGGATACTATACCAAGCTAAGCAGAGAAAAGAGACTATACCAAGCTACACTGTAGCAGCAAAATTCAGCATATTTTTGCAAGACAAATAAATTGTTTTTTCTATACCAGGTATGTCTTGTTATGTTTGATAATTTCCTTTCACTGCTTAAGCGCTAAGCTATGTGAATATATTTCTCACATAGCTTTTATTGCAAAAATATGTGCGTTACATATTTTATTGTAAATTTTTCCCTTCCAGAATTGTTATTTGTGTGATTTTTTTTGGTGCTTCTTGTCTGCTACATAAAAAAAAAATTTTTTTTCAAAATTTGTCGGAGAGGGGGTTGGTTTGACTGGATAAGCCTTGACATTTCCTTATTTCTCTCTCTCTTCGCATGTTATCCTGGTTGAATGTCTAAATGGGACTGCATGGAGAATTTCTGACGAAATCATTCCCTTCGGCAATAGGTACAATTTTTTGAAGCCGGTTATTATTAGGGAGGATAAGCAAGTGTGCCCCCCCCCTTTAATCAAATTATTGAATCCTTGCCTGAATGTTCGTCGTTCTTAATTGACAGTGCCTTAAATCCGGTATAACATTTAGTGCTTGTTATGGTGACATTTAGTGCTTGTTAGTGTAGCATTTAGTACTTGTTAATATGACATTTAGTGCTTGTTAGTGTAACATTTAGTGCTTGTTAATATGACATTTAGTACTTGTTAATATGACATTTAGTGCTTGTTAGTGTAACATTTAGTACTTGTTAGTGTAACATTTAGTACTTGTTAGTGTAACATTTAGTAGTTGTTAGTGTAACATTTAGTGCTTGTTAGAATAACATTTAGTGCTTGTTAATATAACATTTAGTGCTTGTTAATATGGCATTTAGTGCTTGTTACGGTGACATTTGGTGCTTGTTGTGATGACATTTAGTGCTTGTTGTGATGACATTTAGTGCTTGTTAGTATAACATTTAGTGCTTGTTAATATAACATTTAGTGCTTGTTATGGTGACATTTGGTGCTTGTTAGTATGACATTTAGTGCTTGTTATGATGACATTTAGTGCTTGTTAATATAACATCTTTTTGGCGTTCCCTCTCATGTCTATTCGGATAATGCTAAAACCTTTCTAGCATCCGGCATTATGTTGTCTGAAATTTTCGTTTCCGACGAATTCAGGGAACATTTTAGGTCCGCTTCCATTAGTCATCACACCATTCCCCTTTATTCCGCCTGGTATGGGGGCGCATGGGAGAGAATGATCAAAACCATGAAGCAATGCTTGAAAAAATTAATAGGTAGGAGGAAAATTCAGTATTTTGAATTTTTAACGATAATTTCTGACGTGCAGAAAGCGATCAACGATCGACCGCTGACTTATTTTACCGCTTCAGAAGGGGGCCTAGATATTTTAACCCCCAATCACTTTCTACAAACTGGCTACAATCCACGTTTGTTAATTACTAACTATGGATCGGAAGATCTGTGCCCCGATCCCCCTAGTAGAATAAAGCTGGTGCAATCTTTGGAGTTAAGACATAAATATGTCGAAAAATTTAGGAAGATGTGGCACAATGATTATCTGTTGTCTCTGAGAGAGAGGGATACGAATTTGAAGGGAGATTGCACTCTAAAGGTGTCAGTTGGAGAAATTGTATTAATCAAATCTCCTAATAAGACTAGACCTTTTTGGAGTCTAGGTAAGGTGCTTAGACTCATTATCGGGAACGATGGTAAAGTTCGCTCGGCCTGTGTGTTGAGGAACGGTTGCGAACAGGTTCATTCCTTAAAACATTTATTTCCCCTGGAATTAAAGGCAGACAGAAGCACATTCAGTTCCCCTTGATCTTATTCTATGAAAAAAAAAAAAGTAATGGATAACCATTACTTTTTTCGTTCTCCGTTGGCAGTGTGTCGGAAATTTACAGATGTAACGGGTCTCCTGATTGGCTGATTTAACCCGAACCTCGTTTTGAACTTTAGGCGGGCTTTACCAGAGGTTTTATGTTTTTTTTACACGATGGCTTTGTTCTCTCCTTTTTTCAGCTAGCTCGAACAGTATCGGACGTATTGTGCCGCTCCGGATTTTTGTTGCAGCAGGGCCTAAATTGGCGCCCACTTGTCTCGCTATATCGAGACCATCTTACCAATTCTTTGTAATCTTTTAGGCTAATGCCACAACTTTGTAACAGAGAAAATCTCTTGTTACCCTTCTTACCTTAAAAAGGATACCCTATGGGCAAAGCCTTGCCTTCCTAGAGAAAAATTCTCTAAGCACTATCATCTTATACCAAGATAAGAAACTGTGAAAGAAGCTGACCCAGAAGAAAGTTCCTGTACGTCGCGGATCGCAGTTCCTTGTGTCTTTTTCATCCCACTCCTAGACGGAGGATACTATACCAAGCTAAGCAGAGAAAAGAGACTATACCAAGCTACACTGTAGCAGCAAAATTCAGCATATTTTTGCAAGACAAATAAATTGTTTTTTCTATACCAGGTATGTCTTGTTATGTTTGATAATTTCCTTTCACTGCTTAAGCGCTAAGCTATGTGAATATATTTCTCACATAGCTTTTATTGCAAAAATATGTGCGTTACATATTTTATTGTAAATTTTTCCCTTCCAGAATTGTTATTTGTGTGATTTTTTTTGGTGCTTCTTGTCTGCTACATAAAAAAAAAATTTTTTTTCAAAATTTGTCGGAGAGGGGGTTGGTTTGACTGGATAAGCCTTGACATTTCCTTATTTCTCTCTCTCTTCGCATGTTATCCTGGTTGAATGTCTAAATGGGACTGCATGGAGAATTTCTGACGAAATCATTCCCTTCGGCAATAGGTACAATTTTTTGAAGCCGGTTATTATTAGGGAGGATAAGCAAGTGTGCCCCCCCCCTTTAATCAAATTATTGAATCCTTGCCTGAATGTTCGTCGTTCTTAATTGACAGTGCCTTAAATCCGGTATAACATTTAGTGCTTGTTATGGTGACATTTAGTGCTTGTTAGTGTAGCATTTAGTACTTGTTAATATGACATTTAGTGCTTGTTAGTGTAACATTTAGTGCTTGTTAATATGACATTTAGTACTTGTTAATATGACATTTAGTGCTTGTTAGTGTAACATTTAGTACTTGTTAGTGTAACATTTAGTACTTGTTAGTGTAACATTTAGTACTTGTTAGTGTAACATTTAGTACTTGTTAGTGTAACATTTAGTAGTTGTTAGTGTAACATTTAGTGCTTGTTAGAATAACATTTAGTGCTTGTTAATATGGCATTTAGTGCTTGTTACGGTGACATTTGGTGCTTGTTGTGATGACATTTAGTGCTTGTTGTGATGACATTTAGTGCTTGTTAGTATAACATTTAGTGCTTGTTAATATAACATTTAGTGCTTGTTATGGTGACATTTGGTGCTTGTTAGTATGACATTTAGTGCTTGTTATGATGACATTTAGTGCTTGTTAATATAACATCTTTTTGGCGTTCCCTCTCATGTCTATTCGGATAATGCTAAAACCTTTCTAGCATCCGGCATTATGTTGTCTGAAATTTTCGTTTCCGACGAATTCAGGGAACATTTTAGGTCCGCTTCCATTAGTCATCACACCATTCCCCTTTATTCCGCCTGGTATGGGGGCGCATGGGAGAGAATGATCAAAACCATGAAGCAATGCTTGAAAAAATTAATAGGTAGGAGGAAAATTCAGTATTTTGAATTTTTAACGATAATTTCTGACGTGCAGAAAGCGATCAACGATCGACCGCTGACTTATTTTACCGCTTCAGAAGGGGGCCTAGATATTTTAACCCCCAATCACTTTCTACAAACTGGCTACAATCCACGTTTGTTAATTACTAACTATGGATCGGAAGATCTGTGCCCCGATCCCCCTAGTAGAATAAAGCTGGTGCAATCTTTGGAGTTAAGACATAAATATGTCGAAAAATTTAGGAAGATGTGGCACAATGATTATCTGTTGTCTCTGAGAGAGAGGGATACGAATTTGAAGGGAGATTGCACTCTAAAGGTGTCAGTTGGAGAAATTGTATTAATCAAATCTCCTAATAAGACTAGACCTTTTTGGAGTCTAGGTAAGGTGCTTAGACTCATTATCGGGAACGATGGTAAAGTTCGCTCGGCCTGTGTGTTGAGGAACGGTTGCGAACAGGTTCATTCCTTAAAACATTTATTTCCCCTGGAATTAAAGGCAGACAGAAGCACATTCAGTTCCCCTTGATCTTATTCTATGAAAAAAAAAAAGTAATGGATAACCATTACTTTTTTCGTTCTCCGTTGGCAGTGTGTCGGAAATTTACAGATGTAACGGGTCTCCTGATTGGCTGATTTAACCCGAACCTCGTTTTGAACTTTAGGCGGGCTTTACCAGAGGTTTTATGTTTTTTTTACACGATGGCTTTGTTCTCTCCTTTTTTCAGCTAGCTCGAACAGTATCGGACGTATTGTGCCGCTCCGGATTTTTGTTGCAGCAGGGCCTAAATTGGCGCCCACTTGTCTCGCTATATCGAGACCATCTTACCAATTCTTTGTAATCTTTTAGGCTAATGCCACAACTTTGTAACAGAGAAAATCTCTTGTTACCCTTCTTACCTTAAAAAGGATACCCTATGGGCAAAGCCTTGCCTTCCTAGAGAAAAATTCTCTAAGCACTATCATCTTATACCAAGATAAGAAACTGTGAAAGAAGCTGACCCAGAAGAAAGTTCCTGTACGTCGCGGATCGCAGTTCCTTGTGTCTTTTTCATCCCACTCCTAGACGGAGGATACTATACCAAGCTAAGCAGAGAAAAGAGACTATACCAAGCTACACTGTAGCAGCAAAATTCAGCATATTTTTGCAAGACAAATAAATTGTTTTTTCTATACCAGGTATGTCTTGTTATGTTTGATAATTTCCTTTCACTGCTTAAGCGCTAAGCTATGTGAATATATTTCTCACATAGCAGGTTTCATTAAAAATAACAGCCAAGGTATTACATTAAGTATATTTTATGCGTTCTTAAGTGTTTTCACCGAAAAAATTACCCCGGATCAGTGACGACATCATAACGTTATCTTACCGAATCTTCGAAGTCGGCATGAACCTACTCAGTTAACTGACAAACTTCGCTGCATTAATCCATTTCATTCTCTCTCTCTCTCTCTCTCTCTCTCTCTCTCTCTCTCTCTCTCTCTCTCTCTAATATCGAGCAATTTCCCAAAACTACTGAAAAAAATCTTGGCGCTAAACATTGTCGCAACTCAATACTATATATATATATATATAAATATATATATATATATATATATATATATAACTATCATGATTACAGCACAAACTGAGCATTTATCATGGATGTTTGAGATATTTACCAGAACGTTCATCACAAAGTTGCAAACGTAGTAACCAGGAGACAATAGCTATATTCAAGGTGATGAATATTCGATAAATTTATTCAAGGTTATTCAAGGTCAGTTATTCCTGATAGATAAAATGATAATAAATGCTTGGCCTTTTTTTAATAGGCACCTTATATATATATATATATATATATATATATATATATATATATATATATATATATATATACATTTTATTATACACCAGAAACAGTTTGGAAAGAAAAAAATGACAAATTAGAAAAATGTTTTTGTGACGCGATACATCCGTTAGGATTTCATCGGACTTCATACATCTTGTCTTTCATTGATATATATATATATATATATATATATATATATATATATATATATATATATTAACAATAAATGGGAGTTTTTGAGCGTGATGCTCAAAATAAATCTTTTGAAAGAATATTGATGTGAACACTTTAGCAGATAGATGTTCTTGTAGATGCTGAAAAACATACAACTTAAAAATGGTCGACTTAGTACGTTGGAAAAAGTGATCTTATTATTTCGTGGCTAAGGCATACAAATTTGAACGTAATTGTGTCTGGAAGTGCATTAAAAAACACAATACCTCAATTTTGATATGGTTATCGCTTCAGGAACATTCGTCTTGCATGCTGGGTAAATTATAGAATTGACTCTTGAGTCGAAATTAATAATTTAGGCTATTCACTTCTCCGGGCCAATCAATCTCTCATTCTGGTGCAGAGGAGCAGAACTGAGAGATTTTTCGCCGCCATTTTAATCGATCTTGCTTCCTTTCCCCCAAACACTGATGCCACCGCCTGTCCACCTACGCCGAACAGACATTTCACTTGCTGCCTTGTCATTGGTTGGATTTTGACCGGGATCAGGTGTTCATGGCAGCAAAGATGACGTGTGGTCTTAAATAGTGATCGGATCAAGAGACGGAAATCTGTTGAGGGTCAAGACCTGCGCTGACCATACTACAAAAGCCGGGAATTAGTATCAGCGGGAGTTTTCTTTCTTTTTTTTTTTTACGGAGATTCGATTAGCGGCTGTATGAAGTGCTCACAAAACGCCTAAGTATACGTGTATATGTGTGCGTGTATACGTATCCGTAGCAGAGCTGAAATCACGCGCAACTACCAAAATAGTCGTGCATTCCATACTGATTTAGTACAAGGTTATTCATAGAGGGCACACAGTGAGGACTGATCTCAATTATAATAATAATGGTCTTCAAAATTAACTTACTCTATAGTTTGGCTTCCTAGTTATTTATTGGCACAAGAATGCAAAAATGGGGCGTCAGTCAGGATCGAACACCCATCACCCATTTATTATGAGGAAACATATCACTATAATAATGAACTGGCCTGTAAAACAAACAAGCTAACTTTGGCAACAATGTATGTACTTGTTTATTTAAAATTAATAAAGTTCGAACAAACATACATACATTCATACATACATTCACATAGATAGATAGATAGATAGATAGATAGATAGATAGATAGATATGAACAGACTGAAGAATAGATAGATAGATAGATAGATAGATATGAACAGACTGAAGAATAGATAGATAGATAGATAGATAGATAGATAGATATGAACAGACTGAAGAATAGATAGATAGATAGATAGATAGATAGATAGATAGATAGATTAAAAAGAGACAGAATGTGATAGATAGATAGATAGATAGATAGATAGATAGATTAAAAAGAGACAGAATGTGATAGATAGATAGATAGATAGATAGATAGATAGATATGAACAGACTGAATAAGAATAGATAGATAGATAGATAGATAGATAGATAGATAGATAGATTAAAAAGAGACAGAATGTGATAGATAGATAGATAGATAGATAGATAGATAGATAGATAGATTAGATTAAAAAGAGACAGAATGATAGATAGATAGATAGATAGATAGATAGATAGATAGATAGACAGATAGATAGATTAAAAAGAGACAGAATGTGATCGATAGATAGATAGATAGATAGATAGATAGATAGATAGATAATCTTGTCAGTATTCTTTTACGCACAAAATATCAAGTATCACTTTTAGATGGATAAGTGACAACAAAATTCTTTATTTCTTCCGCACTATATTTTTTCATTTCAATTCAAGCATGGCAATGAAGCCACTAAGACATGGGAAATACAAACAAAATACATTATCAAGGGGTGGGAACAAAATATAATCAGAAAGTAAGAAGACACAATATAACAATTGACATTGCATTTAAATTTTATACGATTAAACTCGACTGGTAAGCAAGAATTCCGACTAGACTGAATATTCTCAAAGACATAAGTGAGAGGGGAAAAAGGATAGTATAGAACGTACGGTAACATATTTCCACCAAAAGCATCAGACCTTGCCATTAATCTAATGTCAATCAGTTAAGTGCCATACATGCTTGGCGATCATGTCTCTTTATTTAATTTTATTTTTTTTCGGTTCTTATCTTTTCTGCCTAATTTTTGTGTAAATTGTTCTTAATTATCAAATTTAGGTTTGGTATATTAGGGTTTTGGTTATATGTAGGAATTCTAAGACCGGCCATGTTTGTTTTTTTATTTTATTGTTCTCTGTCCCTCCCTTGCTAACTGGACACATGGCTTTGAGGTGAACCCCCCCCCATCACACTACTGTCTGTTACTGCTTACTGAAGGTAACTTAAACTTTCCAGAACTGCATAGAAGAAACAAAATGAAGATAATTTTTGAAATTTTCTTAACTTTTTTCTGTCAGCCAGCCTGCAACTTGGTGAGTTTAGCCAGTATGATGTTATTTTTTGAATTATTATTTTTTGAATGATTTATTTACTTATTTATTTATTTTTATTTGTATTTTTTATTTAATTTTATTTTTTTTTTCGGTTCTTATATTTTCTGCCTAATTTTTGTGTAAATTGTTCTTAATTATCAAATTTAGGTTTGACTTATACTAAGTTAAAACTTAGTTAACTTCAGTCACACATTTATTCTTTTTTTTTTTTTAATTGGAGTAGGTAGTACCTTCTATCGCCCGGTCTCACACTCCACCCCCTTCTTTTGGACAGAAGTAGAGGTGATCGCCTTGTTTCTTGTTTAGGAAGGGGTTCCCGGTTCATCTCTCTCTTTTTCGGTCTTTATGTCGGTTCGGCTGGAAGCTTTTTGCAGTTGGTGAGTATGGTGGCAATGTCTCTTCATTCTGAGGGTACCGGGTTGGCAGTTTCCTGGTTGCTGCTTCCGACTGGTAGTTAGGAGGCTGCTCTGATCAACAGTTGAATAATATCGGGGTTCCTGTAGTGCCATTTCGCGCATGGACGGGCGTCCCTGCATGAATTTCTGATGGGCAACCCCGAGGCCACATTATGCTGCAGGCGGCGCCATTCACCATCCTTCACCTGCTGCAACTAACGACCATCTGACCCTACTCTAGACCTCTCTCTATCCACAACTATAACCAGCATGAAATTAAACAAACAAAATAGCAAGCCTAAACCAGCTAGTCGTAAATCGCCCAAACCTATCTGCGTTACCTTCACAAATATACGAGGTATTCGCAGTAACTTTAATAGTGTAGAGTCTTTCCTTCTAACTAACTCACCCGATATCTTAGCTATATGTGAGACTAACCTTGACCCTTCTATCCCGTCTTCAGAGCTGTTCGTTCCTGGTTACCTTCCTCTCTTCAGGAAGGACTCCAATGCCATATGCATGGGCTTGGAGTATATGTCAGCGAACAACTCCCCCTAGCCAGGGTCACATCTCTTGAATCCCCTGATCATTCCTTCATGTGCTTCCGTCTCTCACTTCTAAGCTCGGTTAGCTATCTCTTCTTCCTCTACCGCTCCCCCTCCTCCTCTGACTGTACGTTACTTGATTGCATCTCGACTAACATCGACAGGGCCATTTCTTCTCACCCATCTGCCCATATATTTGTGTTTGGCGATTTTAACGCCCACCACACCAAGTGGCTTGAAAACTCAGCCAACGACCTTGCTGGGATCCGCACCATGCACTTTTCAATAGCCCAAGCTCTAACGCAAGTGGTGGACTTCCCCACGCGTTTCTCTAAAAACCCTAACGGAAGGGACTCTTTACTCGACCTTTGTTTTACCTCCATCCCAGACTCCTGCACTACCAGGCAACTCTGCCCCCTCGGAAACTCTGACCACGCCGTAGTCTCCGTAAACATATCAATCCGCACTAACTCTACCCAAGAAAACCAGACCAGCAGAATATCATACTGCTACCAAAGAGCCGACTGGGACTCGTTCAGGGACTTCCTCTGCGACGTCCCCTGGAACAACGTCTTTGATCTTCCTGTCGAAGACTGTGCCTCCGAAGTCTCCTCTTGGGTTAAGGCTGGCATCGATGCTTTTATCCCTGCCAGAAAATTCCAACTAAAACCTAATTCGTCCCCCTGGTTCTCACCCGCTTGCTCGGCCGCTATTGCCCACCGGAACCATTTCTTCTGGCTCTATCGAAGCTGCTCATCGAACCAAAACAGGCGCCTTTTCACCTCAGCACGGAACAAGTGTAAAAAAGTACTGAACGAAGCCAAGAGGGCGTTTGCTACCAGAATTAGGCAATGCATAGCATCCTCTAAGTTTGGCTCCAAAGATTACTGGCGTCTCTGCAAAAGCGTGCTCAGCAGGAACAAGACTTCAATACCCCCACTAATCAATGAATTTGAAGTTCTAACCTCCCCAGCCGACAAGGCTGAATGCTTTGCTCGTAGATTCTCAACCAATTCGACACTGGACTCGTTAGGAATACCTACACCAGACTTCCCACCCAGAACTAAGGCTCAACTAAATAACGTCCACATTTCACCCTCGCTGGTCGCCAAGATAATTGCGCAACTTGACCCACACAAAGCGAGCGGCGGTGACGGAATCCCAGTCATAGTACTGAAGAAATGTGCCCCAGAACTCTCCTCTGTCCTCTCTAAACTCTATAACCTCTGCCTATCTGCTTCCTGCTTTCCTGCCTGTTGGAAGTCCTCCTGCGTAGTACCTATATTTAAGAATTCTGGCGAACCCTCAGACCCCGCCAATTACCGTCCTATTAGTCTCCTTCCAATCTTTGGCAAAGTTTTCGAAGCCATTATCAACGCCGAGGTGATTCAGCATCTTATGGCCAACGGGCTTCTCTCTGACAAACAGTATGGGTTTCGCTTCACCAGGTCTACTGCTGATATGCTAATGACCATTACCGAGTATATATACCAGGCACTCGACAAGAATGGTGAAGCCCGAACCGTTGCCTTGGATATCTCCAAAGCATTCGACAGGGTCAGGCATGGTGGCCTCTTGTGAAAACTGCGGAGCTATGGGATAACTGGACATCTGTTTGACCTCATCCAGTCCTTCCTCTCTAACCGCACATTGAAGGTGATATTAAATGGGCATGCCTCCCAAAACTACCAGACGAACGCGGGCGTCCCTCAAGGTTCTATCCTAGGTCCCACGCTCTTTCTGATCTACATTAAGGATCTCCCCGACACCATTAGATCCCAAGTTGGCATGTATGCCGACGACACAACAATCTACTCCCGCATCAATCAGAAACCAGGTCTGGACGACAAAGTGAACCTCGCTGCCGTACTTGAAAGGGACCTCCAATCCGTAGTGACCTGGGGTAGGGAATGGTTGGTAAATTTCAATGCCTCCAAAACAAAGCTGTTATCAACTAAGCACCATAGACAATCGCATCTACCTCCCATTAGCATGGGACAGGCTAGCCTCCCAGAGAGTAAAATACTACGCCTCCTTGGCCTTACACTCTTGGCGGACCTCAAATGGAATGACTATATTGAATCCATTGCCAAATCTGCTGCTATGAAAGTGGGCTCCCTGTGCAGGGCCCAGAAATTTTTCCCACCTGAATCTATTCTGCACATATACAAATCTACCATCCGCCCGTGTATTGAATATTGCTGCCATATCTGGTCGGGTGCCCCTGCTGCTCTCCTTGGGCTTCTTGACAAAATACAAAGGAGGATCTGTAACGTGGTTGATACTGACTTGGCAGACCGGCTGCAGCCGCTCTCACACCGGCGTGATGTGGCTTCCCTGAGCCTCTTCTATAAGTACTTTCATGGCTTCTGCTCCGATGAGCTTAGATCACTGGTGCCGCCTAAGCACGAATTTACACGAGATACTAGATTAGCAACTAGGTCCCACCCTTTTACAGTTAAACAAATAAGATGTAACCGTAAATTCTACTCCAACAGCTTCTTTTCTCGCGCTTCCTGCCTGTGGAACTCCCTTCCACAAGTCTGCTTTCCCGACAGTTACAATCTCCAGGTGTTTAAATGTAGGGTCAATAGATACCTCCTATCACACTAACTCCCAACTATTCTCACAACACTCTCATCTACCCAAATCCTTACCCGCCTATCACCCACCCTCTGTTATTTCCTATATTTAACCAGCCTTTCTCCACTCTACGTAGTGGCAGTGACATGCCTTGCTCGGGGTGAAACGCTTATAAAAAAATAAAAAAAACATGACTGATTAGGCAGATTTTCCCGCAGTAAGTTGCAGTTTCTTTCTAGCAGTAAACTGGTTGCTAACCAGGCGATATGACTCAATTTGTTCCGCTATTAAACACATTTGCCAAGGGTATTTGCGCGTAAGTTAATGCAACGAATTCAACTGAAGTTCGAACTCGGCTCTCCGTTTTCTCATTCCGAGCCGATATCCATTACCCCACAAGGCACTAATCTCATACTGCTCTTAAGTTCGGTAAGTCTCGATACCATATAGAAAAGTTCATCAGGACAATTATTACAAAATATTTCTAGAAAAGTGTTGTATCTTTGAATGAAGAGATATGTAGATAAACTACTTTATTAACAGATTATTAACAGAGTGGTACAACCAAGATGTATATACAATATTTAGATTCTCTCACAGTAGTAGGTGTTACTTTCCGAAGTCCGTGATAATGACAACCCTCGTGCTAAGCGCACATTGTCTTTTATACATCCGGGCGGCCGGGTGTCACATGGTGTGAACCACAACAAAAGAAAAAGGCAAATAGGAATCGATACTACGCCGGTGTGTAAGATACTGACGCTGAGATGCTAGATCAGAACCTGAGATATTGCAGATTATTATTTGAGTTGTATCAAGGCTTTCTAAATATCTAACGAGAACAGTAGATCATATGTGAAAGCAATATTCAAAGCATGGACGAATGATGAACTAATAAAGTGCATTCTGGTGCAATGGATATAGACTCGGAACGACAAATCGGGGAGCCGAGTTTGAATTCCAGTTGAATTCCTTACATTCACGTACGTACAAATACACTTGGGAAAGGTATTAATCCGTCTCTTCCCTACAGTTATGGGTCAAATAATAGGATAGATTGGTTTCTGTAGCTTAGGTCGGCAACCAGTCTACCGCAGAAAGTAATGGCAACCTACTGCGGGATAATCTTCTGCCCAGTCAGTCTTGTCTGTTTCGAGACATGATCGCCCAAAGCGTGTATCACGTATGGCACTCAAATGAGTAGAATTGTCTAACGTGACACAGTGAACCACCTTTCCTGGAAACAGACCTATTCAATGCAATCTTCTCATTTCCTGATAAAGGAAAAACGTTAGACTCAGAAGGCGCAATGTGTCAATCCCCTGAAGGTTAGCATCAGCCATTTTGAGAGAAGGCAGGACGGGTCCTCTCAGACGATTAGTAGAGAGCAATTTTGTTTTAGAGGCATAAAAAAACTAACACGCCATTCTTTGCACCAGTTAACAACTGAATGTAGGTCATTTTTTTAGATCAGCTGTCAGTTTGACCACATTGAACTTATCATACTTACTACTAAGACAAGAATAAATAGTTGTGTGATCATAAAAGATACTGAGGTGTGAAATGATACCATCAGAAATTTGACGAAAATTTGGAAAAACATAGGTCCAAGGATAGAGCTCTGCAGGACATCTGCATTACTGCAAAGTGATCAAGAAGAGTAGCCATTCAAGAGAACTTTCATTTCGAGATTCGACAAGGAAGACTGAATCAGTTAAAAAACTTCCTCCAGAAATACCATAACCGATCAACTTGTGAGGAAGACAAGTGTACCAAACTCTGCCGAATTTCTTCACTATGTCCAAAGCAACAGTTTAAGCCACCCCATTCTCATCTAAAACTCGACAGAGACTTTCAGCTTGTATTTTGTTTGTGCGCTCACTGTTTGCTCATATCTGGGACCCTAACATATGTAGCACATGTACAGAGTGAACCTCGGAATAATAATTACGAGGTAGCTCTTCAAAACCTCCAATCTCATGATCCGAGATCTTGATGCTGGATGTAAGTTATCATCACACCACTGACTTTATTGGTTTCTGGATATTCTGCCAAATAAATTAAAGTCTGGAGTTACTAAATCTTTTGAGTATAGAGTATAGTAAATATGTTATATATCGACAAACAACAAACACGCATATATATAAAAATATAAAGTTATATTTTTATTAATGACGATGAACCGTGTAGCATAGGGAACAGAGAATTGAGAGAGCGCGCTTCTAATGGGTTGACGGGAGTGTAGTCTTATCTGTTGTGTCTCTCTTCACCGGCCGATCTCTGTTGCTCCTCTACTGGCGAATCCGTGTGCCGAGGTCTTTTTATAATCTTCCAGAACCGGGACTTTTTCTTTGTTAATCCAATTATCCACTTTAAAGAGTAGAAGAAACTTCCTTTACATGATTTTACATTTCACTTACTCAATAAAAGTAAGATTAATTAAGCAACATACCAGTAAACTCACTTCACATATATGGTAAAATATTAACAAAAAAAAATAAATCATTAACTCAGATGTTTTATAGGTAAATATCTCAACTTTATTCCTCCCGTCAACCCCAACCTATGCGCTCTCCGCTAGGCGTACTACTCTCTGCATGTAGTCCTGCACCCCCTCCGTTCTACCCTTAATGTGTTCGACACTGAACAATCCACATTTCTCAATTCTAGGGTCAGATCGGCAAAAGTATGCTGTTCCATTTTTTTTTCTAACTAGACTTATAAACAAGAGCAGAACACACACACTATCAAATCAAAGAGTCACCTACCTTGGCTGATGTCTATAGTCGTGCGGCTGCTTCTATTTTCGTCTTCTTTTTTCTTTCTATCTGGTAGTTTTAAGTCCGTTGAATTTCAATCGTCGCCGTGGCAACCAGCTCGCATCTAACTGTTTTGTTGTCTCAAAACAGCAAGTCACTAGGCACCAATTATGTGTCTTAATGACTGAGCCGGTTAGAATAGGGAACAGAGAATTGAGAGAGAGCGCTTCTAATGGGTTGACGGGAGTGTAGTCTTATCTGTTGTGTCTCTCTTCACCGGCCGATCTCTGTTGCTCCTCTACTGGCGAATCCGTGTGCCGAGGTCTTTTTATAATCTTCCAGAACCGGGACTTTTTCTTCCGGTTTTGCCTCGCCCACGCACGCCCACGTAATTCTCAGAGACACCTGTTCTGTTTGCCTCTGTAGCCATTTCCGCTGCTGCCGGAAATAAGGTCAAACGACATCCGTTCCTTTCAACGACCGGAAACACCCTCGCTTGCATCAGCCTTCCTCGGGTGGGGCCAGATTGTTATATTACAAATAAACTCTGAACGATTCTATTTTCTATTGACGTTTGTTTTGCAGAGTGTGTGTGCGGCGTCTATAATGAATATCAATTCAGAATAAAAAATCGGAGATCCGAGTTCGAATTCCAGTTCAGTTCGTTTCATTCACTTACGCACAAATACTCTTGGGAAAGGTATTAATTCTTCTCACTCTAGCTATGAATAGCAGAAATCCGTAGAGTAGAAGTGACTGTTGTATTTAACTATTTCGGCAGTAAAACAGTAGAAACTAATTACCAATCTAGTAACATGCTCAAGATTAAGACAATGGAAAAACTCATCAGAGCAGTTGTCATGAAAATATTTCTAGAAAAGATAGAAGGAAGCCACGTGGACGTGACTGAAGTTGAGATGCCAGGTCAGGATCTATTATATTACAGATACTTCTTTGGATTTTATCAAGAATCGCGAGATAAATAGCAGAAGCACCAGACTAGATCAACAGTATGCAATACACTTACGAATTCTAGATTTACAAATAGACAAGATGGATCCTTTATTTATTTCATTCAGCAGATATTCAAAGATAGAAAGGGGCGTAAGACAGGGATCTGTCTTTTCACTGGATCTATTCAACTTGTACAGCGAGACTACTTTGAGGACCCTAGAAGTTATGCCAGGATTTGTAATCGGGGGCCACAATTTGAACAACATATGTTACGCAAATGATACAGTGCTGATAGCAGACACGGAAAGGAAACTACAAGACCTTCTACAGAAGGTAGCTGAAGAGAGTGAAAAGAAAGGACTACAAATAAACTGCAAGAAAACCGAAGTAAAGTATTAAGACACAGGAAACTTTCACTAGAAACAAAGAAGAGAGTACTAGATTGCTATGTGATGTTAGTTCTTCAATATGGCAGTGAATGATGGGCAATATCATCAAAGAGGAAGAAAATATTGGAGCAACTGAATTGTGGTTCTACAGAAGGGTGCTGCTGATATCATGGACCGAGTATGTGCGTAATAATGAGGTTACGGAAAGAATGAAAACGAGAAGAAAATTAATATTGAGCATCTGGAAGAGACAACTAAAGTTCCTGGGACATGCAGTGAGGAAGGAGGGCTTAGAGAACCTGATACTAACAGGTCAGACAGAGGGGAAAAAAGACGGGGAAAGCAGCGGATATTATATTTGAAGGGACTGAGCGGGTGGATGACAGAAAGGGTTTGCATGTTACAGGAGAAATGGAGACTGGGCGAGAATGAAAATTAATAGTAAAAATATAAACATTACCAAAAGATAGAAATTATGGAAAGTTGTGAAGACCCATGATGACTTATGTTCTGAACGAACTCAGCTTATATAGAAGAAGAAGAAGAAGAAGAAGAAGAAGAAGAAGAAGAAACAATAACGAAGGAAAAATGTCGGATAATATACAAGAATTGTATGTCAAAAGCAAAGAAAAAAGGAATGTCGAAAGATGTAGAAAAAAGAAAGCGGTAAGTATGTAAGTAAATAATAATAATAATACGAAGAAGAAGAAGAAGAAGAAGAAGAAGAAGAAGAAGAAGAATAATAACGACAGTCGAAGAGGAAGGAAAAATGTTGGAAAATATACAAGAATTGTTTGTCAAAAGCAAAAAAGAAAATAATGTCGAAATATGTAGAAAAAAGACGTAAGTATGAAAGTAATAATAATAATAATAATTATTATTATTATTATTATTATTATTATTATATGAAAAAGAAGAAGAAGAAGAAGGTTTTATATCAGAAAAAGAAATGCAGGTAGAAGAGCAAAGATCTCACAAGTAGAAGTATAAGCAAATAAAGGAAAATAGAAAATGTAGAAAAAAAAGGGAAATTATGAATGTTACATGAAGGAGGAAAAAAGAAAAGAAAAAGAAGGAAACTATGGGAAAAGAAGAGAGTACGAAGAAGAAGTCAGTCAGGTAAGTGCCATACGTGATACACGCTTGGGAGATCATGTCTCGAAAGAGACATGACTGACTGGGCAGAAGATTATCCCGCAGTAGGTTGCCATTGCTTTTTGCGGTAGACTGGTTGCCGACCAAGGCTATAGAACCCAATGTCCTGCTATTTAACCCATAACTGGAAGGAAGAGACGGATTGATACCTTTCCCAAGGGTATTTGCGTGTAAGTGAATACAATGGATTCAGCTGGAATTCGAACTCGGCTCCCCGGTTTCTCGTTCCGAGCCGATATCCACTACACCACAACGCACATCCTGAAGTTGAGTTGAAGAGTAAGAAGAGGAAATAAGAAGAAGAAGAAAAGTAGAAGAAAAGAAGTCAGTTGATGAGGAAGTAAGAAGAGGAAGAAAAGAAGAAGAAGAAAAGTAGAAGAAAAGAAGACAGTTGATGCGGAAGTAAGAAGAGGAAGAAAAGAAGAAGAAATAAAAGAAAAAAATAAAAGATAATTGGAGTAGATAGACTAAACTATCGCCCGGTTCACACTCCACCCACGTTTATTGAACAGGTGAAGAGGCTCAGCCCTTGTTTCCTGTTTAGGATGTGGTTTCCGGCTTTCTCTTTTCTAATTTTTCACTCTTACGTAGCCCCCTGCACATCAGTGGCGTTACCGCCTTGCTCGGGGTGATATGATTAAAAAAAACATCAGTTGAAGAGGAAGTACTAAATATGTATGAAAATATAGAAATGTATGTCGAAAGCAAATGAAAAATGAATGTCGAAAGAAGGGGGAAAAAAGAGAGTAAGTAAATAAAGAAGAAGAAGAAGAAGAAGAAGAAGAAGAAGAAGAAGAAGAAGAAGGTATTTCGGAAAAAGAAGAGAAAGTAAGTAGAAAACCAGATATGTCCGAATAATTAATATGAGAAAAGAAAGGCAAAGAGGAAATGTAGAAAAAAAGGGTAAATATGAATGTTAAATGATGAAAAAAAAAAAAAGAAAGAGAAGAAGACGGAGAAAAGAAAACGAAGAAGAAAAAAGTAAAATAAAATAAAGCGATAATAATGAATGTTAAAGAAAAAAGTTGAAAAAAAGATGAATTTTATGAATGGTAGAATAAAAGAGAGAAAATTCGAAAGAAGGTAAAACTAAGAAGAAAGACGAGCAGGAATAAAAAAAATAGACAAAAGAAAAAAGAAAATAGGAATTTTCATAGAAGAAGAAGAAGAAGAATATTTTATAAGCAAACTAGGGGTTTTGCATAGTTCCTAGGTAATCCTGACCATTTATGTTTCTTTTTGTATTCCTACAAAAATAATTACTCTTAAAGAAAACAAATGGAAATAAGCAGGTGCGTATATTAAAAGATATCTGGGTATCTTCATGAATCAATGTTTCATTTCCACCAGCAATTCTTCAGTCCTTCTCAGCCAGCCTGCTGCATACGACCAGCCACGTGGTCCTTACATTCTATCTGCGGTACGTGAAAGATTATCAATCAGTTCTGAGTTGTTGTTGATATATCCTATGTTTCCAGTATTCTTGTTCTTTCGCTTGTAATGCTAAATACATTTGCAAGGCCGCGTACTTCATTCAGTAGCCACGTAGTAATCGCAGATCAGGCCTCCTCCTGTCTTTCTTCGACGGTCTGCTGTGAAATTTAAGAGCAATATTTATTCCGGATTAATACCAGAGAGGAAGATTTGGCGGACCTGAAGCAGACGACCACCACGCTTAATTTCGTTGTTCTTTTTTCTTTTTTTCTTTTTTTTTTCCTTTTTTTGCTTTTTTCAGTGCAGTCCTATCGATTATCCCCTTAGCTTTACCACTGACAAAAAAAAATTTGAAAAATTTCAATATTTAAACATTTTCTGGGGGGAATCAGTTTCTCATACAACGTTATAGTAAATTGAGCCTCCATTTTCAAACCGGTACGACATTACCGCCACCTGTAAATTTGTTCATTATCAAATTTTTTTGACTTTTTCCAGTGCAATATTATTTTTACACCTTAAACTTTACGAATGACAAAAACATTTGCAAAAATTTCAATATTTATACAATTTTAGGGGGGGCAGTTTCTCATACAACCTTATAGTGGGTTGAAAATGGAGGATCGATTTGCTTTATCGTTGTATGAGAAACTGACCCCGCCACACACAAATTTATCTAAATATTATAATCTTTCAAAATGCTTTTTGATAATTGGTAAGTTTAAGTAATAATCGATAGGACTGCGCTGAAAAAGTGAAAGTGAAAATGAAATACAATGAAATTAACATGAACAAAGCGACTCCAACGCGAGTGGTTTGAAAATGGAGGATATATTTGCTATAACGTTGTATGAGAAACTGAGCTCCCAATCAAAGTGGTTTAAATATTGTAATCTTTCAAAATGCTTTTTGATAATTGGTAAGTTTAAGTAACAATCGATAGAACTGCGCTGAAAAAGTGAAGAAAATGAAATACAATGAAATTAATATAAACAAAGCGACTCCAACGCGAGTGGTTTGAAAATGGAGGATATATTTGCTATAACGTTGTATGAGAAACTGAGCTCCCAATCAAAGTGGTTTAAATATTGTAATCTTCCAAATGCTTTTTGATAATTGGTAATTTTAAGTAACAATCGATAGAACTGCGCTGAAAAAGTGAAAGAGAAAATGAAATACAATGAAATTAACATAAACAAAGCGACTCCAACGCGAGTGGTTTGAAAATGGAGGATATATTTGCTATAACGTTGTATGAGAAACTGAGCTCCCAATCAAAGTGGTTTAAATATTGTAATCTTTCAAAATGCTTTTTGATAATTGGTAAGTTTAAGTAACAATCGATAGAACTGCGCTGAAAAAGTGAAAGAGAAAATGAAATACAATGAAATTAACATAAACAAAGCGACTCCAACGCGAGTGGTTTGAAAATGGAGGATATATTTGCTATAACGTTGTATGAGAAACTGAGCTCCCAATCAAAGTGGTTTAAATATTATAATCTTTCAAAATGCTTTTTGATAATTCGTAATTTTAAGTAACAATCGATAGAACTGCGCTGAAAAAGTGAAAGAGAAAATGAAATACAATGAAATTAACATAAACAAAGCGACTCCAACGCGAGTGGTTTGAAAATGGAGGATGTATTTGCTATAACGTTGTATGAGAAACTGAGCTCCCAATCAAAGTGGTATAAATATTGTAATCTTTCAAAATGCTTTTTGATAATTGGTAAGTTTAAGTAACAATCGATAGAACTGCGCTGAAAAAGTGAAAGAGAAAATGAAATACAATGAAATTAACATAAACAAAGCGACTCCAACGCGAGTGGTTTGAAAATGGAGGATGTATTTGCTATAACGTTGTATGAGAAACTGAGCTCCCAATCAAAGTGGTTTAAATATTGTAATCTTTCAAAATGCTTTTTGATAATTGGTAAGTTTAAGTAACAATCGATAGAACTGCGCTGAAAAAGTGAAAGTGAAAATGAAATACAATGAAATTAACATAAACAAAGCGACTCCAACGCGAGTGGTTTGAAAATGGAGGATATATTTGCTATAACGTTGTATGAGAAACTGAGCTCCCAATCAAAGTAGTTTAAATATTGTAATCTTTCAAAATGCTTTTTGAAAATTGGTAAGTTTAAGTAATAATCGATAGGACTGCGCTGAAAAAGTGAAAGAGAAAATGAAATACAATGAAATTAACATAAACAAAGCGACTCCAACGCGAGTGGTTTGAAAATGGAGGATATATTTGCTATAACGTTGTATGAGAAACTGAGCTCCCAATCAAAGTGGTTTAAATATTGTAATCTTTCAAAATGCTTTTTGATAATTGGTAAGTTTAAGTAACAATCGATAGAACTGCGCTGAAAAAGTGAAAGAGAAAATGAAATACAATTAAATTAACATAAACAAAGCGACTCCAACGCGAGTGGTTTGAAAATGGAGGATATATTTGCTATAACGTTGTATGAGAAACTGAGCTCCCAATCAAAGTGGTTTAAATATTGTAATCTTTCAAAATGCTTTTTGATAATTGGTAAGTTTAAGTAACAATCGATAGAACTGCGCTGAAAAAGTGAAAGAGAAAATGAAATACAATTAAATTAACATAAACAAAGCGACTCCAACGCGAGTGGTTTGAAAATGGAGGATATATTTGCTATAACGTTGTATGAGAAACTGAGCTCCCAATCAAAGTGGTTTAAATATTGTAATCTTTCAAAATGCTTTTTGATAATTGGTAAGTTTAAGTAACAATCGATAGAACTGCGCTGAAAAAGTGAAAGAGAAAATGAAATACAATTAAATTAACATAAACAAAGCGACTCCAACGCGAGTGGTTTGAAAATGGAGGATATATTTGCTATAACGTTGTATGAGAACCTGAGCTCCCAATCAAAGTGGTTTAAATATTGTAATCTTTCAAAATGCTTTTTGATAATTGGTAAGTTTAAGTAACAATCGATAGAACTGCGCTGAAAAAGTGAAAGAGAAAATGAAATACAATGAAATTAACATAAACAAAGCGACTCCAAGGCGAGTGGTTTGAAAATAGAGGATATATTTGCTATAACGTTGTATGAGAAACTGAGCTCCCAATCAAAGTGGTTTAAATATTGTAATCTTTCAAAATGCTTTTTGATAATTGGTAAGTTTAAGTAACAATCGATAGAACTGCGCTGAAAAAGTGAAAGAGAAAATGAAATACAATGAAATTAACATAAACAAAGCGACTCCAACGCGAGTGGTTTGAAAATGGAGGATATATTTGCTATAACATTGTATGAGAAACTGAGCTCCCAATCAAAGTGGTTTAAATATTGTAATCTTTCAAAATGCTTTTTGATAATTGGTAAGTTTAAGTAACAATCGATAGGACTGCGCTGAAAAAGTAAAAAAAAAGTAAAAAAAACTAAGTTAAACATGATGGTAATCTGCTTCAGGTCCGCCAAAGATTTTTTTACTGAACAAAGATAAAAAGCAAAACGAAAAGTAAGAAAGTTATAAACATAAATATATACTTGTCTGTCTATATTTCTGAGATGAGGTAGTATTTACAGTATTTACAGTATTTAAATTCTTCGGACTATTGTCCTCATCTTTGTTGCTATTTTTCTATATTTCTGAGGTATTTACAGTATTTACATTATTTGGACTATTGTCCTCATCTTTGTTGCCATTTGTACGACGTTTAATAATAGATTATTCTATTTGTCTATATTTGTAACATGAGGTATTATTTACACTATTTACATTATTCGGACTATTGTCCTCATCTTTGTTGTTATTTTTCTATATTTCTGAGTTGGGGTAGTATTTACAGTATTTACATTATTTGGACTATTGTCCTCATCTTTGTTGCCATTTGTACGACGATTAATAATAGATTATTCTATTTGTCTATATTTCTAAGATGAGGTAGTATTTAGAGTATTTACATTATTCGGACTATTGTCCTCATCTTTGTTGCTATTTGTCAATATTTCTGAGGTGAGGTAGTATTTACAATATTTGCATTATTCGGATTATTGGCCTCATCTTTGTTGCTATTTGTTTATATTTCTAAGATGAGGTAGTATTTACAGTATTTACATTATTTGTACTATTGTCCTCAATTTTGTTGTATTTGTACGTCGGTTCGAAATTCATAGCACCTGAAGAAGGAAGGAGCGAACAAAGTCCGAAACATCGTACAAATAGATGAGGACAATTGTCCGAATAATGTAAATACTGTAATTATATACATATTACATTTTGGTTTACTCGCTTTTTCAAAACATAACATTCTTAATTTGAGAAATTACCTCACCGTTTGATAATTCCTCTTGACTTATTCAGGTCTATTCAGAGTATGAGTTTTAAAGTCTGGTTTTTTATGTGATGTTACCTGACAGGAAAAGAAAGAAAATTTCAAAAAATGAAAATAAACGACAACAACGGTGATATTTTTTATTTATAGTTGCTTGGGTTAAATGTCATGAATGGGTTTGAAGTAGGCAGTCTTGGTACGCCATTGTATTTCCTAGGCAGCTTGTTGGTGTTGCCAACCACGCACCGTGATGTTAAGATGAACACAGAGTTGGAAAGAGTAATAGTCGTAGCAAAGAGCTGATCTTTTTGATTGACATTAAAAAAGTTGGCCCAAATGTCACCTACATACTCACCCAGACAGGTCACGCAAACGAAAACTTTAAGAAAATGCCTAATATATTCGAAACAGTCCAAGTTCTCATTTTTCACACGTTTATATTCCTCCCTGGTCTCTAAGCGAATGTGCAGCGGCCTTTAGTAATTTAGCATACAACTTAAAACGAGAAAACAAGCAGATATCAACGCTGTGTAGTCATTGGCCGGTCGATGGGGTCGACGTTTTTACTAATATTTCTATCTTATCGACTGATTCACATCCACCACGTCCTTATTTTCGCTTTCTATTTTTTACCCACATTGAGATGCTGCTTTATCCATCAAAACTTTCTCGTCCTGGATATGACGATAAACCACATCCGGCAGCAAGGCTTCAGTTATTTCCAGGTCCATCTTGACCCGGCGTAGAAGTACCCGTTACGGTCTCAGCTATCGATAAATAATTAATTCCCAAAGTGGACAAAACACTAGATTTTATAGTAAAAATGCCAGCAAATTATTAGAAAAATATTCCCAGCAATATATTTAAAAATATATATATATATATATATCATCAGCTATGCATTTAAAAAATATTATTAACAATACGATTAAAAAATATTAACAAGACATTAAAATCATATTACCAGCAATACATTTAAAAGAATATCATCAGCAATATTTAAAAAATATTATTAGCAATACATTTAAAAACAAATTATCAGCAATAAATTTTTAAAAATAAGATATTACCTGCAATATATTTTTAAAAATATATTATCAGTAATACATTTTTAAAAAAATATTACTAGCAATACATTGAAAAATATATTATCAGCAATACATATTTTTAAATTTAAAATATTACCAGCAATCCATTTTTGAAAAAAGTATTACCAGCAATACATTTAGCTCTCGACAAACACTCTCTGTACAAAAGTACGTCAATGAAACCTGATCTACAAACTTGATTTCTTACAAAGAATACATATTCTATTCATACGAACCTATCCTAAAAATATTTATGGCATCAAATAACCCACTGAGGTTGATATACCGTAAAACAAAATAAAGCAAACCAAACCAATCAAAACTTTTTTCAAAGCAATTCGCTCTCTTGAAGTCGAAGAAAAGGAATTATCTTCGTGGTCTCGTTTTGCTACCTTACACATTCACCTCTTCAAAATTTCGATTTTTTTTTTTCATTTACATAAGCGGTAGTTGACTCACAGGTTAGCGTCTGCCTACAACGGAGAACAAGATGGCGAATCACTCGAGTTGACAGATAACGTGAAACCTTTTTTTTTTTTCACCCTTCATCGCACAGTTGTTGTTCAGACCCAATGCGAAGTAATTGAGATGCGTTTTATTGTAATTATTGGTTTGCTGTGCGCCTAAGGGACATTCGGCTTTGAGTGTTAAAAGCCATGCGTAAACTGTAATGGAGGACGTTCATTAGATATGACGTTTTATACGAAGAAAAACCATGATGATGATGATGTCAGAGAGGAAGTTGAAAAGACAGCGACAAAAATATTGAAAATAATACTTTATCGAAGTTACATACGGTTGACATGGAAACACAAAGACGAAAAGATTTGAGGAAAGAGAAATGAGAGGTTATGGAAATAGCAGACGAGAGGAAAAGGGAGTAAAAAGAGAAAGCTAGAATGTAAAAAAGAAAATTGGCGGAAAAAGTTATCTGACAAAAAGAGGAAGAAAAGAGAATAAGAAAAGGAAGGATATATATATTAATGAATAGATTGGGAAAGAAAGAAAAAGAAAGAATGGCATGCAAAGGAAAGGAAGATAGGCTGAAAATTAAAAGTAAAACAAAAAAGGGAGGAAAACACGAAAGAAATAAAAGAGGAAACATTAAAGAAAGACAAAATGAAGTCGAGTTTTCTAAGTGTCACTAGTCGACAAAAATAAAACAAAAGAAATTTAAAAATGTAAATATATGACAGTTTTAAGATCAAGCGACAACAAAGCTGATATTGTCGATTTACTATTGATGTGTTAATTGTCGTGGATTGGCTTGAAGTAGTCAGCTTTTGATCGTCATTGTAGTTCTGAGGCTGCCCGTTGGAATTGCCAGCTACGCGCCGTGATGTTGAGATGAGCTTCTTCTTCTTCTTTTATGTGCCATATCCTTTCAGGACGTAGACGATCATGGCTTTCCACATCCCCCTGTCCCGGGTGGCTATTAGCACGCTTTCACCTGTTGCACTATTCAACCCTCGTTCCGTCATGCACCTGATCAGGTCCTTCAAATATTTTATCCGCTGCTTTCCCCTGTCTCTTTTTCCCCTCTATCTGGCCTGTTA
Organism: Ascarosepion bandense; assembly: GCA_037127315.1. Taxonomy (NCBI): domain Eukaryota; kingdom Metazoa; phylum Mollusca; class Cephalopoda; order Sepiida; family Sepiidae; genus Ascarosepion; species Ascarosepion bandense. The sequence continues at coordinate 2,723,256 of JBBBDQ010029610.1, forward strand.
GTATCAGATTCTCCAAGCCCTCCTTCCTCATTGCATGTCCCAGGCACTTTAGTTGTCTCTTCCTAATGCTCAGTATTAATTTCCTTTTCGTCTTCAATCATTTCCAAAACCTCATCATTGCACACATGCTCGATCCATGATATTCGCAGCATCCTTCTGTACGACCACATTTCCTTTGCTTCAAGTTTTTTCTTCATTTTTGATAATATTGTCCAGCATTCACTGCCATATTGAAGAACCGACATCACATAGCAATCCAGCACTCTCCTGTTTTTTTTTGTTTGTTTGTTTTTTTTTTTAGTGAAATTGTCCTGTTTCTTAAGACTTTACTCAACTTCTGGAATGCTTCTTTCGCCATGCCAATTCGCCTTCGGATCTCAGTGTCGCACGTTCAGTCTTCTGATGGAACACTTCCTAGGTATTTAAATTTCTGTACCTGCTTGATTTTAGAGTCCCTCACCTGTATTTGGCATTTTGGGCTGCCCTTTTTGCTGATGACCATGTATTCGGATTTCTTGCAGTTTATTTGTAATCCTTTCTTGTCACCCTCTTCAGCTACCTTCTGTAGGAGGTCTTGTAGTTTTCTTTTCAGGGACATCAAATTTGCTATAAATGATGTTTGGTGTCTGAAAATCATTTTTTTTTTTGTTTTTTTTTTTTTTTGTTGAATAGCAAGTATTAAAGAAAATGGGAAAGACAAGCCTACACACAAACTAACAGCACATATCAATCCAGTACTCTCTTCTTTGTTTTTACTCAACTTCTGGAATGCTTCCTTCGCCATGCCAGTTTGCACTTTCTGTCTTCTGTTATAACCCTTTCCAGGTATTTAAATTTTTGTACCTGAGTTGACAGAAATAAAACAAAAGAAATTTAAAAATGTAAATATATGACAGTTTTACGGTTGATTTGTTAATTGTCATGGCTTGAAGTAGTCAGTTCTGGTTCGTCATTGTAGTTCTGAAGCCGCGCGTTGGAGTTGCCAGCTACGCGCCGTGATGTTGAGATGAGCAAAGAACTGTAATGATTAAAAGTCAAGTAAAAAGCTGATGTTTTTGACTGACATTAAATAGGTTTCCAAAAGTGCACCAACCTACTCACCCAGACATACTAAGCAAGTGAAACGTCTAAATATATTGGAAACAATTCAAGTTCTCAATTCTTGCGTTTGTTTTACACTTTGCTCTACTTGTAAACATGCAGCGGCCATTCTTAATTCATAGTGCAAACAGAAACGAGCGAAAAAACATATGCAACGTGAAGCAATCATTGACCGGTAGGTGGAAGACTAGGTGAGGTAGTCAGATTCTGGTTAGCAATTGTAATTCCGAGGCGAAAAGAAAAAGATGATACAAAATGAAAAATTTCACACGGAAACGGAACGGTGAGAAGATTGTTGAGGCGAAATCTTCGTCACCAAGTTTGTATGGCCTGTTACGGCCAAGAAGAAAGACACAGAAACAAGAAGGTTGATTCAAACAATGTATTAGAATAACAGAACATATATACAATGCCAATTTATTATTAATAAGCAGAAAGAAGTGCAAGTCCGAACTCTATAGTTACGCTGAGTCTCGACTTTCTTACGACTGCGTCACAGCTGCGTCCCCGGAAGTCACGCAGGTTAATATTTATTAACGGTGGAAGAGTCCATAGAGCACCGTAACAAAGATTACACCTGACAAAAATGAAAATAAAATAGCAGGTAGAAAAAAGTAAAATAAAACGAGATTAAAGAAAACGACGAAAGGTGAGAATTAAACAGGTGAAAGAACAGAGAAAGAAAAATAAAAAAAATGCTAAAATAAGATTAAAAGAAAAATGAAGAGGACAAATAACAAAGATGAAAGCTAAAAAAAAAGAACTTAATGCAAAAATATATTCAGAAAGAATGAAAGAAAAACGCGTGAAAAAAAAAAGCAAATACGAAAAAAAAAAGAAAGAAATCAGGCAAAACAAAATAGTGCATGATAAGTCGTCAGGAAAAGAAAAATTAGAAAATAAGAATAAATGAAAGAAAAAACCAATAAACATTATAGGAAAGAATGAGACAAGAGAAATGTTAGCAAATGAATCAAAAGAAAATATGAAAACAGGGAAGCCATAAGGCAAAAGAATTTAATAGGAAAAAAATGAAAACAAAAGAAAACGTCATCAAAGGAAGAAATAAGAAGAAATGAAAAAATAAGGCAAAAAAAAATTAATAAGAAAGAATAAGAGAAACGAAGCGTCGTCAAATGAAAAAAAAGATAAAAATGTATTTCTTATATGACAAAAAATATAACAGTAAAGAATAAAGAAAAAACAAGTGTCGTTGAATGAAAAAAATATGAAGGAAATATAGCAAAAAAAGTGTGTAAGAAAGAAGAGAAACGAAGCGTCGTCAAATGAAAAAAAATATAAAAATGTATTTCTTATGTGACAAAAAATATAACAGTAAAGAATAAAGAAAAAACAAGTGTCGTTGAATGAAAAAAATATGAAGGAAATATAGCAAAAAAAGTGTGTAAGAAAGAAGAGAAACGAAGCGTCGTCGAATGAAAAAAAAGATAAAAATGTATTTCTTATGTGACAAAAAATATAACAGTAAAGAATAAAGAAAAAACAAGTGTCGTTGAATGAAAAAAATATGAAGGAAATATAGCAAAAAAAGTGTGTAAGAAAGAAGAGAAACGAAGCGTCGTCAAATGAAAAAAAAGATAAAAATGTATTTCTTATATGACAAAAAATATAACAGTAAAGAATAAAGAAAAAACAAGTGTCGTTGAATGAAAAAAATATGAAGGAAATATAGCAAAAAAAGTGTGTAAGAAAGAAGAGAAACGAAGCGTCGTCAAATGAAAAAAAAGATAAAAATGTATTTCTTATATGACAAAAAATATAACAGTAAAAAATAAAGAAAAAACAAGTGTCGTTGAATGAAAAAAATATGAAGGAAATATAGCAAAAAAAGTGTGTAAGAAAGAAGAGAAACGAAGCGTCGTCAAATGAAAAAAAAGATAAAAATGTATTTCTTATATGACAAAAAATATAACAGTAAAGAATAAAGAAAAAACAAGTGTCGTTGAATGAAAAAAATATGAAGGAAATATAGCAAAAAAAGTGTGTAAGAAAGAAGAGAAACGAAGCGTCGTCAAATGAAAAAAAAGATAAAAATGTATTTCTTATATGACAAAAAATATAACAGTAAAAAATAAAGAAAAAACAAGTGTCGTTGAATGAAAAAAATATGAAGGAAATATAGCAAAAAAAGTGTGTAAGAAAGAAAGAGAAACGAAGCGTCGTCAAATGAAATAAAAAGAAAGAAACGAAGAAATAAAGTGAAAGAATATAAAAGAAAAGAAGGATGAAACGCCATCAAGTAAAAATCATGAAGATAGAAACGAATAAAGAAAATATAATTTAATAGAAAATAATGAAGTAAAAAAGCGTCATTAAATGAAATACAGATGAAGACAGGAAAGTGTTGGGACGCCCGCGCCTATTCGGCTATAATGGACTATTCCATTACTATGTAAAGTAATGGTGGCATCTACGTAAGAGAGTGTGCCGAGCAGCCGATCGACAAGTCAGTCGTAGACTTCCGGTGACGACCTGGAAGTACCCATTGCTCATATAAGGTCTAACGACGGTTGAGACGATTAACCGTTATTCTTGTATTGGATACTAATAAACTTTGTAAATACTATTTTCACGGAATACAACAATTAACCTATTCCTGTTGTTGAGTTATTTCTTCTTACTCACGACATAACAGTGGCGACGAAGATTGTCGACATAACAGAAAGAAAGATGGTAAAAGAATAGAGTGAGAAAAAAGAAAAGAACCGTTGTTAAATGAATGGGATGAAGAAAGGAAAGAATTAAGTACAAAAGAATAAAAGAAAATAAACATCGTTATAGGAGGCAAATCATATATCATCTATCAACTAACTAAAACACACAAAGTAAAATTTCACAATTGCAAATGTGGATCAAAACAACTAAAAAGTTTTTAGAAAAACCCAGAGCACGAATAAAAATATTGTGGAAAAACCCAGACAACGATTAAAAAATTTAAAAAAACAAAAACAAGGAAAATTTCACAAGTCAGCGTGAAAAGCAAAATTCTGGATCCTAATTAGATAGCAAATAGAAAATTTATATATGACGTTTTTTTACACCTAGAAGTGAAAAGGCTGCTGGAGCCGGCAACATGATAAACTTCCCTATTTAAACCATCTCGCTGACCGGTCATATTCAGTCAGAATAGGAGCGGTATCTGATAGCATCTTGCTACAATATAAGGAAAAAGCTTCAAGCTGACTCGCCTTTGCTACCATTTTCTTTTCTTTTTTTTACTCCACGCCACCCGGACGTAAGGGCGCGTCACAAATTCATTCTACATTTTCGTCCAATTTTCTTTCTTGGTTTTTTTCCATGCCGCCAAAATGAACAACAACAATAACAGAACACTCTAAGTACAAATTCTTTATTTGTTTTACCATCTCTCTCACTCTGTCGCTGACCTACCAAAAGGGGGAAGGAACATGATACTTTTCATTCTGCTACTACACATGAACTCTAAACTTCTAGGAACATTTCACATACTTATATTTTTCTTTGAACAATTTTAACTACAAAATTACATGCATTTTCTCAATGAACATTTTTCTTCTCACAAATATGTTATCGTGTTCAGTTAACGAAATTTCACTTATATTTTTCTTCTTACAATTTTGTCATTCTGTGAATAAATCTTTGAATATTTTATCCTTCCATATTTCACATCCAACCTTCAACCTTCTGATGTTTAAATTATGGGGACTTTGGACGCGTTTGGCACAAGGCCAATTTACCAAGCGTCATCGTCAAATAAAAAAAGACGAAAAAACAAGAAATATGGCAACAGAATTTAGAACGACAAAAAATGAAACGAAGCGTCGATAAATAAAAAATACGTGAGGAAAGAAAAGAAATGTGGTAAAATAAGAAAGAATTAAAAGAAAAATGTAAAAAAAAGAAAGAAAGAAAGAAGGAAAAAATATAGTATTGAAAAAAAAAGGAAAAACAAGCTTCGTTAAATGAATTAAAGATAAAGAAAGTAGAGAAATAAGGCAAAAGAATTTAGAAAGAATGAAGAGAAACGAAGCTTGTCAGATGAAAATATATGAAGTAAGAAAAGAAACAAAGAAAAAGAATTCAGTAGGAAAGAATGAAGAGAAACGAAGCTTGTCAGATGAAAATATTTGAAATAAGAAAAGAAATAGAGAAAAAGAATTCAGTAGGAAAGAATGAAGAGAAACGAAGCTTGTCAGATGAAAATATATGAAATAAGAAAAGAAATAGAGAAAAAGAATTCAGTAGGAAAGAATGAAGAGAAACGAAGCTTGTCAGATGAAAATATCTGAAGTAAGAAAAGAAATAAAGAAAAAGAATTCAGTGGGAAAGAATGAAGAGAAACGAAGCTTGTCAGATGAAAATATCTAAAGTAAGAAAAGAAATAGAGAAAAAGAATTCAGTAGGAAAGAATGAAGAGAAACGAAGCTTGTCAGATGAAAATATCTGAAGTAAGAAAAGAAATAAAGAAAAAGAATTCAGTAGGAAAGAATGAAGAGAAACGAAGCTTGTCAGATGAAAATATCTGAAGTAAGAAAAGAAATAGAGAAAAAGAATTCAGTGGGAAAGAATGAAGAGTGAAGAAGCGTCATCAACTAAAACAAAGATAAAGAAAGAAAAGAAATTAGAAAAATGAATTTAATAGGAAATAATGAAGAGAAAAAAGAGTCGTCAAAGGAAATAATGATGAAGAAAGAAACATGGCAAAAGAATTTAGTAGGAAAGAATGAAAGAAAAGAAGCGTCGTCAAATGAAAAATATGAAGAAAGGAAAGAAATGGAAAAAGAATATCGTGAGAAAAAACGAAGAGGAAAAACAATTCATCAACTGAATAAAGAAGGGCAGAAAGATAGCAAAAAAATTAAGTAGAAAATAATTAAGGAAAAGAAATATTGTCAAATAAAAAACATAAAGAAAGGGAACAAATATGAACAAAGAATTTAGTAAGACCTGATGAAAGGAAAAGGAGCGTTGTTAAATTTTATTTTTTTAATCATATCACCCCAAGCAAGGCATTCCACTGCCACTATAGCGCAGGGGGTTACACAGAGCGATAGACGAGTTAGGATGTACATAGAGGGAGAGTTGGAGAGAATGGGAGGGTTAGTTTGTTAGGAGGTGTCTTACATTTAAACTCCTGGAGGTTATAGCCGTCGGGGAAGCAAGCATGCGGAAGGGAATTCCACAGGCGGAAAGTGCGAGAAAAGAAGCTGTTGGAGCAGAAATTGCGGTTACATTTCATCGGTTTCACTGTAAAATGGTGGGACCTAGTTGCCAATGTAGTATCACGTGCGAACTCAAAGCTAGGGGTAACCAGTGATTTAAGTTCATCAGATCAGAAGCCATGAAAGTATTTATAGAAGAGGCACAGGGAAGCCACGTCACGCCGGTGAGAGATTGACTGCAGGCGGTCAGCTAAGTCGGTATCAGTCACATTACAGATTCTTCGCTGTATTTCGTCAAGAAGCCCGAGGAGAATAGCAGGGGCATCCGACCAGATGTGGCAACAGTATTCAAAACACGGGCTGATGGTAGATTTGTATAAGTGCAGGATAGATTCAGGCGGAAAGAATTTCCCTGCTCTGCACAGAGACAACTTTCATGGCAGCGGATTTAGCAATGGATTCGACGTAGTCATTCCACTTGAGGTCCGCTGAGAGTGCCAGGCCAAGCAGGTGTAGTGTTTTACTCTCTGGGAGGCATGCCTGTTCCATGCTAATGGGAGGGATGTGCGGTCGTCTGTGGTGGTTAATTGACAGCAGCTTCGTTTTGGAAGAATTGAATTTTACGAGCCATTTCCTACCCCAATCCACCACGGATTGGAGGTCCTTTTCAAGCTCAGCCGCGATGTTCGCCTTATCATCAACATCAGATTTTTGATCGAGGCGAGCGTATACTGTGGTATCGTCGGCGTACATGCCTATTTGTGATCTTATGGCATCGGGGAGATCATTGATGTTGATTAGAAAGAGCATAGGACCTAGGATATAGCCTTGGGGGACACCCGCGTTTGTAGGGTAGTTCTGGGAGGCATGTCCGTTTAAAACCACCTTCAGAGTGGAATGGAGAGGAATGACTGGATTAAGTCCAACAAAAGTTCAGTAATGCCGTAGCTTCGCAGTTTCCGTAGAAAGCCGGCATGCCATACTCTGTCGAATGCTTTAGAGATATCCAGGGCGACAGTTCGGGATTCACCATTCTTGATGAGAGCCAGGTATATATACCCAGTGATGGTCGTTAGCATATCAGCAGTAGACCTGGTGAAGCGGAAGCCATACTGTTTGTCCGATAGGAGCCCGTGGGTCGTGAGATGCTTAACGACCTCGGCATTGATAATGGCTTCGAACACTTTGCCGAAAAACAAAAATGAAGAAAGAAAAGAAATATCGGGAAAAAAATTAATAAGAAATACTAACGAGAAGCAAGAATTCGTCAATGGAAAACAGTAAAGAAAGGAAAGAAATAAGGCAAAATGATTTAGAAGGAAAAGAAGAAAAGAAAGGCGTCACTATATGAATAAAAAGAAAAGAAATAACGAAAAAGAATTTAGTAGGAAAGAATGAATAGTAAAATGGCGTCGTCAAATGAAAAAAAGATGAAGAGAGAAAAGAAATATAGCAAAAGAAATTTAGTAGAAAAGAATGAAGAGAAAAGAATCATCCTCAAAAAATATATAAAAAAGAAAGAAATATGTGAAAAGAAATTAGCAGAAAAGAATCGAAGGAAAATAAGTCTCGTCAGATGTAAAATATGAAGAAAAGAAAGAAATATGGCAAAAGAATTTTCGCAGAAAAGAATGAAGGGAATAAAGTAACGTGAAATTAACTAAAGATGAAGAAAAATAAGAAATGCATAAAAAGACTTTCGTAGGAAAGAACGAAGAGAAAATGGTAAATATTCGTTTTAGGTGCCGACGGCTTTTCCCCTTCAAATTTATCCAAAATAGCATTATCTCTGTGCAAATGTATATGCTGAACTCAAATCAAAAATTAGTTATTGAAGAAACTTACTTTTTGCGTTGAAAGTCCATAAAAAAACAACTATATCTCGCACTTTTTCTCTCCCGTAACTCTCACGAAGTCATGTAATTCACTGCAGAATAACGTTCTACGTAGGCAGCAATTTTCTGTCAAATTTTGGTCGAATTTCTTCCTTTACTGAAACTTCCAGCGATGTACTATCTGTTATGGAAGTAATAAGCGTAGAAATACAATTACATTACCGGAAGTACATCGCCGGAATTATCAGTAAATGAAGAAAATTCGACCAAAAATCTGCAAAATTCGTTCCATACGCAGTACGTCATTCTGCAGTTAATTACATGACTTCCTGAGAGTTACGGGAGAGAAATAGTGCAAGATATAGTTCGTTTTTTCATGGACATTTAGATAAAAAAAAGGGTAAGTTTCTTCAACAACTAACAGTTGATTTGAGTTCAGCATATACATTTGCAGAGAGATAATGCTATTTTGGATAAATAAGAAGGGGAAAAGCGTCGCAACTTACAACGAAAATTTACCGAGAAACGAAACGTCGTCAAATGAAAAACATATCAAGAAAGAAAGAAATATTGCAAAAGAATAAAGTAGAAAAGAATGAATACTAAAGAAACGTCGTCAAAGAAAAAAATAGAAAGGAAGGATAGAAATAAGGCCAAAGAAATGTTAGAAATAAGGCGAAAGAAATGATAGAAATAAGGCGAAAGAAATGATAGAAATAAGGCCAAAGAATTTAGTTGGAATGCATCACGAAAAAAAAAGCATCGTCAAAAGAAAATTATGAGGAACAGAAGAAAAACCAAAACAATTCAGTAAGAAAGAATGAATAGAAAAGCAGAGTCGCCAAATGAAATAAAGTTGAAGAAATGACAGAAAAAGGCGAAAGAAGTTAATATGAAAGAATGAAGGAAAAGAAGCTTCGTCAAATGAAAAACGGTGAAGTAAAGAAAGAAATATAACAAAACATTTAAGTAGGAAAGAATGAATAGAAAAGCAGCGTCGGAAAATGAAATAAAGTTGAAGAAATGACAGAAAAAGGCGAAAGAAGTTAATATGAAAGAATGAAGGAAAAGAAGCTTCGTCAAATGAAAAACGGTGAAGTAAAGAAAGAAATATAACAAAACATTTAAGTAGGAAAGAATGAATAGAAAAGCAGCGTCGGAAAATGAAATAAAGTTGAAGAAATGACAGAAAAAGGCGAAAGAAGTTAATATGAAAGAATAAAGGAAAAGAAGCTTCGTCAAATGAAAAACGGTGAAGTAAAGAAAGAAATATGACAAAAAATTTTAGTAGGAAAGAATGAATAGAAAAGCAGCGTCGGAAAATGAAATAAAGTTGAAGAAATGACAGAAAAAGGCGAAAGAGGCTCCTCCCTTGTTTCCTGCTTAGGATGTGGTTTCCGGATTTCTCTTTTCAAATCTTTTCACTATTACGTAGCCCCCTGCACATCAGTGGCGTTACCGCCTTGCTCGGGGTGATATGATTAAAAAAAAAAAGATTCGGGAAAAAAAAGAAGAAATTAAAAAATAAGGTCTGATCTCTGCTTAAATAACTTTCTCGCCTGACTGACAGATATTCTCTGGGCATCTATTTAACAATAAACCTGCATCAATCCTAATGAGGAGTCATACTGTCAAAGAGGCATCTTGCTTCGAACGCCTATTGGGCCTAAATGTAACGCGTATATTCGGGCGCTATTCTGTGTGTGTGTGTGTGTGTGTGTGTGTGTGTGTCCATTACGTATAGATTCTGAAACGGCTGAACCGATTTTCTTGAAAATTTACACAGTTGTACTATAAGCGTATGTGAGTGTTCTTAGCTAGGTTTTATGTCGAGGTATACCAGATAAATATCGAAAATCTATAATCGAAAAAATCGGGTTATAGAAGGACTGGTCCGATTTTAATCAAATTTGATACACACATAGACAAAGACATAAGAAACGATATTCAGAGGTCTCAAGGTTGCAGTTCTTAAAATAGTGCAGAAAATCGATAATATATATATATATAGATATATATATGTAAAAGGCAAAATGTTTGTGTGTGTGTCTGTTTATCTGCCTGTATGTCTGTATTTTTTCAGCCATTTTATTTTAGTTTTTGCTTCGGGTTTGGCTCTAAGTAGGTTCAATTGTAGTTCTTAGTCTCAGCCATGATACCATTTACTCAGAGGACTTATTTAGCCTTCAAAATTCAGTTTACGACGAAAAATGTTATTTGATACCAAAACCAGGAAATCAAAATTTGACTTACATCCATTCATTTTTCTTTCAGTCTACGGTTTCGCTTTAACTGGAAACAAGTATTGCTTTTTAGTCTTTCGTGCCAACGTCCAAAGAGTCTGAGCTCCAGGACCATGGATTAGTTTTAAAGCTTTCATTACACCCGAGCAACGCCGGGATATGCTGCTAGTAAATGAATAAATTACGAAATAAAACTGTTTTAGATAGAAAGAATGGATAAAAGTATCTGTAAACAAATAAAAAATAATTTTTCCCACCTGAAACTATTCTGCACATATACAAATCTACCATCCGCCCGTGTATTGAATATTGCTGCCATATCTGGTCGGGTGCCCCTGCTGCTCTCCTTGGGCTTCTTGACAAAATACAAAGGAGGATCTGTAACGTGGTTGATACTGACTTGGCAGACCGGCTGCAGCCGCTCTCACACCGGCGTGATGTAGCTTCCCTGTGCCTCTTCTACAAGTACTTTCATGGCTTCTTCTCCGATGAGCTTAGATCACTGGTGCCGCCTAAGCACGAATTTACACGAGATACTAGATTAGCAACTAGGTCCCACCCTTTTACAGTTAAACAAATAAGATGTAACCGTAAATTCTACTCCAACAGCTTCTTTTCTCGCGCTTCCCGCCTGTGGAACTCCCTTCCACAAGTCTGCTTTCCCGACAGTTACAATCTCCAGGTGTTTAAATGTAGGGTCAATAGACACCTCCTTTCACACTAACTCCCAATTATTCTCAGAACACTTTCATCTACCCAACCCTCATTCCCGGTATCCTCACCCGCCTATCACCCACCCTCTGTTATTTCCTATATTTAATCAGCCTTTCTCCACTCTACGTAGCCCCCTGCACAGTAGTGGCAGTGACATGCCTTGCTCGGGGTGAAACGCTTATAAAAAAAAATAAATAAATGAATAAATCAAAGATATAAGAGAACTGTTGATAGTTGGAAGGAATATAGGAAAAAACAGTGGAAACAAATAGAAATATGAATAACTGAAAGAAGAAAAGAAATTGCTGATAGTCTGAAATAATGAAGGAAAAAGAATTATAATAAATAAAAGAAATAAGAGAATTTGTGAGGGGTAGAATGAATGAAAAAGACATAGAAATGAATGCAAAATATGAATACATGAATCAAATAAATATACTGTATATAGTAAAAATGAATTAAAAAAAAAAGGAGCGGTAACAAGTAAAAAATAAATTAAATATGACAATTGTAGACAGACAGAATGAAAGAAAAATATGTGGAAACAAACGAAAAAATGAAAAGTAAAGGAAATAAAAGCCTTGTTGATAGTTTGAAAGAATGATGGAAAAATTACTGGAAACATGAAAAATTAATGAAACAGGAGAATCGTAGATAGTGTTACGAGGATGCATTTATATATAAAAATAATATTAATAATGTCTAAAAAGTCGTAGTAAGTGATTCTATTGAGTCCGACTTGCTATTACAAAAAAGTTTTAATTCATGAAGTAGTCGTAAAAATAAGGAAATTAGAAATAGAACGTTTGAAAGATGATAGAATGTCAGAGAAAATTCGAGTAAAATCTAGAGAAATCTAAAAGATTCTAGAATATACAAATTAGGTGTTAGCCCCTATAAAAATAGGTTTTCGGAAGAGAGTGGTCAATTGTTAACAGGATTTGTGGACATCATCAACTCCGGCCCTATTCGTGGATCTGTGCATCCAGCCGAAAGAATCTCTAAGAAAACTTGCCGACCAACTAAACCTGAAAGAGAACATCATGGAACTATATGGGTAAATAGATATTTTTGACTCTTTCATTGACCGAACTAATAATTATTTTTTATATATACATTTGAGGATTTCCAAAAGTATAGCACTTAAACTTCTTTGCTATCTCAACTGGGTAAATATATTTAACACCTTCCTTTCCCTTCGTAAAACTTCGCCTGGCTCTAGTAAACTCTGTTTTTTTTTTCTTTTTGAATGCAAAAACTGTATATTTGTAAATATTTTTATTTAATGTTTTGGTAAATTAAATATTTGTTTGTGATTTATCTCTGTGTTTTGGTCAATGCTTTTTTCTTTTGTTACACCTAACACGTAGAAATAGTAAGAATAATGAAAGAAAGAGAATGAATGAACGAATGAGTAATATTATAGTATTGTAGATGTGTTGTCCGTTCTTCAATATGGCAGTGAATGCTGGACAATATCATCAAAGATGAAGGAAAAACTTGAAGCAACTGAAATGTGGTTCTACAGAAGAATGCTGCGAATATCATGGATCGAGCATGTGAGCAATGATGAGGTCTTAGAAATGATGGAAACGAAAAGAAAATTAATACTGAGCATCAGGAAGAGACAACTGAACTTCCTGGGACATGCAACGAGGAAGGAGGGCTTGGAGAATCTGATACTAACAGGCCAGATAGAGGGGAAAAAGAGACAGAGGAAAGCAGCTGATAACATATTTGAAGGGACTGACAAGGTGGATGACAGAACGAGGTTGCGTGGTGTAACAGAAGAAAGCGTGCTAAGAGCCACCAGGGATAGGGAAACGTGGTAAAACGTGATCGTCTACGTCCTGAAAGGAAAGGTCATATAGAAGAAGAAAAAGAAGAATATTCCTCTCCATTTTTTCTTTCTTTTTTTTTTACTTTTCCGTGAAAATCTTTACGATTATCCATCTTCGATAATGAACATGCATTGTTTTTTTTTTGTTTTTTTTTTTGTTTTCTTTTTTGTTTTTTTTTTTACTTTTCCGTGAAAATCTTTACGATTATCCATCTTCGATAATGAACATGCATTGTTTTTTTTTGGTTTTTTTTGTTTTGTTTTTTCTTTTTTTTTTTTACTTTTCCGTGAAAATCTTTACGATTATCCATCTTCGATAATGAACATGCATTGTTTTTTTTTGTTTTTTTTTGTTTTTTTTTTCTTTTTTTTTTTACTTTTCCGTGAAAATCTTTACGATTATCCATCTTCGATAATGAACATGCATTGTTTTTTTTGTTTTTTTTTGTTTTTTTTTGTTTTTTTGTAGTTTATTTGTAGTCATTTTTGTCACTCTCGTCTGTAGAAGATCTTGCAGTTTCCTTTCCGTGTCTGCAATCAAAGAAAGGAGTGTACGTAGAAAGAAAAAAAAATGAAAAATAAAGTATGAATGGAAAAGAAAAAGAAAAGACCTGGAAGAAAAAAGAAAAAGATTATCTCCAGAAAGAAACAAAAATAAAAAGTAGTTATTTTAGGAAAAAGACAAAGAAAATGTGCATTTTAAAGAAAGAAAGAAAGAAAGAAAGAAAGAAAGAAAGAAACGTATATCATGGCCTAAAATAAAAACGAAAGAAAAATATACAGGATCGAAAATTATTTATCTGGGACCAAAAACAAAAATGAAAGCAAATAATTAGGAAAGAAAAAAAATGAAAAAAAATATCAGTAAGAAAAAACGCTAAACAGATAAAAAGTGAGAAAAAGCGAGAGAAAAGGGAGAGAAAAGAAGATAGGAAGAAAAAAAAGACATGAAAAATAAGCATAAAAGAGAAAAGGAAAAGGAGTAGAAATGAAGGAAAAATCAGAAAAGAGATCGAAAAACACGTGAAATGAAAAGAATAAAGAAAAAACAAGAAAAAAGAAATCAAGTAAAACATGGCGAATGAAATTAGAAAAAAAAGACGATAATCTGAATGAAAAAATGCAGAATTTTATATGTAAATCAAGAATCTTATTATAAAAATAAAATTAAATTAAATTAAAGAAAAATAAAATTTAGAATATAATAAAACAGAACACGGAAAGAAAATCACTCTTCTGAAACAAAAGGTCAGAAAAAATGAAGAAGCAAAGACATGTTAAAGAAAAAAACTTTTTGTAAAGTCTTAAAAAGTAAAACAAAAAAAAACACAAAGGAACGAAATAATTACAAAAAAAGTAGTTTAACTTCTCGTGAGAGAACCGACTGTGGGTAGGAGGCTGAATTTAGTGGGGTGTGGGTCTTTGGTTGGTACCCTATTGACAAAGCAAAGAAAGAATTATGAGAAGTCAGATAATTTGGGTTACGAAGTCTGAGCTTGAAGCCTTCCAAGTGTGAGGTGCCGGTGAGGAAAAGATGCAATTTCGGCACAAATAGGAAATTACGAAGACTTCGAGTTTCATGATAAAAGCTGCCTTTAACTATAGACTGGGCAGAATTGGGAACAAACCTCCATTTCACCCTCTTCGTAATGTCCCGCTTTGATAACTCGGTTCTTGCCAATATACCATTACTATTATCGATATCATAAACGCTTTCGCTGGGTGCGTAGCCGAGTGGGTACAATGCTCTCTTTCTGCTTATAGGACTTCTGTTCAACACTCACTACGGTCGATATGTTAACTGAGATGTATTTTTTTATGTTATCGACAAGTAAAGCCGAATCCATGATTTATTAATTTTTTTTTTAATTTAATTTATTTTTCCCTCTTCATCTTCGTTTCCTTAGACATCCTTTTCTTCTTGGCATTTTCTTTTCACACTTCTTATACCTCGTCTTCTTCTCCTTCTTCTTCTTCTTCTTCTTCTTCTACTACTACTACTACTACTACCACTACTAGAATTATTAATACTACTACTACTATTACTTCTTTTTCTTGCTCTTCGTCATCTTTTTATTTTGCATTTTTTTAAATGTTGGCGTTTGACACTACTTCAAACAAAAGGCTAGGAAGGAAACTCCCGTCATTACTGCAAAAGCAATAACAGCTACAGGACTTGAAAAACCTGTTTCTCCGAAAACTTGTTTTAAGAAAAAGATTTTATAAACTTCAGCCTAAAGCAGCATCCATCTATCGATCAGTGGATGTACGATAGATAGAAGCTTAATGTTTCTTTATAGGGAAAAGGTTAATGTTGCCATTACCTCAACCACTATTCTTAATGTTATTAGTCCTCTTCTCTTTCATTCTCCACCTTAACTTTTAGTTTTGTATTTATTTATTTATTTTATTTTTATTTGTTTATATATATATATATATATATATATATATATATATATATATATATATAATTGTCGGTTGCTTATAACCAAGTTTCGTTAAATTTCGTTAATTTCCGTAACATGTTTACATTTGTTTGACATTACGATACATTACAGAGCAGATATGGTTTGTTTACGATAGAGCGAAAATTGTGTTATAAATGCATGATAAAAACCTCGTCTAAACAAGAGGCTATTCATGGTCGAGTGGTTAAGACAGTACCAGATCAAATGGTAGCTTCCCCTATGTAAATAGGGGTCGCAGGTTCGAATCCTGCTGGATAGCACACATTTTCGTCATAAAAATTTATCGTGAAATAATCAGGCCGGTAAATATAAATATAAAATACTGTTTAATTAAAAACAGAATATCTACTTAAATACGAGTATCGGTAAAAATAATGTCCAAAATAGTTCATTACAAATAGTCGGTTGCTTATAACCAAGTTTCGTTAGTTTCCGTAACATGTTTATATATATATTGCAAAGTCTTCTTTTACTCATTTCATTTTTCTTAAAATTCTCCTGGAAATACGAAGTGTTATAAGCAAAGATTTACGGGTGTTGTAATGGATAATGGCTCAGAATTGTTAAGTGAAGAGCTGAGTTCAAATTCCCGTTGGGTTCGTTATAATTACTTACGTACAAATACCATTGAAAAAGCTATGGATCCACCTCTTGTGTAGGGATTAATTAGCCAGGCTTGTATCACTAAACAATTATTATCCCACCCACAACCAAAAGAAAACTGCTTACAATCTAAGAATATTTTCTGGCTTTAAATAACCGGCAAAGGGTTCATAAGCCGTACAAAACGAATCAATCAGAATAAATTTCTTCACACTGTTTTTTTCTTTTTCTTCCTTTTCTTTAATCATCGTTTTCTTTTAACATTTTTTCCATCGTTACTTTTATTTTCTTATTGATTTTGTTGTTGTAATTATCATTATTGCTGTTGTTTTTATTATATTATTTTATTATCATTAGTATTATAATATTCTTCATATTGCTATTATTATTATTATCAATATATTATTATTATAATCATTATTAGTGTTGTTGCCATGAGGAAATTAATTCTTGAGCATCAAGAAAAGACAGCTAAAGTTCCTGGGACATGCAATGTGGAAGGAGGGCTTGGAGAACCTGATACTTATAGGCCACATACAGGGAAAATGAGACAGAGGAAAGCAAAGGATAACATATTGAAGAGCCTGAACAGGTGGATGACCGAACGACGGTTGCGTGGTGTAAGAGGAGAAAGCGTGCTAAGAGACACCTGGGAGAGGGAGACGTGTAAAGCCATGATCGCCTACGTCATGAAAGGACAAGACACTTAGAAGAAGAAGAAGAAGTGTTATTGCTATTACTGTTATCAGTCAGCTAAGTGCCATACGTGATACACGCTTGGGCGATCATGTCTCGAAAGAGACATGACTGACTGGGCAGAAGATTATCCCGCAGTAGGTTGCTATTGCTTTCTGCGGTAGACTGGTTGCCGACCAAGACTATAGAACCCAATCTGTCCTGCTATTTAACCCATAACTGGAAGGAAGAGACGGATTAATACCTTTCCCAAGGGTATTTGCGCGTAAGTGAATACAATGGATTCAACTGGAATTCGAACTCGGATCCCCGGTTTCTCGTTCCGAGCCGATATCCACTGTACCACAACGCACATCCGCATTACTGTTATACACTCTCCATAAAGTCTCAGTACCATGATAAGCATTTATTGCCCAAAAGTCAGACTGCAAGGAATATAGCAGTTTTTTGTATAATGTTGTACAATTGTGCGTGGTGGTCCAGTGGATATCGGCTCGGAACAAGAAATCGGAGAGCCAAGTTCGAATTCCAGTTGAATTCATTGCATTCATTTACGCGCAAATACCCTTGGGAAAGGTATTAATCCGTCTCTTCCTTCCAGTTATAGGTTAAATAACTGGACAGATTGGGTTCTATAGCATTGGCTGGCAACCAGTCTACCGCAGAAAGCAATGGCAACCTACTGCGGGATAATCTTCTGCCCAGTCAGTCATGTCTCTTTCGAGACATGATCGCCTAAGCGTGTTTCGCGTATGGCACTTAACTGACTGACTATTGTACAATTCTTCAAGTCTTCTTTATATTTAATTTTTTATGTTTCGTTCTTTTCACATTAATTGTTAACAAAGCTTTTAAGCTTTTATTAAATTCATTTTGGCAGGTATGAATTGGCTTGAATTGAAAGACAATGACGACTCCAAAAAAGAAGGCCTAATGTTTGTGAGTACGTCAAGTATCGTGTTTACCAGACTCCTACTCGTAAACGCGTTATTGAAGTTCTCTAAACAGTTGACGTTGATATGCCGCAGTATGGAAAGAAATGGAATATCGTCTTGATATGCTCACGTACTCGGCCATGATATCCGCAGCATCCGTCTGTAGAACCACATTTCAGCTGCTCAAGTTTTTCCTTCATCTTTGTTGATATTGGCTAACATTCACTGCCATATTGAAGAACTGACCTAACATAGCAATCTAGTACTCTCTTCTTTGTTTCTAGTGAAATTTTTCTGTCTCTTAATACTCTACTCAGCTCTTGAAATCCATCTTTGTGCTTTTGGATTTCAGGAATATAAATGTATAGTCACTGCTGTGACCACAAAGTGAGGGATCAGTTTATACATTGTTTGCAATATGGAACTGATCCCCCATTTATAACCAGTATGCTTCTGTAGGACCACATTTCAGTTGCTTCAAGTTTTTTCTTCATCTTTGTTGATATTGGCTAACATCACTGCCATATTGAAGAACTGACATCACATAGCAATCTAATACTCTCTTCTTTGTTTCTAGTGAAATTTTCCTGTGTCTTAGTACTTTACTCAGCTTCTGGAACGCGTCCTTCGCCATGCCAATTCGCCTTCGGGTCTCTGTGTCGCACTTTTCATCTCCTATTAGAACGCTTCCTAGTTATCTAAATTTATGTACCTGCTTGATTTTAATATCCCCACCTGTATTTGGCATTTCGGGCTGCTCTTTTTGCTTATGACCATGCATTCGGTTTTCTTGCAGATTATTTGTAGTCCTTTTTTGTCACTCTCTTCAGCTACCTTGTGTAGGAGGTCATGTAGTTTCCTTTCCGTTTATGAAATCAGCACTGTATCGTCTGCGTCTTATGTTGTTCAGATTGTGACCTCCGATGACGAATCCTGGCATAACATCTAGGGTCCTAAAATATTCTTGCTGTACGAGTTAAATAGATCTGGTGAAAGAAACATCCTTGTCTTACGCCTCGTTCTTTCTTTGTATATCTGCTGAATTCGTTACATGTCCGTATGCAGGCAGTTTTCTGCCAGTAGAGGTTTTTAATTACCTGAACGTCTTTCCCAAATATATCGAGCCTGCTGAGCATCTCCATCAATTCTTTGTGTGGTGTATTTTGTCGGACGCCTTCGCATAATCGGTAAAACACAGGTACAACTCCTTTTTCATTTGTATTGCCCTTTCAGAGAGCATCCTAATCATTAATATGGCGTTCTTTGTTCCAGTGTCTTTGACGAACCCGGACTGTCCTTGTCTTACCTCTGCCCTGATTCTGCTTTTTGCTCTTTTCATCCGTATTCGGACAATCAGTTTTTTAATATGACTCATTGAGCTGATAGTTCAGTATAGTTTGCTTGCACTCTTCTTCTTAGGCAGTGCTATGGAAATAGACTTGCATAGGTCATCTGGTATTATACCACTATTATAAATTTCATTTAATATTTCTGTAATTTTCTCTATGCCGAATTCTTACAGGGCTATCAGAAGCTCTATTACAATGCCGTCTGGGCCAGCTGCTTAGTTTCTGTTCAGTTTGGCCATTGCAGCTTCCACTTCGGACTTCCAGTCCGTCCTCGTCTTTGTGTATTATCGGTTGCTCTCTCTCTCTCTCTCTTGTAGTGTAAAAGATCTTTTATATATTCTTCCCATCGCTAGAGTATTTCCTCTTTCTCCAATATTAATCCTTCCATCTTTGGGTTTTATACATCCAGTTGAGGAGCAGGTTCTTCTGTCCTGTCAGTTTTCTTATCTCTTAATGCATGTCTGCTTTATTCGTTCTGCTCAGTCTCTCTGCCTCTGCGCATTTGTCGTTGAGCCATTCCTCTTTTGCCTGTCTGCATCGAGCCATTCCTCTTTTGCCTGTCTGCATCGAGCCATTCCTCTTTTGCCTGTCTGCATCGAGCCATTCCTCTTTTGCCTGTCTGCATCGAGCCATTCCTCTTTTGCCTGTCTGAATTTGTTCCTTATTTCCTTGTGCAGTTTCCTGTATTCTCTTCCTGTCTTGGCATCACTTTCTGTCTCCTTTGCATCATGTCAAGAATCTCTTCAGTCAGCCACTCGTTTTTTCTTCTGCGTCTGATTTCCTTAAGGGCAACGTTGTTTGCTGATGTCACTATCGCTTCCTTTAGTGAGTCACATTTCGAGTGCCCTTTTCCAATTTGTTCTTCGTATTTTTTTGCACTCTGTTAGTGTATTCTTTCTGCAGGTTGAGGTCATTCACGAGCGTGTTGTCTTTGAGTCTTGGCGCTGTACTAGACTCCTTCGTTCTTCGAATTTTTATCCTTAGTTTCCAAAAGACTGGGAGAAAACACCACTTCCTTTTATTTTTGTAAATCTTTTTCTACGAAGTAAAAAGGCAATAAAAATGAGGGCAATGAAGAAAGAGGGCAAAAAAGATGAGAAATAGGATGTGAAATCAAGAAAAAAGAGAAAAAGTAAAGATACAAAGGAAATAGAAAACAAAGAGTAAAATGAGTGAGAAAGCCAATGTTCATTTGTATATATATATACATATAGACAGAAATATAAGCAAGAGCCAGCAACCGATCACGGTTTCGCTTAACGGCTCGTCAGAGAAATTGGCCAATTTCCCTGACGAGTCGTTAGACGAAACCGTGGTCGGTTGTTGGCTCTTGCTTAGATTTCTGTCTTCGTTTGCTCTACTTTGGTATTGAGCGCTTTAGTGTTAGGGTTTTCGTCTTGGGATTTTTTTTCTTTCTTACGAGTGCTTGACTTTTTGTTCATGTACTTTGTTAATTTCTTTTTTTGCTTCCCCTTATGTTCCCTCCGAGTTTGTTCTCGGTGGGTTATACAAGACGATTTAAATTATAGCTTGATTAATACTAGTTTTACTATTGGTATTGTTTTTGCTATAATTAATATATATATATATATATTATTTTTGCTACAGCTTGAAAAATAGCTTATATATATATATATATATATATATATATATATATATATATATATATATACATATATATATATATAAGCTATTTTTCAACCTGTACCAAAAATAATCATTGTCAGGATAAAAACGCGAGATGTTTTTGATTTTAAAAACAGTGAACATATCTGTCTAGGTATCGAAAGTTTGAACAAAGAAAGTTTTATTTCTGACAGAAATTGGACCTCTAATTAATTGTGGTGCAGTGGATATTGGCGGAACGAGAAATCGGGGAGCCGAGTTCGAATTCTTGTTGAATTCGTTGCATTCACTTACGCGCAGATAACCTTGTGGGTTAAATAACATGACAGATTGAGTTCTATACACTTGACTGGCAACCAGTCTACTTGTTCTCGGTGGGTTATACAAGACAATTTAAATTATAGCTTGATTAATTGGTATAGTTTTTGCTATAGTTAATAATATTATCATTATAATGGCAACCCTGAGGCCACACCTTGTTGCAGCCCTAGCCAGTTTCCCTCCCAGCACAGATGGTGGATAATGACCGCCTGTATCCTCTACTCTAGGTCCCTTTCTATAAACAAAACATATGACGAAACAAATCAGAAACGACCCTAAACCAGTTAAAATCAAACCACCTGAACCCATTAACCTTTCTTTCACTAATATCCGGGGCATTCGTACTAACTTTCCTAGTGCAGAAGCGTTCCTGCATGAAAAGTCCCCTGACATCCTTGCGCTCTGCGAAACTAACCTCAACTCAGCTATTTCCTCCTCTGACCTCTCCATCCCTGGTTATCTTCCCCTCTTAAGGAAGGATTCCACTGTCCACATGCATGGGCTGGGTGTCTACGTCAGCGAACACCTCCCCCTAGCTAGAGTGACTTCACTCGAATCTACTGACCACCAATACATATGTCTCCGCCTGTCTCTCCTCAGTTCGGCTAGTTACCTATTCTTTCTTTACCGTTCTCCCTCCTCTCCTGACTACTCCCTACTAGATAGCATTGCTGACGACATAGATAAGGCTATTTCCTTCTACCCATTCGTCCACATATTTGTATTCGGAGACCTCAACGCCCATCAATCTGAGTGGCTTGAAAACGCTGTTATTGATCCAGCGGGCATTCACGCCATGAACTTCGCAATTTCCCAATCCCTTACGCAAGTGGTGGACTTCCCCACTCGCTTCCCAAGCACTCCCTTGGGTCATTCCTCACTACTAGATATGTTTCACCTCTGCGCCTGACGCCTGTCAAGTCTCGCAGCTTTGCCCTCTCGGCAACTCCGACCACGCTGTAGTTTCTCTCAGTATTTCTTTCCACTCTCACTCCCCGCAGGAGCCCCCTACCTATAGGACCTCCTACCTATACCAAAAAGCTGACTGGGATGCCTTTCGCGATTTCCTCCGCGACGTCCCTTGGGGAAAAGTGTTCGATCTATCAGCTGATGACTGTGCCGCTGAGGTCTCGTCATGGGTGAAAGCTGGCACTGATGCCTTCATACCCACCAGGAACTATTGCCTAAAACCTCATTACTCGCCGTGGTTCTCTCCTGCCTGCTCAGCCGCCATTGCCCACAGGAACCATTACTTCCGTCTATTCCGGAGACAGTCATCTGATCACAATAGGCGCCTGTTCATGTCTGCTCGCAATGAGTGCAAGAGAAATCTAAAGGAAGCCAAACAGTTGTTTGCTAAGAGAATGCGACAGCGCATAGCTGACCGCAAGTTCGGCTCCAAGGACTATTGGAGGATTTGCATACGAGTGCTGAACAATAGCAAATCCTCAATACCTCCTTTAATCCATGAATTTGATTTTCTCACGTCATCTGCGGACAAAGCTGAGTGCTTTGCCCGCAGATTTTCATCCAACTCCACATTTGACTCATCTGGAGTACACCCACCCGACTTCCCTATTAGAACTGAGGCCAAACTGCATGACGTATATATTACCCTAACAGTAGTATCCCGAGTAATTTCAAAACTCGACCCCTATAAGGCGAGTGGAGACGATGGAATCCCGGTGATAGTCCTTAACAGGTGTGCTCCTGAACTTTCCCCTGTCCTCTCTAAACTGTTTAACTACTGCATTTCTGCTTTCTGCTTCCTGCTTTCCTGCATGCTGGAAGTTCTCTTCAGTCGTTCCTGTATTTAAGAATTGTGGTGAACCCTCGGACCCATCCAACTATTGTCCTATCAGTCTTCTACCGATATTCGGGAAAGTATTCGAGGCCATAATCAATGCTGAAATAGTTCAAAATCTCACTGCCCACAAACTCTTCTCTGACAGGCAGTATGGCTTCTGCTTTGCCAGGTCCATGGCCGACTTGCTAACAACCGTAACGGAGTACATGCTCCAGGCCCTTGATGAGTCTGACGAGGCTCGCGAGGTTGCTCTGGACATCTCCAATGCTTTTGACAGGGTTTGGCACTCTGGCTTCCTATGTAAGCTACGGGGTTACGGTATAACCGGTCGCTTGCTTGACCTAATCCAGTCTTTTTTAAATAACCGCAAAATGAAGGTCGTTTTGAATGGGCATGCCTCTTCATCCTACAGCACGAATGTTGGTGTCCCACAGGGTTCTATCCTGGGCCCGACGCTCTTCCTTATTTTCATCAACGACCTCCCAGATGAGATCAGTTCCCAAGTAGGCATCTACGCAGATGACACCACAATATACTCCCGCACCAGTAAGAAATCTGTCGTGGCGGACAGACATAATCTCAGTACTGACCTTGAACAGGATCTACACTCTGTGGTGAATTGGGGCAAGAAGTGGCTTGTCAACTCCAATGCGTCTAAGACCAAGCTGTTGTCTGTTAACCATAACAGGCAACCTCTCCTGCCTCTCATAAGCATGGACCAAGCGATTCTCCGTGAGAGCAACACACTACGCCTCCTCGGCCTTAACTTCTCCTCAGACCTCAAATGGAACCACTATATTGAATCCATAGCTAAATCTACTGCTAAGAAGGTTGGGTCACTATGTCGATCCAGGATGTTTTTTCCGCCTGAATCCATCCTGCATATATACATCCGTGCATGGAGTACTGCTACCATTTATGGTCAGGTGCCCCTGCTGTTCTCCTCAGTGTTCTCCACAGGCTCCAAAGGAGACTCTGTAATGTGATAGGTACTGTTCTGGCGGCTCGACTGCAGCCACTTCCTCACCGTCGAAATGTGACCTCCCTTTGTCTGTTCTATAAATACTTTCAGGGCTTCTGCTCCGACGCACTTAAGTCACAGGTGTTTACTCGTTCAACGAGACCGGCAACTGGGTCCCACCCATTCACAGTCAGATTACCCAAATGCAGACGACAATTCTACACCTGCAGCTTCTTCTCTCGCACTTCCCGCCTGTGGAACTCGCTCCCATATTCTTGCTTTCCTGACGGCTACAACCTCCAGAAATTTAAATGCAATGTCAGTACTCATCTATTAACCACTGGTCTCTAGCTCTCTCCCCACCCCCGTATATTCTTCCATTTCTCTCCACCTATGTATCTGTCATCGCACCTGCATTTTCAGCTTTCTATTGCTCCTTTCTAACTAGTTTGTACTCCTCACACTTTTCTAATTAATCTTTTTACACTGATGTAGCCCCCCGCTCATCAGTGGCATTTCTGCCTTGCTCGGGGTGAAATGATTAAAATATATATATATATATATATATATAATAGCCACACATAAGCCATACACAGCTGTAAAGAGTCTGGCGACAAAGAGCAAAATCTAAACCGCGCTATCAATTCACAAAGTCGGTGGCACTATATATATATATATATATATCAAACGAAGCATGCCAGAAAAAGTAGAGACGTCTAAATAACAAATTTACAGAGAGAAAAATGAAGTAAAGTTACCGAAATGTTTCGTCTGGGAAAAGAAACAAAATGAGCGAGAAAATCAATGAAGAAAATCCATTGCGTTTATTATTAGATTTTACGTTCCGTTTTATCGTGAAAGGGAGTGGAGCAGAAATGGTAGATTAGGATAGGGCCGGGTAAGAATTAAATGATTTGATGACGGTGGTGGTGTTGCTGGTGGTTGTGGTGGCGATTGGTGCTTTCGGTTATTTTGAAAAAAAAAAAAAAAAAAAAATATATATATATATAGAGAGAGAGAGAGAGAGGCGTGCATTAAAAGAAAACCTATGCAAAAGAAGGAGGAGAGAAAGTGGTGTCAGGAGATTGCTACATAAAACAGTGAGTAGTAAGAAGGAAAATCGAATATAAGAAGTGATAGAAAGAAAAAAAAGAACATGAGATGGAAAAATGGAGGGAAACAAGAAGAAGAAGGAAAAATTGTAAGATAAAAAGAGAGTGGTAAGAAGCAAAAGTCGTACAAGTAAAGAAGTTGTAGGGAGAAATAAGATGGATATGAGAAAACAAAAGGGAAGGAAAGGAAAACGAGGAAAGGGAATAGCGGGAAATAAGAAGGAAGTGGAAGACCAGGAAAGAAAAAAAAACAACCGCGAGTAGAAAATAGTGAAGGTTAAAAAGAAAGAGAGGTATAAAGAAAGAAAGAAGGAGAAAATCTAAAATGGAATAGTGAGGGTTAAGAAGAAAGAGAGGGGCAAGAGGAGAATGAAGAAGGAGGAGAGAATCTAAAATGGAATAGTGAGAGTTAAGAAGGAAGTGAGGTATGAGGGGAGAATGAATAAAGAGGAGAAAATCTAAAATGGAACGGTGAGGAGTTAAGAAGGAAGAGAGGTATAAGGGGAGAATAAAGAAGGAGGATAAAATCTAAAATGGAATAGTGAGAGTGAAGAAGGAAGAGAGGTACAAGGGGAGAATGAAGAAGGGGGAGAAAATCTAAAATTGAATAGTGAGGGTTAAGAAGAAAGAGAGGTACAAGAGGAGAATGAATAAGGAGGAGAAAATCTAAAATGGAATAGTGAGGGTTAAGAAGGAAGGGAGGTATAAGGGGAGAATAAAGAAGGAGGAGAGAATCTAAAATGGAATAGTGAGAGTTAATAAGAAAGAGAGGTACAAGTGGAGAATGAAGAAGAAGGAGAAAATCTAAAATGGAATAGTGAGAGATAAAATGGGAGAGAGGTATAAGGGAAGAATGAAGAAGGAGGAGAAAATCTAAAATGAAATAGTGAGGGCTAAGAAGGAAGAGAGGTATAAGGGGAGAATGAAGAAGGAGGAGAAAATCTAAAATGGAATACTGAGGCTTAAGAAGGGAGGAGGTATAAGGAGAGAATGAAGAAGGAGACAATTTTAAATGGAATAGTGAGGGTTGAGAAGGAAGAGCGGTTTAATGGGAGATTAAAGAAGGAGGAGAAAATCTAAAATGGAATAGTGAGAGTTAAGAAGGAAGGGAGGTATAAGGGGAGAATAAAGAAGGAGGAGAAAATCTAAAATGGAATAGTGAGGGTTGAGAAGGAAGGGAGGTATAAGGGGAGAATGAATAAAGAGGAGAAAATCTAAAATGGAACGGTGAGGAGTTAAGAAGGAAGAGAAGTATAAGGGGAGAATAAAGAAGGAGGAGAAAATCTAAAATGGAATAGTGAGGGTTGAGAAGGAAGGGAGGTATAAGGGGAGAATGAATAAAGAGGAGAAAATCTAAAATGGAACGGTGAGGAGTTAAGAAGGAAGAGAAGTATAAGGGGAGAATAAAGGAGGAGGAGAAAATCTAAAATGGAATAGTGAGGGTTGAGAAGGAAGAGAGGTTTAAGGGGAGAATAAAGAAGGAGGAGAAAATCTAAAATGGAATAGTGAGAGTGAAGAAGGAAGAGAGGTACAAGGGGAGAATGAAGAAGGGGGAGAAAATCTAAAATTGAATAGTGTGGGTTAAGAAGAAAGAGAGGTATAAGGGGAGAATGAAGAAGTAGCAGAAAATCTAAAATCGAATAGTGATAGATAAGAAGGAACAGAGCTATAACCTGAGAATAAAGAAGAAGATGAAAATGTAAATTGAAATAGAGAGGTTATGAAAAGAAGAGAGGTATAACGGGAGAATTAAGACGGATGAGTAAATTTAAAATGGAATAGTGAGGATTAAAAATGAAGCGAGCTATAAGAAGAAAATGAAGAAAGAGAAGAAAATCTAAAATGGAATAGCGAGAGTGAAGAAGGAAGAGAGGTACACGGGGAGAATGAAGAAAGAGGAGAAAATCCAAAATTGATCGGTGAGGAGTTAAGAAGAAAGAGAGGCATAAGGGGATAATAAATGAGGAGGAGAAAATCTAAAATGGAAAAGTGAGATTTAATAAGAAAGAGAGGTACAAGTGGAGAATGAAGAAGGGGGAGAAAATCTAAAATGGAATAGTGAGAGTTAAGAAGGAAGAGAGGTATAAGTGGAGAATGAAGAAAGAGGTGAACATCTAAAATGGAACGGTGAGGTGTTAAGGAGAAAGAGAGGTATTAGGGGAGAATAAAGAACGAGGAAAAAATCTAAAATTGTATAGTGACAGTTAAGAAGGAAGAGAGGAATAACGGGAGAATAAAGGAGGAGGAGAAAATCTATAATTGAATAGTGAGGGTTAAGAAGGAAGAGAGGTATAAGGAAAGAATGAAAAAGGAGAAGAAAATCTAAAATGGAATAGTGAGTGTTAAGAAGGAAGAGAGGTATAAGGGGAGAATAAAGAAGGAGGAGAAAATCTAAAATGGAATAGTAAGAGTTAAGAAGGAAGAGTGGTATAAGGGGAGAATAAAGAAGGAGGAGAACATCTAAAATTGAATAGTGAGGGTTAAGAAGGAAGAGAGGTATCAGGAGAGAATGAAGAAGAAGAAAAAAATCTAAAATGGAATAGTGAGAGTTCAGAAGGGAGAGTGTTATAAGGGGAGAATAAAGGAGGAGGAGAAAATCTAAAATGGAATAGTGAGTGTTAACACGGAAGCGAGGTATAAGGAGAGAATAACGAAGGAGGAGAAATTCTAAAATGGAGTAGTGAGGGTTAAGAAGGAAGAGAGGTATAAGAAGAAAAAGGAGAAGGAGGAGAAAATTTTAAATGGAATAGTGAGAGTTAAGAAGGAAGAGATATATAAGGAGAAAAAAGAGGAGGAGAAAATCTAAAATGGAATAGTGAGGGTTAAGAAGGAAGAGAGGTATAAGGGGAGAATAAAGAAAAAGGAGTAAATCTAAAATGGAATAGAGAGAGTTAAGAAGGAAGAGAGGTATAACGGGAGAATAAAGAAGGAGGAGAAAATCTATAATTGAATAGTGAGGCTTAAGAAGGAAGAGAGGTATAAGGAAAGAATGAAAAAGGAGAAGAAAATCTAAAATGGAATAGTGAGGGTTAAGAAGGAAGAGAGGTATAAGGGGAGAATAAAGAAGGAGGAGAACATCTAAAATTGAATAGTGAGGGTTAAGAAGGAAGAGAGGTATCAGGAGAGAATGAAGAAGAAGAAAAAAATCTAAAATGGAATAGTGAGAGTTAAGAAGGAAGAGAAGTATAAGGGGAGAATAAAGGAGGAGGAGAAAATCTAAAATGGAATAGTGAGGGTTAAGAAGGAAGAGAGTTATGAGGAGAGAATAAAGGCGGGGAAAATCTAAAATGGAATAGTGAGGGTTAAGAAGGATGCGCGGTATAAGGAAAGCATGAAGAAGGAGGAGAAAATTTTAAATTGAATAGTGAGAGATACGAAGTATGAGACGTATAACGGGAGAACAAAGAAGGAGAAAATTTAAAATGGAATAGTGAGGGTTAAGAATGAAGAGAGGTATAAGGGGAGAATAAAGAAGGAGGAGAAAATTTAAAATGGAATAGTGAGGGTTAAGAAGGAAGAGAGGTATAAGGGGAAAATAAAGAAGGAGAAGAAAAATCTAAAATGGAACGGTGAGGAATTAAGAAGAAAGAGAGGTACAAGTGTAGAATGAAGAAGGGGGAGAAAATCTAAAATGGAATAGTGATAGATAAGAAGGAAGAGACTTTTAAGGAGAGAATAAAGAAGAAGATGAAAATCTAAAATGAAATAGTGAGGTTAAGTAGCAAATGTATAACGGGAGAATTAAGAAGGATCAGTAAATTTAAAATGGAATAGTGAGGATCAAGAATGAAGCGAGGTACAAGTGGAGAATAAAGAAGAAGGAGTAAAACTAAAATGGAATAATGAGGGTTAACAGGGAAGATATGTATAAGGGGAGAATGAAGAAAGAGAAGAAAATCTAAAATGGAATAGTGAGGGCTAAAAAGGAAGAGAGGAATAAGGGGAGAGTAAAGAAGAAGGAGAAAATCTAAAATGGAATAGTGAGAGTTAAGAAGGAAGAGAGATATAAGGGGAGAATAAAGGAGGAGGAGAAAATCTAAAATGGAATAGTGAGGGTTAAGAAGGAAGAGAGGTATAAGGAGAAAATGAAGAAGGAGGAGAAAATTTTAAATGGAATAGTGAGAGTTAAGAAGGAAGAGAGGTATAAGGGGAGAATAACGAAGGATGAGAAAATCTAAAATTTAATAGTGAGTGTTAAGAAGGAAGCGAGGTATAAGGGGAGAATAAAGGAGGAGGAGAAAACCTAAAATGGAATAGTGAGGGTTAAGAAGGAAGAGAGGTATAAGGGGAAATAAAGAAGGAGGAGAAAATCTAAAATGGAATAGTGAGGGTTAAGAAGGAAGAGAGGCATAAGGAGAAAAAGAAGAAGGAGGAGAAAATCTAAAATGCAATAGTGAGAGTTAAAATGGAAGGGAGGCATAAGGGGAGAATAAAGGAGGAGGAGAAAATCTAAAATGGAATAGAGAGGGTTAAGAAGGAAGAGAGGTATAAGGAGAAAAAGAAGAAGGAGGAGAAAATCTAAAATGGGATAGTGAGGATTAAGAAGGAAGAGAGGTATAAGGAGAAAATGAAGAAGGAGGAGAAAATTTTAAATTGAATAGTGAGAGTTAAGAAGGAAGAGAGGTATAAGGGGAGAATAAAGGAGGAGAAAATCTAAAATGGAATAGTGAGGGTTAAGAAGGAAGAGAGGTACAAGGAGAGAAGAAAGAAGGAGGAGAAAATTTTAAATTGAATAGTGAGAGTTAAGAAGGAAGAGAGGTATAAGGGGAAATAAAGAAGGAGGAGAAAATGTAAAATGGAATAGTGAGGGTTAAGAAGGAAGAGAGGTATAAGGAGAGAATGAACAAGGAGGAGAAAATTTTAAATTGAATAGTGAGAGTTAAGAAGGAAGAGAGGTATAAGGGGAGAATAAAGAGGAGGAGAAAATCTAAAATGGAATAGTGAGGGTTAAGAAGGAAGAGAGGTATAAGGGGAGAATAAAGAACGAGGAGTAAATCTAAAATGGAATAGTGAGAGTTAAGAAGGAAGAGAGGAATAAGGGGAGAATAAAGAAGGCGGAGAAAATCTATAATTGAATAGTGAGAGTTAAGAAGGAAGAGAGGTATAAGGGGAGAATAAAGGAGGAGGAGAGAATCTAAAATGGAATAGTGAGGTTTAAGAAGGAAGAGAGCTATAAGGAAAGATTGAAAAAGGAGAAGAAAATCTAAAATGGAATAGTGAGGGTTAAGAAGGAAGAGAGGTATAAGGGGAGAATAAAGAAAAAAGGAGTAAATCTAAAATGGAATAGAGAGAGTTAAGAAGGAAGAGAGGTATAACGGGAGGATAAAGAAGGAGGAGAAAATCTATAATTGAATAGTGAGGGTTAAGAAGGAAGAGAGGTATAAGGAAAGAATGAAAAAGGAGAAGAAAATCTAAAATGGAGTAGTGAGGGTTAAGAAGGAAGAGAGGTATAAGGGGAGAATAAAGAAGGAGGAGAAAATCTAAAATGGAATAGTGAGAGTTAAGAAGAAAGAGTGGTATAAGGGGAGAATAAAGAAGGAGGAGAACATCTAAAATTGAATAGTGAGGGTTAAGAAGGAAGAGAGGTATCAGGAGAGAATGAAGAAGAAGAAAAAAATCTAAAATGGAATAGTGAGAGTTAAGAAGGAAGAGAAGTATAAGGGGAGAATAAAGGAGGAGGAGAAAATCTAAAATGGAATAGTGAGGGTTAAGAAGGAAGAGAGTTATGAGGGGAGAATAAAGGCGGGGAAAATCTAAAATGGAATAGTGAGGGTTAAGAAGGAAGCGAGGTATAAGGAAAGCATGAAGAAGGAGGAGAAAATTTTAAATTGAATAGTGAGAGATACGAAGGATGAGACGTATAACGGGAGAACAAAGAAGGAGAAAATTTAAAATGGAATAGTGAGGGTTACGAATGAAGAGAGGTATAAGGGGAGAATAAAGAAGGAGGAGAAAATTTAAAATGGAATAGTGAGGGTTAAGAAGGAAGAGAGGTATAAGGGGAAAATAAAGAAGGAGAAGAAAAATCTAAAATGGAACGGTGAGGAATTAAGAAGAAAGAGAGGTACAAGTGGAGAATGAAGAAGGGGGAGAAAATCTAAAATTTAATAGTCAGGGCTAAGAAGGAAGAGAGGTATAAGGGGAGAATGAAGAAGGAGGAGAAAATCTAAAATGGAATAGTGATAGATAAGAAGGAAGAGACTTATAAGGAGAGAATAAAGAAGAAGATGAAAATCTAAAATGAAATAGTGAGGTTAAGTAGCAAATGTATAACGGGAGAATTAAGAAGGATCAGTAAATTTAAAATGGAATAGTGAGGATCAAGAATGAAGCGAGGTATAAGTGGAGAATAAAGAAGAAGGAGTAAAACTAAAATGGAATAATGAGGGTTAACAGGGAAGATATGTATAAGGGGAGAATGAAGAAAGAGAAGAAATCTAAAATGGAATAGTGAGGGCTAAAAAGGAAGGAAGAGAAATAAGGGGAGAGTAAAGAAGAAGGAGAAAATCTATAATGGAATAGTGAGAGTTAAGAAGGAAGAGAGATATAAGGGGAGAATAAAGGAGGAGGAGAAAATCTAAAATAGAATAGTGAGGGTTAAGAAAGAAGAGAGGTATAAGGAGAAAATGAAGGAGGAGAAAATTTTAAATGGAATAGTGAGAGTTAAGAAGGAAGAGAGGTATAAGGGAAGAATAACGAAGGATGAGAAAATCTAAAATTTAATAGTGAGTGTTAAGAAGGAAGCGAGGTATAAGGGGAGAATAAAGGAGGAGGAGAAAATCTAAAATGGAATAGTGAGGGTTAAGAAGGAAGAGAGGTATAAGGGGAAATAAAGAAGGAGGAGAAAATCTAAAATGGAATAGTGAGGGTTAAGAAGGAAGAGAGGTATAAGGAGAAAAAGAAGAAGGAGGAGAAAATCTAAAATGGAATAGTGAGAGTTAAAAAGGAAGGGAGGCATAAGGGGAGAATAAAGGAGGAGGAGAAAATCTAAAATGGAATAGAGAGGGTTAGAAGGAAGAGAGGTATAAGGAGAAAAAGAAGAAGGAGGAGAAAATCTAAAATGGAATAGTGAGAGTTAAGAAGGAAGGGAGGCATAAGGGGAGAATAAAGGAGGAGGAGAAAATCTAAAATGGAATAGTGAGGATTAAGAAGGAAGAGAGGTATAAGGAGAAAATGAAGAAGGAGGAGAAAATTTTAAATTGAATAGTGAGAGTTAAGAAGGAAGAGAGGTATAAGGGGAAATAAAGAAGGAGGAGAAAATCTAAAATGCAATAGTGAGGGTTAAGAAGGAAGAGAGGTATAAGGAGAGAATGAAGAAGGAGGAGAAAATCTAAAATGGAATAGTGAGAGTTAATAAGAAAGAGAGGTACAAGTGGAGAATGAAGAAGGAGGAGAATATCTAAAATTGAATAGTGAGAGATAAAATGGGAGAGAGGTATAAGGGGAGAATAAAGAAGGAGAAAATCTAAAATGAAATGGTGAGGGTTAAGAAGGAAGAGAGGTATAAGGAGAAAATTAAGAAGGAGGAGAAAATTTTAAATGGAATAGTGAGAGTTAAGAAGGAAGGGAGGTATAAGGGGAGAATAAAGGAGGAGGAGAAAATCTAAAATGGAATAGTGAGCTTTAAGACGGAAGAGAGGTATAAGGGAAAATAAAGAAGGAGGAGAAAATCTAAAATGGAATAGTGAGAGTTAAGAAGGATGAGAGGTATAAGGGGAGAATAAAGAAGGCGGAGAAAGTCTATAATTGAATAGTGAGGGTTAAGAAGGAAGAGAGGTATAAGGAAAGAATGAAAAAGGAGAAGAAAATCTAAAATGGAATAGTGAGGGTTAAGAAGGAAGAGAGGTATAAGGGGAGAATAAAGAAGGAGGAGAAAAACTAAAATGGAATAGTGAGAGTTAAGAAGGAAGAGTGGTATAAGGGGAGAATAAAGAAGGAGGAGAACATCTAAAATTGAATAGTGAGGGTTAAGAAGGAAGAGAGGTATAAGGGGAGAACAAAGAATGAGGAGAAAATCTAAAATTGTTTAGTGAGGGTTAAGAAGGACGAAAGGTATAAGCAAAGAATGAAGAAGGAGAGGAAAATCTAAAATGGAATAGTGTGAGTTAAGAAGGAAGAGAAGTATAAGGGGAGAATAAAGAAGGAGGAGAAAATTTAAAATGGAATAGTGAGGGTTAAGAAGGAAGAGAGGTATAAGGGGAGAATAAAGAAGGAGCAGAAAATTTAAAATGGAATAGTGAGGGTTAAGAATGAAGAGAGGTATAAGGGGAGAATAAAGAAGGAAGAGAAAATTTAAAATGGAATAGTGAGGGTTAAGAAGGAAGTGAGGTATAAGGGGAAAATAAAGAAGGAGAAGAAAAATCTAAAATGGAACGGTGAGGAGTTAAGAAGAAAGAGAGGTACAAGTGGAGAATGAAGAAGGGGGAGAAAATCTAAAATTTAATAGTGAGGGTTAAGAAGGAAGAGAGGTATAAGGGGAGAATGAAGAAGGAGGAGAAAATCTAAAATGGAATAGTGATAGATAAGAAGGAAGAGACTTATAAGGAGAGAATAAAGAAGAAGATAAAAAATCTAAAATGAAATAGTGAGGTTAAGAAGGAAATGTATAACGGGAGAATTAAGAAGAATCAGTAAATTTAAAATGGAATAGTGAGTATCAAGAATGAAGCGAGGTATAAGTGGAGAATACAGAAGAAGGCGTAAAACTAAAATGGAATAATGAGGGTTAACAAGGAAGAGAGGAATAAGGGGAGAGTAAAGAAGAAGGAGAAAATCTATAATGGAATAGTGTGAGTTAAGAAGGAAGAGAGGTATAAGGGGAGAATAAAGGAGGAGGAGAAAATCTAAAATGGAATAGTGAGGGTTAAGAAGGAAGAGAGGTATAAGGAGAAAATGAAGAAGGAGGAGAAAATTTTAAATGGAATAGTGAGAGTTAAGAAGGAAGAGAGGTATAAGGGAAGAATAAAGGAGGAGGAGAAAATCTAAAATGGAATAGTGAGTGTTAAGAAGAAAGAGATGTATAAGGGTAGAATAAAGGAGGAGGAGAAAATCTAAAATCGAATAGTGCGGGTTAAGAAGGAAGAGAGGTATAAGGAAAGAATGAAGTAGGAGAAGAAAATCTAAAATGGAATAGTGAGAGATAAGAAGGAAGTGAGGTATAAGGGGAGAATAAAGGAGGAAGAGAAAATCTAAAATCGAATAGTGAGGGTTAAGAAGGAAGATAGGTATAAGGAGAGAATAAAGAAGGAGGAGAAAATGCAAAATGGAATAGTGAGAGATAAGAAGAAAGAGAGGTATAATAAGGGAAGAAGAAGGATAAAATATAAAATCAAATA
Organism: Ascarosepion bandense; assembly: GCA_037127315.1. Classification (NCBI taxonomy): domain Eukaryota; kingdom Metazoa; phylum Mollusca; class Cephalopoda; order Sepiida; family Sepiidae; genus Ascarosepion; species Ascarosepion bandense. The sequence goes on from JBBBDQ010029610.1 coordinate 2,757,364, forward strand.
GTAAGTTTTAAGAAAGAAGCGAGGTAAAAAGACAAAAATAATGTAGTTGGAGAAAATCTAAAATAGCATAGTGAGGGCTAAAACTATGTGTGGAGATCAGGTAGAAAATTGGAAAAAAGACGAAATCTTGGGATGAAATACTGAATTTGTGAAAGGAGGAGAATTCAACCGATAGATAGATAGATAGATAGATAGATAGATAGATAGATAGATAGATAGATAGATAATTTGAAACGTAAAAGTAAAAGAAAGAATGAAAAAGGAAAATTAAAAAACATTAAAGGAAGAAAGAAAGAAAATGAAAAATGTGAAAAATAAAGTAAAAAAATGGGAATTTAAATGAAAAACTAATAATAATGAATAAAAGGAAGATAAGGAAAATTGTGAAAAATAAAAAAGATAGAAAGAAGAAAGAAATTAAAAAAACTAAAAGAAAGAAAGAGAATAGAAACATATGAGAAAGTAAAGCAGGAGAAAATAAAATGAAAACATACTAAAAGAAAAGAAAGAAGAAAAAAGAAAGAAAGAAAAAGAAAGAAAGAATAAGAAAGAAAGAAAGAAAGAAAGAACAAAGAAAAACAAAGAAAAAGAAAGAAAAAACAAAGAAAAAACAAAGAAAAACAAAGAAAAAGAAAGAAAGAAAAAAGAAAGAAAGAAAAACTTTAAATAACAGATGAAAAAAAAAAAAAAGAAAATCTAAATCGATAAAAATGATTAAACCTCGAAAGTTATACCGGCCCGACCAAGAAACCCTTCGAAAAAAAATTCTGGTGTTTGGCCATTTGGTCGAATTATTGGAAGTGTGTCCAGCCAAGAATTTTTCAACATACGATCATACGAAAGCAAATAATAATAATAATAATAATAATAATAATAATAATTAAAATAAACAAAAAAATGAAAAAGAACAGAACATTGGCTTAAAAAAAGATGCAAAAACTAAAAATTTCACGATAGAAAGTTGTAATTCGACAGAAAATAGACCCTGATTTCTACAACTTTATTTTCTTACGCTAGAAACGTTTTATTTCCTTTCTACCCAAGCCATACCCTTTTTCCCCTCCGTTTTCCCGATATACCTTAACGCCACCCTCTTTCTCGTCTATTCCATGCATAAGAAAATTTTAATTGCGTTGCTTGCTGTCTGGTTTTGGGCGCAAAGGCTTCAGTTCACTTTTGCAATGAATTCCTTGATTTAGTTTTTCTTTTCCAAATTCTTAAATTTAACACATTCCCTTCTGAAATCAAGTGAATGCACATTGTAAAACGTATCCAAAAATCTGAGGACATTTTAACAAAACAAAACTAAGAATTATCCATCGTCTAAGGAAGGTGCAGATGGGTTTATGTCGTTGGGGAGGTTAAACTCAAAACATTAAGGAGCTTTATGGATTTCAATGATCGAGGCGATTCTGGTTTACAACTTTTAAACCATGTTATTCTCTGTTATATTCTGCCAACGTGGACAGGAGCAAATTACAGATAGATCTGGAATTTTATATACAGAGTTGACTATGTGCAAGAGAAAGAGGAAGAATTATATGAACACTCGACAGCACACAGCAATAATTCACACACATACACACACACACACACACACACATATGGATAGATATGTATGAACATAGATAGATAGATAGATAGATAGATAGATAGATAGATAGATAGATAGATAGATAGATAGATAGATCAGTCAATGAGTTAAATGCCAGATGTGATACAGGCTTTGCGCGATCATGGCTCGAAAGAGACTTGATTGACTGGTCAGTAGATTATCCCGCAGTAGGTTGCCATTGCTTTCTGCGGTAGACAGGTTTCCAGCCAAGGCTATAGAACCCAATTCGTCTTATTATTTAACCCATAACTGGAGGGAAGAGACGGGTTAATACCTTTCCCAAGGGTATTTCTGCGTAAGTGAATGCAAGGAATTAAACTCGAAGTCGAATTCGCCTCCCAGATAGATAGATAGATAGATAGATAGATAGATAGATAGATAGATAGATAGATGAAAAAAAGAAACTTCTAAAGAAGCAATGAGTTATCTCCCTCTAACCCTGCAAGTTACTTGTTCACCACTGCTGTAGCCTTCCAATCGAGGCTTTACGCAAGGAGAGGAGTGATTGTAATAAAGGGTTCGGTTCGAAATTCCTAGCACCTGAGAAGGCCTGTGCGTACAACGGCCGAAACTTCGTACAAATGGCAACAAAGATAAGGACAATAGTCCGAATAATGTAAATACTGTAAATACTACCTCATCTCAGAAATATAGACAAATAGAATGATCTATTATTAAACGTCGTACAAACGGCAACAAAGATGAGGACAATAGTCCGAAGAATGTAAATACTGTAAATACTACCTCATCTCAGAAATATAGACAAACGTAATTAAACGTTATTAATTTTATTAAAAGTTATTAAATTTTATGAAATGTTATGTTTTTGTTGTATCTGACGATTTCGTTTTTTGTTTTTTTCTTAGCTTATTCTTACATATCTATTTTTGTATCTGTCGGTATCAATCTATTCATTTCTATCTATTTTATCACTTAAACTATATTTTTAGTGGATAACCATATTTGAATAGACGCGCTGTTTATTTATTAAACAGTGTATTTATTTCCCCTTTCAAAGCGGGCGGAGGTTTGAATCTTGCCAGAGAACGCCTATTTATCTTTGCTATGATTTCTCGAATATTCAGGCCATCGGGAAAAAATAAAGAGATATACAAAGATCAATATCCGGTCATCAGGAGGACCATATATTTGGTGTTGCATAATAATGAAATACACACATACATATAAACATATATATATATGTGTGTGTGTGTGTGTGTCTGTGTGTGTATGTGTGTGTGCGTGTGTGTGTGTGTGTATTTCATTTGTAAATGTGTTATTACAAATGAAAAACGTTCAAAAGTTCTAAAATATAATTATGTTGAACACATTTTAATAAAACTGTGTACTTGGCATAATTTAATTATGACCAGAAACTAAGCAATTAAATAAATATATATACGTAAACATTAAGACAGACACATTATTCGATGATTAAGTAGAAGAGTGGGCCTATTTAAGGCAAATCATCTTCAGCTACCCTCTTTATTGTAGAGAAGATTTTACACGAAGTCGTGTAAAATCTTCTGTACAATAAAGGCAGAAGCTAAAGATGATTCGCCTGAAATAGGCCTCCTCTTCCGCTTAACCAGGGAATAGCGTGTCTGTCTTAATTTTTACGTATATTTGCTCTATATGTATTTACATCTATCTAAACTTATTTATCAATGGAACTTTGTCTGTGTGTGTGTGTGTATGTAAGTCTGTGTGTGTGTGTGTGTGTGTGTGTCCCTTACATATAGACTCCGAAACGGCTGAACAGATTTTCTTGAAAATTTACACAGTTGTACTATAAGCGTATTCTTAGCTAACTTTTGCGTCGAGGTACCCTCGATAAATATCGAAAATCGATAATCGAAAAAGTCGTGTTATAGGAGGATTGGTCCGATTATAATCAAATTTGATACACTCATAGACAAAGACATAAGAAACAATATTCAGAAGTTTCAAGGTTGCAGTTCTTACAATAGTACAGGAAATCGATATTATATATATATATATATATATATATATATATATATATATATATATATATAAAAGGCAAGATGTTTGTGTTTGTTTATCTGCCTCTATGTCTGTATTTTTTTCAGCCTTTTATTTTAGTTTTTGCTTCGGGTTTGGCTCTAAGTAGGTATAATTGTAGTTCTTAGTCTCATTCATGATACCATTTACTCAGAGGACTTATTTAGCCTTCAAAATTCAGTTTACGACGAAAAAAACTTATTTGATATCGATACCAGGAAATTAAAATTTTACTTACATCCATTCATTTTTCTTTCAGTCTACGATTTCGCTTTAACTGGAAATAACTATTGCTTTTTAGTCTTTCGTGCCAACGTCCAAAGAGTCTGAGCTTCAGGACTATGGAGGATTAGTTTTCAAGCTTTCATTACACCCGAGCAACGCCGGGCTGTACTGCTAGTACATATATATTTACAACTCTCCTAGTAAGTTATCGTACCACTTTATATACAGGATACTCCTTTGGATTTTTCTACATGTACACTGCATGTTTATATATATATATATATATATATATAGTGCATCGAGGCAGCAAGTAATATTCTAAATATATGCTGTTAAATATAAGAGATAATGAATGTCTATTATGTTTAATCATGAGCCGTTCTAAACGTCGTATTTTTGCTTTAATTTCAGTTGAAAATAAAGACAAAATTTCTCCAACATTTGGATAATTATTTATTGATTTTCTTCTAAGCTTTCGGCTCACATGAGTCATCTTCAGAAAGGTTGTTTAAACTGAAATTCGTGTCTTCTTAATTATAATAGTGAATGCCCCCAACGATATAAGTTAGCTGTTCTAAAAAACTTACTTCAACGCACACAAATGATATCTTCTTCCAAATCTATATTTTATAAAGGATTACACAACATTAAGCAAACACTAGTCAATAATGGATTTAACTCCGTTATTGATCAACAAATTAAAATGTATCTCAACAAAATTAACAATAGCTCTAACAATAATGATAATATTAATAATAATGGTTTACATCAAAATAAACATAGCACGATTAACTTATACTATTGCATAATAATTATAAACAAGATGAAAAAACTCTCAAAAACATACGTAGAAATGTTAAACCAGTGGAAAGCAATAATCAAATTAAACTCATTATATATTATAAAAAGTTTAAAACAATTGACCTCATAGTCTATAATCACGCAACAAGCACTAAACTAAATTCTCTACAAAATACCAATGTAGTGTACCAATTTACATGCCCATTCAGAGATTGCATTTCTGATACTAATAAAAAAACCTAGTACATATATTGGTTTTACTACAACCACGCTCTCCCGTAGACTTACATGTCATCTTTCTGATCAGAGTACTATTAAACAACATTTCTCTGAAAAACATAAACATGTCGGTAATATCAGACAGATTTTGGTCAACAATACGGTGATCCTTACTCATGCACACAGTAAGAGGAACCTGCAGATATTGGAGGCCATGTACATCAAATCTAAACAACCAATACTCAATAAAATCAACTTTAAATCCGGAAATAACATATTACATTGCATTTGACTACATAGTTTTGTTGTCATTTCGCGCTATCTCGCGTTGTGACGTCATAAAACCGCATCGCAAATTTAAGAACTGCGTTTATTATTTTTGCTAACTATTGCCGTTGTCAAGCGGAGTTTTATGTCAACACAAAATAAAATCGTCGGTGATGGTGGATGTTATAATATTTCAGTCTAAACAACCTCTCTGAAGATGGCTCATGTGAGCCGAAAGCTTAGAAGAAAATCAATAAATAATTATCCAAATGTTGGAGAATTTTTGTCTTTATTTTCAACTGAAATTAATGCAAAAATACGACGTTTAGAAGTATTTTATCTTGTATGAGGTATCAAAATAAAGTTTAAAATCACCCTTGTCCTAACACTTTTGCACACTACCAGTAGTGTGTAAAGGTATTAAGACAAGGTGATTTTTCTAAAAACGTCTCTCAAATTCAAATACAGGGTGAAAATCCAAGTAAATTGCTAATAAATATTGATGATTTAAAAGTAGATGTAAAAGAAATGTATTAAGAAGAAATTATATTTAATTTTTCCTGTTTTCTATTAAACAAGTTATTTTGAAACTACTGAACATCTATTGGATATTCTGGAGAAAAAAAATTATAAATCTAATGTTACTTTGTAGACACACTTTGGGAACAAATACAAGCTGCTTGGCAGGAGATACCATTAGATACATTGAAGAAGCTTGTGATGTTAATGGTTAACAGAATGAAGGCTGTGATCAAAGCAAAAAGCTATTATACTAAATATTAAATTTATTTTGTAACAAGTATTTTTTTCTTGTTAAAGCATTTGTTGAGTAAATCAAACAAAATTACTTTAATTAAATTGTTTATTTTTTGTCAATATGCCTCATAAAAGATAAAACAGTTTTTGTTCTAATTCTTGTGCACAGTACTGTATACTAACTATATATATATATATATATATATATATATGTGTGTGTGTGTGTGTGTGTGTGTGTGTGTGTGTGTGTGTGTGTGTAGCTGGAGATTCGGTCCGAACCACACTCCAAGAATGCGGACGGGTCTTTCAGTTCAACTGAATGGCACCGGGAGAGCAATGCCCTTCCAGGCACCCATTTGAAAGCCGGAAGACTTGTCGTGTTTAATTTGGGCCCATGTCACCTTCTCGTACCGCTTTCGGTAAGGTAAACTCAACACTGCTTTAGAATACTCCGTTAAAAACAAGGTAGGCAGAAATATAGTGAAATCACGTAAACATAACATTATTTAGTTTAACCCACCCTTAAGTTGTAACGTTCGAACTAACAGTGGTAAAATATTCTTTAACTTAATCCACAAACATTTCTGCCATTCACCTACACTAAAAATATCTTCAACAAAAAAATGTCAATATTATTTATAGTTGCGTTAAAAACATACATAAATATATTTCACAACAAAATACTGTGATATCAAATAATATTTGGCCCACATAAACAACATCTGCCACCCAAATAATAGCAAAAATGAACCTACTAAAAATAATTGCAACTGCCTAAAAAATAAAACATGTCCATTGAATGGCCAATGTATGTCCGAAAGTATTTAAACTTATTTATAAATGGAACTTTGTCAGTGTGTGTGTGTGTGTGTGTGTGTGTGTGTGTGTGTGTGTGTCTATGTGTGTGTGTCCGTTACCTATAGACTCCGAAACGGCTGAACATATTTTCTTGAAAATTTACACAGTTGTATTATAAGCGTCTGCGAGTGTTCTTAGCTAGGTTTTGTGTCGACGTACCCCCGATGAATATCGAAAATCGAGAATCGAAAAAATCAGGTTATAGAAGGAGTGGTCCGATTTTAATCAAATTTGATACACTTATAAACAAAGACATAAGAAACGATATTCAGAACTTTCAAGCTTGCAGTTTTTACAATAGTGCAGAAAATCGAAAACATATATAAAAGGCAAGATGTTTGTGTTTGTTTATCTGCCTATATGTCTGTATTTTTTCAGCCCTTTTATTTTAGTTTTTGCTTCGGGTTTGGCTCTAAGTCGGTATAATTGTAGTTTTTCGTCTCAGCCATGATAGCATTTACTCAGAGGACTTATTTAGCCTTCAAAATCCAGTTTACGACGAAAAAAACTGATTTGATATCGATACCAGGAAATCAAAATTTGACTTACATTCGTTCATTTTTCTTTCAGTCTACGGTTTTGCTTTAACTGGAAACAATTATAGCTTTTTAGCCTTTCGTGTCAACGTCCAAATAGTCTGAGCTCCAGGACCATGGATTATTTTTAAAGCTTTCATTACACCCGAGCAACGCCGGGCTATACTGCTAGTTGTTTATAGAGATCGAATTCATTTGGATGATAATGATGTTAAATGCTATTTTTGAAGTACTTCTAACAGGTGGAAGATAGCTCATTCACAAAACTTCCAAGTCGGCATCACTCTGCTCAGTTAAGTGAGAAACTTTTCCACATTAATCTTATATATATATATATATATATATATATATATGTTGTCATCCGCAGACAGATCTGTTTCGCTGTATCACAGCTCATCAGTACGGTTAGACTCCGATCCGGCGTCAGTCGGCGACTCTATTTCAAATCCAAAAGATGATCAGATAGGTAAATCCCAAAAACCCTATCCTAATTAATATTAATTTCATTAATATTACAATTGATCAAGGTAAAGGGCTCGATGCAAATATTATATTCTATTTACAGAACCAAATATTGACAAAATTTCGATATTTTAATCCGTTGAGTAGCCATTTCTATGAGGTATCCTCGCTTCTTCAGCAAAGGCAAAACGAAAATTTTATTTACTCAAATTCAAATGTATTAAAAGATTTTATACCGGCAGAAGTCCCAAAAACTCATTCATCTACATGAAATTAAAATGGGGTGGGATCGAAAATGTTTGAATTTAAGGAAGTAAAAAAAATTATATATATAGTCATCCGCAGATAGATCTGTTTCGCTGTATCACAGCTCATCAGTGCGGTTAAAATTCGATTATTTTTCACCCAGGATTAAAACCCGACCGAATTGGCGTCAGTGGGCGATTCACCCTTTGAGCTATGGGTGCTCGGTAGAAGGAGGCAGACTTTTTAGCATGTATATTATCATTATACACTCCCAATAGCTGAGAGTGTTCCAATTCATTGCTGAATGAACGATGTACGCATCGCTCATTCTGTGAAATGAATTAGAGCGCTCTACCTATTGGAAGCGTATAATGATATGCGCTAAAAAGTCTGACTACTTCCACCGAACGCCCATAGCCCAGGGGTAGAGCCGCCGACTGACGCCATTTCGGTCGGGTTTCAATCCTGGGTAAAAAAGCTATCGGAGTCTAACCGTACTGATGAGCTGTGATACGGCGAAACAGATCTGTCTGCGGATGACAATATGTATATATATATATATATATATATATATATATATATATATATATATATATATATTAATAATAATAATAATAAAACCGACTCTGTCCGTATCCTAATCTTAAAATATTACACAAGAATCTTTTAAAGACTATGAATAAACAACAGAATCTAACTCCGTTACCGTCCTCGGCTATAGAGCTTTGGACAAAGAGGGGAAAAAAAAGAAAACTGCGTAGGACCGACAATGCATACGGTTCTTCACAGTAAAGAAAAAAAACCCTCGAACGGAACGAACCACCAGGAAAGAAAAGTGCTCGATACTAAACTAACCAAAAAGTGTTAACAAAAAGGCAGTTATGCAGAGCAAAAACACACGAAAAAAATCGCAAGATCGCCAAGACCTACCGCGGTTTCGCACAACGGCTCGTCAGGGCAAAGGCAGACCAAGGACTAATCAAATAAATAGACCTAAATAAATATATATATATATATATATATATATATATATATATATATATATATATATATGTAGTTTCAAGATATGCTAATGTTATGAATAAATGTCCTAACTTAAAACCCTGTAACTTTTTCTTTGAGGTTGGTTACAAGAGCACATCAACTACGCCGCTAAACCAATTTTGAAGGACTTGAAATCCGAATGAAATAAGCCATGTCTTCCTTAATACAAGAGTTCCTGGTGAAACCATCTGACGCGGTTTGAGAAGCTGATAACAAAATTTGGTGGCCATATCGAATTTTAAATAAAACTTCATGCTAAACGCGTTTTTCTCATATTTATTTCTTGTACAAAAATAGTTAGAAAAATCATAAATATTAAGATATGGATTCATATTTCAATCATTCTATATAGACAAGGTGTGTCACACATATTTTTGCAAACTTTGGAGCGGATATCCGACACAAAAAAAGGTAAAATATCCAGATAAACATATGTCCTAAAGGCCATCGTTGTACCATAGCACAGTTAATCACAACAAATATTCAAAATGTACTGGTTTACGGCTATATACCCTGGTTCCCGTCCGATCACCGAAGTAAAGCTACATTGAGCCTGGTCAGTAATTAAATGGGTGACCATTTGGGAATACCAGGTGCTGTAAACGTAAGGACCAAAGAATGGTCCACCGGTCCTCCAGGTTTGAGGGTTGGGTGCAGGGCTAACAACCCTGCTCCGTAAAGACAGTTTGTTACGGCAACAAAAAGTTACTTCCCTATGCACCATTGGGTGTGATGGATAAATGATGATGATGATGGTGAAATGTTCTGTTGTGATGAGTGATCAGACAGCGAAAGACCCTTCACACGTTACAAAATATCCAAATCAAAGAGTTGCTCTTAAAAGAACATCTATGAGGTACTATGGAATATACATGTTACTGACACTTGACGGATATAGACTCCGACAGCCTGTAGAATGTGTTCTTTGTGGTCAGGTGTACGAGTGGGCCTCGGTCTTTCTTGATCAATTGTTCTGTGGTGCCACAGGTTCTGTCTCAGATGTGACAGCAATGTCCATAAAAATCATGTATCTATATGGACTTGTGGAAGAACACAAACACCTACCAGACATTCATGCTGCCTTTGAAGTTTCGTTAGGGCACCATTATGATGGCCTCACTTCTCAGGATTGGTAAAAAAAAAACGCTGAAGAGTGAAGACATCATAATGGTGTCGCCATGACAATGCTAAGTGACTTCTCTACATTACTTCTGTACATATATACATACACACACAAGTATATTTATACATATATACATTTATATACCCGCACATTTAATCGTAACTGATATTTTTCTGCATCGTACTATTCTCCCGTAGTGAGTGATCAGAGGTCGAAAGACCCTGCACACGTTGCAAATGGTACCAACACAGGAGCGGCTCTTGAAGTACACTGCATGTTGTACTATGAGACGTACGACATGTTAGAACCACGTGACTAGAATGTGCTGGAGCCCCACGATGCCTGAATAACATGCGTCTTCGTATTATCAGGGTTTATTATACCCACGTATTATCTTTTAGTAGGTTTGGAAGTTTGTTCGAAATAAACTCTCTGTAGACAGCTCCTGGGAGAATATATAAACAAATCAGTCGGTCATCTACAATTCCAGTCCACACATTAATCATAATCTGATTTTGGTGTCTAGCCTGTATTGTACCACGGGGATGCCGGTTCGCCCACAAATTTTGGTTGTCTAGATTATTTAATTGCTTTTAAATGTTACCTCACCCGTAAAAGAAACTGAAGAGACAAACAACGGGTCAGAAGTTTGGGTAACAAACCATCGGGAAAAGATCCGCCTTGGTAAGTGATCAGAGGGCGAAAGACCCGGCACATGTTGTAAATTAAAAAAAAAAACTCAAATTCAAACTACCCAATTACTAGACTGCTATTACAATATAGAAGTATTGTTTTGTTTTGTTTTTATAACTGTCATTGAATAAAAGGTACAATATTGCTCAGCGTATTGTAACGTCTAAACTGAGGCCAAAACACGATGAATGTTTAAAAATAGACTTTTATAAAAATATATACATAAAAATAGACTTTTATAGAAAAATATATATTTTTTGAAGAAAACATTATTACCATAACACATTTTTGAAGGAAAAAATGATTCTCAGCAAAACATTTTTGATACAAAACTAGAAGACATTTTCAGTTTTCTAAAAAAAAAAACACTAAACATTTTCATTAAAATCTGACTAAATCAACCTTCTCAGTAAAACTGAACATTCCAAAAAATATCTTAAACCCCCATTTTTTTAGGCATTAAATAACCCACAGAGGTTGATATGTCATCAAATAAAAATCAAATTTAAACTATCCATTGCCGTAGAATTAATTACTAGACTCCTATTACAATATAGAGGTACTGTTTTGTTTTGTTTTGTTTTTATAATTGTTCATTGACTAAAAGGAACAATATTGCTCAGCGTATTGTCTTAATGGATGAAGTTGTTTAACGTAAGAAGAGGAGGCAAAAAGACAGGTTACGTAGGAGAGATAATGCATAAAAATCTATCATTCAGGGAAGAGAAATTTTCGTAATCTTTTCCACAATGTAGCGATTCTTGGGAAGAATCTCTCTTATGATAGACGAAGAGAATGTTGGGGATTTCACGTTGCAGGGTGAATCTTAGCTGTAGAGGTCTGAACTGGTGGAACTAGGGAATATAAATTGTCTGAACTTGTTTGACGGAAATAGCAATTGAACAGTGATAGGCTTGCAACGTTGCGTCCGTGGCAAAGGTCTTGTAAATTGGAAAATAATTAATCGCCTATACGGCAGTATAAACGTATTTGTAACAAGCTGAGATCGATGTCGTGATTTATTACACAGCGTTGGTAAGTACTTCAACTAGTACATATATTCATGGAAAACATATGTACAATTCCTGTTCATAATTTCATTCCTTAAGCGAATCTCTCATCATTTCAGACAGAACTTGGCCGTAATAAGTTATATATATATATATATATATATATCAAAGGCGATATATACATACACATATATATATATATACATATATATATATACATATATATATACATATATACATATACATATATATATATATGAAAGGCGATATATACATACATATATATATATATATACATATATATATATACATATATATATACATATATACATATACATATATATATATATGAAAGGCGATATATACATACATATATATATATATACATATTTATATATACATTTATATATATATATATATACATATACATATATATATATATGAAAGGCGATATATACATACATATATATATATATACATATATATATATATATATATATATATATATATATACATATATACATATATATATATATATATATATATATATATATATAGGATACAATATTTACATTTGTATTAGAAGGATCATCTATATTCAACCTTGAATAACTTGCTTGTACATCTTTTCCCGCCTCTAGCTCAATTTGGTCGTCTTTCCAAATCTAGTACCCTTCAGACATTAACAAAAGTTAATGTATATTACCTTCTCGTCAAACTAAAGCCCCGCCCTAATTCTACCACTACACCGCTTCGCGCATCTACATGCGTGCGTACACGACCCCCACTCTCGACCAATCTTAAGCCTCACGTTCACGCAAAAATATCATAAATGTATCCTTTCCTCCTATTGGACAGGGTAATTATTCAATAAGCCTTGCTGCTGGCGTCTCCGCATTCGAGTGAGTACATCTTATTCGATGGTTTGAATTCGATTACACAAGCAAGTATTCGATTACTCCTGATTGGATTATTTTCGATTAAATTAGATAAGTGGTCAATTCTTTACCGCCGGCCACTCTGTCCACTGTTACCGGCCTGTGTTGCCGGATTGTACCTCCCCCGGTTTCTTGCATTACCCGCGGCTGCATCGGCCATCCAAATATCTTCTTGGATTTTCCACCGTTATTTTCGTTTTGCACGCGCCAAAACTCAGAAGTACTTACGTTTTGTTTTCCCTCTCTTTTTATAGCTCACGATTCGAATGATATTTGCCCCGCGTAAGAGATTTCATTCTAAATCCAATGTAAGAGACAATGTTATACCTTATTGTGACATTCAGTGTTTTCACAATAAAATAGCCAACTGACTAAAATTTCCGCGTATGTTTACATGGTCAATCAAACATCATGTTTTTATAAAAATGTTAACTTGTTCAAGGCCCAAGAGTCACTCAAAGAAGTATATTACACAGTAAGCGGTAATGGACACAATTTATGAGTATAAATGAAAAAGATAACGGCTACCATAGACTTGAACATTAGTTTTTACAAAAATGTTAATCCTGTTCATGGCCCAATATTCACTCGAAGCAATAATATTACAGAGTAACAGGTAATGAACACAATTTATGAGTATTTATAAAGAAGATAATGGTTATCCTAGGCTTGGTTATTTCTTTTTACAAAAATGCTCATTTTGTTCAAGAGGCTCAAAAGTCACTCGAGGTAGTTGTGTTTCTGAGTAAGAGACAAAGTTTATGAGGATATATAGAGAAGATAAGAGTTTATCGGGAGCTTGAACACGTGATTAGGGAAGCATCCTCTTGGGAGTCATTTCTACAAAGCAGCGGTTCATAGGAAAGTGGAACCTTCACCAATGGGAAACGAAGGGAATAACAGTTGTTTGCTACAATATGCGTGGCAAGGCGAGTCTTAGCTATGAAAGTTGGAACCAAAGGATGTTGTTCGTCTGAAGAATTTCCACATAAATAGCAAGAGAGTAACTAGAGGCTTGCAATGTTTCGTCAGTTGTACAGAGTTTGTATGGTAAAAAATGATTAATGAAAAACATGGCTGCGAAAACCCTTTTGGACTCTATTGACACTAGAAAGAGAAAACTAGGCCGCGTCTGACCATATATGACAGCCGTAATTCATTTTCGACCTGATCTACCATTAGTAAAATTAGAAAAGCTATAAGTTATTAGAGATGTAACGAGAACTGAAACGAAAAAACATAAGTGCACTGAAACCAAAAAACGTAACGAGCACTGACACCAAAACACGTAACGAGCACTGAAACAAAAAACGTAACGTGCACTGAAACCAAAAAACGTAACTAGCACTGAAACCAAAAAACGTAACGAACACTGAAACCAAAACACATAACGAGCAGTGAAACCAAAAAACGTAACGAACACTGAAACCAAAAAACGTAACGTGCACTGAAACAAAAATCGTAACGAGCACTGAAACCAAAAAAAAAACGTAATCTACACTGAAAACAAAAAAGGTAACGAGCGCTGAAACCCAAAAAAAACGTAACGTGCACTGAAACCAAAAACGTAACGAGCATTGAAACCAAAACACGTAACGAACACTGAAACCAAAAAAGGTAACGAGCACTGAAACCAAAAAACGTAACAAACACTGAAACCATAAAACGTAACGAGCACTGAAACCAAAAAACATAACGAGCACTGAAACCAAAAAACGTAACGAGCCCTGAAACCAAAACACGTAACGTGCACTGAAACCAAAAAACGTAACGAGTAGTGAAACCAAAAAACATAACGTGCACTGAAACAAACAAATTTAACGAGCACTGAAACCAAAAAAAAACGTAACATGCACTGAAACCAAAATATGTAACGAGCACAGAAACCAAAAAACGTAACGAGCACTGAAACCAAAAAACGTAATGTGCACTGAAACCAAAAACATAACGTGCACTGAAACCGAAAAACGTAACGTTCCACTGAAACCATAAAACGTAACGAGCAGTGAAACCCAAAAAAACGTAACGTGCTCTGAAACCAAAAATTTAACGAGCACTGAAACCAAAAATATTGTAACTTGCACTGAAACCAGAAAATTTAACGAGCACTGAAACCAAAAAACGTAACGAGCACTGAAACCAAAAAACGTAACGAACACTGAAACCAAAAAAACAAAATAGCTTAACCAAGACCATTCCTTTGAATTCAGGTTTCAATTCAGAGTTTATTTCTCCTAAATTGGTTGACATCTAAGCTAAGAATGCCTAGTCTGCCCAACTATTTACTTATTGTCTGTGGCAAAGTTGGATTCCTAACACAATATTTTCTTAACAATGATTAACTACATTCTTTAGTTTCAATACTTTCATATGCATACGGCCACATCGCGTTGAAATACTGACTGAAGTACGATACTCGATGTTAAGCAACGTCAAACCTGGCCAGTACCTAAATGTGCTACTTCTTAGAAATACTATATACTGTAAGCATGAAATTGCAACTTACGGACAGATCACGTTAAATAAATAAATAAATTGAGAAATATTTCCCTAAAATAAATCGCTTAGTTAAATTTTTAAGAGAAATACTTTTAAACTGAGTCATAGCTGCATGGAAAATCTTGAGGAGATTATCAAAAAAGATAATAATAGAATTTAAAACCAATATAACAACCTTAATAATACACAAAATTCTAAAATAACTAATGATAACAATAACAACACTCTCAATTGCACAAAAGCGATTGAGTGTGCATTACAAAAGAAATGTCTAACTGATTCTATAGCCTACGTAATCTCTATTTCTACTAAAAAAAACTACTGTAAAACAAATTATATTGGTTGTGCCAAGAACCCGTTTAAAAACTACTGTTATCAACACATTTTATTTTCCAATTATTAACATACGGATACCTGTCCTGTGGATGCAACGAGAATTAAAACATTAATTGGCTCTCTTCGGAGAAGCCATTAGCTAGCGGAGGATAACTTTTCCTACTCCCCCTATCCTTACATTTGAACTAATAATAATTTTTTATTAGCTACTCAGTCTTATATTACCGACGATTTTTGTCCTGAAGAAGTCTGAAGAAGGGTCGGTTGAAAGGCAACTCGGAAATTTTAAACGTTGTGATACTTTTGTATTTTGTTTTATAAGCAAAATATGATCCCTCTTTTTTTAATATATATATATATATATATATATATATATATATATATATATATATAAAATAAACTAAAATTTCGATATTTAAATCTGTTGAATAGCCATTTATACGAGATACGTAACAGCGAAACGAAAAATTTATTTACTCAAATTCAAATGTATTAAAAGATTTAATACCGGCAGAAGTCCCAAAAACTCATTCATCTACAGGAAAATAAAATGGGGTGGGATTAAAAATTTTTGAATTAAAGAAAGTAAAAAGGGGGAAGAAGACAGATACCTATGCCTCATATTAGAAGACATACCCCTCCCATAATCTCACCCCATTTTAGGCTAGAAATATGAGTCACCTCTCAGTTCTGTCTTTGTCCTTGGGCTGAGTGCGGCTTGGTTGTATGTCTCTCTTGATGTAATTTAGGATTTTTTTCCACGGCACTGCCGATAAAGCCACCTAAAAACCTGTCCTTGTGTCGCGTATGTTGCATGGTGGGTGCGATAGTAAACATTAATGTCTATTCCAGATAGCACTGACAGTCGGATCAAAGAGTAACGATTGTTAACTCATTCTTTTGTACCTGCTTTTAACTCCTATTTATTAATATATTTGTTTATAACATGATGAAAACATTAGGTATCAATGGCAAACGCTTAGATTTTAAAAAAATACGTTGAAAAACTATGCGAAATCAGCTAAAAGGCTATAATTTTTAAGGTAAATTTTGAAATTTTCAGAGTCTCAGAAAATTAATTCATCCTTCGGATAAATTAATAAAAATAAGTGAAACATGATGAAACCACTTGGTATAAATAGAAAACACATAGATATTAAAACATTTTAAGGGTCTTCGATATTTTACGGAAGTTTGAATATCTCCAAAATGCAATAGATTTTAACGTAAATTTTGAAAAATTTCAAACTTTCAGAAAATTAATTTATTTTTCAGATAAATTAATAATAATTATTATAACATGATGAAAACTTTAGGTATCAATGGAAAAGGTTAGATTTTTTAAAAATTTGGGGGTTTTCGATATTTTACGGAAGTTTAAAAACTTTTCTAAATACGATTTTTTTTTTTTTTTGGCCAAATTTCTAAATTCAGTTTACGGCTGAAGGTAAAGATTCGATTTAACAAACCTGAAAATTTTTGCTGAAATATGTATTTTTCTTTAGTATTTTTTTCTTTCTTTTTTTTTTCTTTGAATTAAAATAAACTTTATTTCTTTGGAAATTTAACTTAGGTTTTTAGAAAGCATTTGTTCGTTTTTAACAGATTTAACTTAGGGAAGAATTTATAACATATTTTTCAGATTAGCATTCATTAGAGATTTCTCTAGAAATGACCTTTGTCAGAATCGAAGGATATTGATTTTTATGTCTATTCCAGATACCACTGACAGTCGGACCAAACAGTCACGCTGGTTTCTTTCTCCTTTTGTATCTGCTTTTAACTCCTATTTATTAATATATTTGTTTGACTCTATTCCTTCTTTGTGTCTTTATTTCTGGCTCTTAAGTAGGACACAACTCGGTAACCCTTAGAGACCCTAGATGAACCCAAAAGTTCTACGTGAAAATAAACAATATTGGTTCAACATTGGAGGCACGGAAATCTGTTTTTCGTCACACATTATTTTATTGAACAGTCCATTGTAATCTAGAAGTGTAAAAAGTGTAAAAATGTCTAACTAACGTATACAAATTTAAATGCGAGGCGCTAAAATTCGAGAATTCTTTTTTTAGAGATAGAGAGAGAGAGAGAGAGAGAGAGAGAGAGAGAGAGAGGTACTTTAATTTCCTGACTACGTAAGAAATTAAAGTTATTTTTTATTCACTTCAGTTAACTTTTATTTCGATTTGATCTTAAAAAAAAAGACACGGACAAACATGGACGAATTTATATCCACGATGCTCGATTTTGGTAAGTTAACTTGAACAACAAAACCACCGGGAACTTAAATAAGAGAAGCAACTTCAGCAGAAAAAAGGAATAAAACAACTCTAACTCAATATACAAAATGAACGAATTGAAATTCCAAAGCAAACTGAGAAAGTACGAATTTACTGGATATGAAATGCTAAGTTTTGCTAAGATTTGTGGTACCGTTTGAAATTTAAAAGCAAGCTGAAAAAAAGCGGCTTGAATTTCAAAAACAAACAGAAATCAGAAATCAAAGCCTCAAAGAAGTTCTACTTCAAACTCAACAAGAGCAAAGAAACTTGCTTGAACTGTCAAACATGGGTCCCATTACTAAAAAACGAAAATGCGTTCTTACAAAACACGATCTTGTATGCAATAGACATTGTTACATATTCTCCGGACGAAGATTTAACTTTTGCCTCCTATTTTAGAAGAGTCGAGGATTTCTACGCCACAACTTGCATAAATTGGTCAGACTCAAAAAAAAAATTTCGAAAACTGGACACCACGGAGCACACTCTATTTTACCCCGTCAAACAAGCTAAGTGAAATTTACGAAGCGGTTAAACATCTTACAGAACTTTTAGTCCTAAAACTTCACTCTTTCATAAGAGATGTAAGTGTATGAATTTAACCAGCAAAGATAGTGAAGATTACAATAGAGGGGCTGCTTATCTATTCTTTTCCCGTTTGTAGTGGGTGTCCATTCTAGTGAAGGGTAGTATTATATTGTTGCAGATTAACGGAATTTGGCCTTGTTGTAGATAGCCCACTATAAGTCATAAAGTAAGGTTATAAACCAAGAAAAGCAAATTGAGTTGAAAAATAGCATTTTATATATACACATATCAGTTAATGTTTTTACAATTTAATACTTGAAATATAGGTCCAACGGAGGTTAAAATGTTCATGGCAATAAAATGCTGAAAGAGAATTAATGCTTAGGAATTTGGGAGCGAGTAAGTAAGAAATGTCTTTGATGTATTCGCTCCTTAGGTCAGTAAGTAGTTTTTGAGGCAGGGAAGTAGGAAAGAGAGGTGAGGGGAGGCGAGCATATTAGCCGCTGGACTTAGATCAAGGGAGATACTAATTACTCTTTTCTCCTCGAGTCGGTCTGCCTGGCGATGATTTCTGTATCCGCTTTTTATATCTTCTTTTTGAATTACAGCAGATCATTTGGGATTTCACACTTGTATTTGCTTCTGGGCTTTCCATTGGCTGGTAAATAAAATTCACGTAGGCTCGCGAACTGGAAATTTAATATTTAAATTGACTTTGGTCATTTGCTTTTTGGTCGGGAAAGCGCTAACATCAGGTTCATCGCTTTTGCTCGGTATCACCACAACCCTACTTGCGCGTCGGTCGTAAAAAAGTATTAAATGCGTCTGATATCTTTCTTTTATTGTTACGTTCTTTCATCAATTTTATTACCCGCTACAAGAAGAATGTATTCCAGCATTGTTCCCAGTGCTTCATCTGGCAATTTTTAATGGGTTGGGCAAAATGTTCGTTCGGTTATTTAATAAATTTTCTTTTTAATAAAATGGACAAACTTTAAGAGACACGACTGACTGTGCAGAAGATTATCCCACAGAAGGTTACCATTACTTTCTGCAGTAGACTGGTTGCCAGCCAAGACTATGGAACCCAATCTGTCCTGTTATTTAATCCATAACTGGAGGGAAGAGACGAATTAATACCTTTCCCAAGGGTATTTATGCGTAAGTGAATACAAGGAATTCAGTGGAATTCGAACCCGGCTCCACGATTTCTCGTTCCGAGCCGATATCCACTGCACCACACCTAAACGCATATATAAGGAAGTACTATAAGCAAGCTTGAAATTCATTGTATGTCATTTCGCCGAAGTGTAAACAACTTGGTTTTTCATAGCATTAAACATGTCGGATTTCGTGCCAAAGAAAGTGTATCTGCGGGAATTTTTACTGCACTACATTATTCAAATAAAAATCTGCACCAGTTTCAAAAAGTTTGAAAGTATTGGAAAAGATTCAAAATCAAGGACATTGGCCGCCATACTAGTTGACGCCGAGAGAGGTCGAACGGCGTCTTGTCACGTGTTATTTTGCATCGAATCGTGACCGGCGATGAAAAGTGGATACGCTACGATAACCCTAAACGTAGAAAGTCGTGGGGTAACATCGACGGCAAAGCCAAATATCCATGCTTTGCATTTGTTGGAATCGACTGGGTGTAATTTGTTAAGAGCTGCT
>JBBBDQ010029610.1:2782500-2930000 GCA_037127315.1 Ascarosepion bandense
ATGAGCGCAAATAAATTGGAAAAGCTAGGTTCGTTTGGTCTTTATAAATCGAGCGGGATATTTGATGCCACACAACCGTCGCTTGAGAATTTCATTTCCAATTTTACACCAAAGAAACCTTGTGTCAAAACCACGTTTAAATAGTCTTCCTTCCTGCTGGGAATCTTATGGCACCCGTCATAATGACAACAACAAAAAACAACGAAGAATTTACTTCAGCAGAATGTGTAAGTATTTTAAGGGTCTTCGATATTTTACGGAAGTTTGAATATCTCCAAAATGCGATAGATTTTAACGTAAATTTTGAAAATTACAAACTTTCAGAAAATTAGTTTATCTTTCAGATAAATAAAAATTATTATAACATGACGAAAATATTAGGTATCAATGGAAAACGCTTAGATTTTTAAAAAATTGGGAGGATTTCGATACTTTACGGAAGTTTAAAAACTTTTCCAAATACGTTTTTTTTTTTGCCAAATTTTAAATTCAGTATACGGCTGAAGGTAAAGATTCGATTTAACAAACCTGAAAATTTTTTGCTGAAATATGTATTTTTCTTTAGTATTTTTTCTTTCTTTTTTCTTTTTTTTTAAAAAACTTTATTTCTTCGGAAATATAATTCAGGTTTTTAGAAAGCATTTGCTCGTTTTTAACAGATTTAACTTAGGGAAGAATTTATAACACATTTTGTAGATTAGCATTCATTAGAGATTTTCCTAAAAATGACCTTTGTCAGATTCGAAGGATATTGATTTTTATCATCTTAGAAAGTCGGGGGATCTTATTCATAATATAAAGACAGGTTCAAATCTGTTCATAACTTCTTAAGGAAGAGGCGCTTCGGACTTCCACCAGAGTTTCCTCTGGCTTCATCCCGACCGGGCGTGGATCGCTCTCTTTCGAGTCCCTGGCCACTCGCTCCGCCAGAGTCGGCCGAATCGTACTCGGAGAAAAGGGTTACCGACCCGGGGGTGATGCGCCCACACGCAGCGCCTAAACTCGACGACCTAAATTGTGACTAGTTCAAGTCGCGGGATCTCACCGGTGGGCGGTGGGAGGAAAGTTTGTGGCTGCACCCCGCCGTCGACGGCAACCCCCCGCCCGTTAGATTTTTTTTTCTCCTCCACAAAGGCGCCCGAGCCCCGTCATCTCTCGGTGACCGGAGAATCGGAGACTGGATCGGGAGGGACGGAAGAAAAAAATGGGAAGTAAGACGACTTCGTTTTTATTTACACTTGCGAGTTTGAAACCGTGACTACCTCAATAATGGAGCGTTGCCCCTCAGACCATAGATTAGGTTCGTTCTCAGGGCACAGTTTCATCCATATAGAACGTTTGGGGCTTAATACATGAAAAATAATTCGTTGGCCGTAAGGTTAGCCTTGAAATAAAATCAAGAAATGACATTGTATGAGGTAAGTTGGAAGTATATGTAATATGCAAAATAGAAAAAGTATATCTAATACGTAAAATTAAATACAAAGAAAGAAATGATCAGCTTCAAGATAATATTTGCTACAGTTACCACGTAACCTAGTACAACCTGTCACAATTTATTGGAGAAGAGATGTTTACCATAAAAAAATTCTTATTATTCTGACAAATTCTAAGAAGGGGATTTACTCTGTATCACGAATGAACTTGCAGGCCAAGGCGACATATTTCACGAATGAACTTGCAGGCCAAGGCGACATATTTCACGAACGAACTTGCAGGCCAAGGCGACATATTTCACGAACGAACTTGCAGGCCAAGGCGACATATTTCACGAACGAACTTGCAGGCCAAGGCGACATATTTCACGAACGAACTTGCAGGCCAAGGCGACATATTTCACGAACGAACTTGCAGGCCAAGGCGACATATTTCACGAACGAACTTGCAGGCCAAGGCGAGATATTTCACGAACGAACTTGCAGGCCAAGGCGAGATATTTCACGAACGAACTTGCAGGCCAAGGCGACATATTTCACGAACGAACTTGCAGGCCAAGGCGACATATTTCACGAACGAACTTGCAGGCCAAGGCGACATATTTCACGAATGAACTTGCAGGCCAAGGCGACATATTTCACGAACGAACTTGCAGGCCAAGGCGACATATTTCACGAACGAACTTGCAGGCCAAGGCGACATATTTCACGAACGAACTTGCAGGCCAAGGCGACATATTTCACGAACGAACTTGCAGGCCAAGGCGACATATTTCACGAATGAACTTGCAGGCCAAGGCGACATATTTCACGAATGAACTTGCAGGCCAAGGCGACATATTTCACGAATGAACTTGCAGACCAAGGCGACATATTTCTGTTGCTTAGAGTCTCTCCTTTATCTTTGAGGAGATCGTTCAGAATTCGTTGACATTTAAGAGCGCAAATATTACTTAACAGTACTCTTTTCTTTGTTTCTAAGGAAATTTTCCTGTCTCTTAATACTCGTCTTAGCTTTTGGAATGCGTCTTTCGCCATGAGAGTACGCCTTCGGACCTCAACGTCGCACGTTTCGTCTTCTGTTATAACATTTCCCAGGTTTATAAATTTCTGTACCTGCTTGATTTTAGTATCCCCGACCTAAATTCGGCATTTTTGGTTCCACTTTCTGCTGATTACCATGCATGTAATTCTCGCTTTCATTTGTTACATTCTGTAGGAGATCTTTTGTTTCATTTCAGGGTCTGTTATATGAACTGTGCCATCTGCGTATCTTATACAAGCAGTATAACCCGGCGTTGCTTTCAAACTAATCCATGGTCCTGGAGCTCAGACACTTTGGACGTTGGCACAAAAGACTAAAAAGCAATAGTTGTTTCCAGTTAAAGCGAAACCGTAGACTGAAAGAAAAATGAATGGATGTAAGTCAAATTTTGATTTCCTGGTATCGATATCAAATAAGATTTTTTTGTCGTAAACTGAATTTTGAAGGCTAAATAAGTCCTCTGAGTAAATGGTATCATGGCTGAGACTAAAAACTACAATTATACCTACTTATAGCAAAACCCGAAGACTAAAAACTAAAATAAAAGGACTAAAAAAAAATACAGACATATAGGCAGATAAACAGACTCACACACAAACATCTTGTCTTATATATATATATATATATATATATATATATATATATATATATATATATATCGATTTTCTGCACTATTGTAAGAACTGCAACCTTGAAACTTCTGAATATCGTTTCTTATGTTTTTGTGAGTGTACCAAATTTGATTAAAATCGGATCACTCCTTCTATAACCCGATTTTTTCGATTATCGATTTTCGATAATTATCAGGGGTACCTCGACACAAAACCTAGCTAAGAACACTCGCAGACGCTTACAGTACAACTGTGTAAATTTTCAAGAAAATCGGTTCTGCCGTTTCGGAGTCTATAGGTAACGGACACGCACACACGCACACACACACACACACACACACACACAGACAAAATTCCATTTATAAATAAGTTTAGATTGTTAAGATTGTGGCCGCTAATGACGATTCCTGGTAAGAATTCTAGTTTTCTCCATCAACTGAACAGATACTTTTTTTTTAAATAAAATGCAAAAGCTTAAAGCTAAAAATTGAAAATTTCGATCATGAAAAATAAATTTAGTATGCAGGGACACTCTGTAACTTATCTAATTCACCGATTACTGTGCGATCACTGAAGTTAAACAACGTCAAACCTGGTCAATACCCAGATGGGTAACCCTTTGGGTATACCAGATGCTATAAGCGTTTACGTGAAGGTGGTGTAAGATGTAACGACACTGAATATCTACTCGAAGAGCCCAGTTCCAGTTTAATTGGATTCGTTATATTCACATACGCGCAAATAATCTTGGAAATGGCATGAATCCAACTCTTCTCCCCCAACTATAGATGAAGTAATCAGACTTCTATCACTAAATCTCAAAAAATATTCTTGCACTAAAAATATTTTCTGGCTTTAAATAACCTGCAAAGTGCTTATAAACCTCTGAAAAAAAAGAATAAATCAATAAAATTAATCCAGTGTAGTTGTGGTACAGTGGATATCGGCTCGGAACGAGAAGCCGGAGAGCCGAGTTCGAATTCCAGCTGAATCCATTGTATTCACTTACGCGCAAATACCTTTGGGAAAGGTATTAATCCGTCTCTTCCTTCCAGTTATGGGTTAAATAGCAGGACAGATTGGGTTCTATAGCCTTGGTCGGCAACCAGTCTACCGCAGAAAGCAATGGCAACCTACTGCGGGATAATATTCTTCCCAGTCAGTCATGTCTCTTTCGAGACATGATCGCCCAAGCGTGTATCACGCATGGCACTTGACTGACTGACTGAACTGAGTGTTTCCAAAAATGATTGTAGTATCAGTAATTTCTTTCATTTGATAGCTTAGAAAGGCAAGGAAGACACATAAAAAAGCTACTTGGTTTCAGGGACTAAAGGATTAAAGAAAGAATGAACGTGAAAAAATAAATAAAAGTGCAATGGAAAAAGTTACCAATTTAAGATCTGTTCATTTTCATCTCATGATTTATAATTGTTATTGAAATATCTTACTAAAGCTGTTAAACTAACGGAGAAAAGACAATTCTTGATTTCAGTGAGAGTATAAATGAGAGTATAAAGGAAATAAATGTCTTTAAAATAAAAACCAATTACAATAAATAAAATAAAATAAAATAAAATAACATCGTCTGCTGAATTATTATTATTTTTTTAATTATTATTAAAATGAACATCAATTTGCGCCCCGGATTTTTCCCAATCTCACCTTTGCTTATGGAAATTATACTAAAACAGACTAACATACATAATAAAAAGTCCAAAGAAAACAGTTGAATTCCCTTGATTTTAACATCTTTTGACATTGCAATACACATGAAGGAATTCTAAAACTAAAATATTCTGTTAAACTTTTTGAATGATTAGTGGGCGTTTTTATAGTCGCCAACACTGTTTATAGAGACGTAATTTAGAATAAAGCTCATTTCGTCTTTTTGCCTTGATAAAGTCCATCACAGGACGAAACGCGTAGGCGATTTAAATACAGTTTTCCTCTTGTGTTCTTTTTATTTAACCACGCACACGCACACACACACACACACACACATATGTGTGTATATATATATGTGTGTGTGTGTGTATTTGTGTGTGTGTGTGCGTGGTTAAATAAAAAGAAGACAAGAGGAAAACTGTATTTAAATATATATATATATATATATATATATATATATATGCCTTTTCTACTTTGTTCTTTGCTTTATTCTATCATGTATATTTATCTATGTATTTACACTATATACATCGTTTGTGCTGTTGTCCTCATCTTTATTGCCTTATTCTCCATCTGAAGAAGGCTGGAGCAGACATTAGCCGAAACGTCATGAATTTGGCAATAAAGATGAGGACAATAGTCCGAAGAATGTAAATAGTGCAAATGCATTGATATATATATATATATATATATATATATATATATATATATATATATATATATATATCCTAAGCAGCCCAGTATATTTATGTCTTGCTGTCTTCATCTCGAGTACCTAAACGCCCTGAACTGAAGTCATTAGCTTCTACCCACAAGAAACACAAATAAAACGCCTAATCGGATAAATACGATGGAGTCAATCAATGTCTACTCATGTACTCTCATCAGCTGACCACTTGGTTATTTGACCAGAGCCGACTCACACGACATTTTATCACGCAAACTTAGCAAAGCTTAGTACAATAGTTCATCAGATCCGAAAATTGCTTAGTTACGATGCTGCAGTGTCGCCAATTCGACACGCGTCTAAGCCGTAAACAATGAATATATTATATTAGCCATTTATATACAAGGTGCGATGGGTGAATTGTCGTCGAAATGACGCAGAAATGAAAATAACACTGTCACCACATTTTAACAGATGTACAGGTTGTGATGAATAAATTATGGTCGAAATTACGCAAAAACTGTGTATGGGTTAAATAACAGGACAGATTGGGTTCTACCGCAGAAAGTAATGGCAACCTACTGCTGGATAAGCTTCTGCCCAGTCAGTCATGTCTCTTTCGAGACATGATCGCCCAAGCGTGTATCACGTATGGCACTTAATTGACTGAAGTCTTTATCAAGGATGAAACGCGTTACACGGAATGATGTCCATTTTAACATTCAATTGTCTGATATTCCCAAGTTTAATAATATATCGACAATAAGAATCTATTTTAACCTTACAAATACATTTTAGTTTTTAATATAGTGCAAAAAAGTAATCTAAATTTACGATATATATATACGTACATGGATGTTTACAATTTGTCGATCTTTACAGTACATGGCGGACTCTTTGTTTGTGAATACGGTTTGCTCTAAGACATTATAAAATAAAATGATTTTGTAATGTTAAATAACAAATACAGTTATTAAAATTATTTTGCGATAGTAAGAAATAAATTAATTTATGTTAAATTTACCGATATTTACAATTACTGTAAATGTACATATTGTTATGTCGTGAGTAAGAATAAATAACTCAACAACAGGAATAGGTTAATTGTTGTATTCTGTGAAAATAGTATTTACAAAGGTTATTAGTATCCAATACAAGAATAAGGGTTAATCGTCTCAACCGTCGTAAGACGTAGTATGAGCAATGGGTACTTCCGGGTCGTCACCGGAAGTCTACGACTGACTTGTCGATCGGCGGCTCGGCACACTCTCTTACGTAGATGCCACCATTACTTTACGTAGTAATGGAATAGTTCATTATAGCCGAATAGGCGCGGGCGTCCCAACACATATTTTGATATAACTTTATGCACTTTTTATTATTCTTATTTATTGCCCACTAACATTGTTCGATGCGTTTTTAACGCTTTTCTAGTGATATTAGGACTTCAATTTTTGTGGCAGACAGACGTAACGTCGAATAAAATGACTTAAACTATATATGACTTAATGACTTAAACTATATATATATATATCTGTAAATTCAAATAAAACTTAGTGGGGAAATAGTCATTTTCAACAGGTCATTTTAAGGCATGCATTCTTAGACCCCTTATAAATAGAGAATTAGGAAAGCTTCTAAGCCCAGAGATTAGTTTAGGTAAAGGAAGGAGTTGGGATGTATTCGTTTTCGTTGGGTTGGACTAGGGGAAGGGGTTAGTAGTGATTTCCCTTGGCAGTGGTGGGTATGTGGCCTGAAACTAGGGTTATCTGTGGTAGGTGGTGTGGAGGTAACTGCTAAGTCAACTTTTGAAAAAATTTTGAAATTTTTTTATCAGCACTAATTGGGGGAATAGGATAATTATTGTAATTCATAATTATTTCTATGATGACACATACTATATATATATATATAT
Organism: Ascarosepion bandense; assembly: GCA_037127315.1. Lineage (NCBI taxonomy): Eukaryota > Metazoa > Mollusca > Cephalopoda > Sepiida > Sepiidae > Ascarosepion > Ascarosepion bandense. The sequence continues at coordinate 2,789,843 of JBBBDQ010029610.1, forward strand.
ATATATATATATATATATATATATATATAATTTGAAACTAGATATCCCGACTAACCGTAAAATAGTTAATTTTCTAGACATCACCTTCGACCTCTATAGTAACAGCTTTAGACCCTAACAAAAACCTAAACAAAGACCTTTATACATCAATATTAATTCCAACTACCCCTCACATGTACTGAGAGAAATTTCTAACTTCGTTAATACTAGAATTAACAGACTATCTTCTAACCAAAAAATTTTCGACACACAAAAAAACATATAATGAGACTTTATAGAAGAATGGATTTCAAAAGCTGATTTTATGACAAATCCTGACAAATATATATATATATATATATATATATATATATATACATATATATATATAATCAAAGCGTACCGGCACTGGTTCTTTAAAAATAAGACTACAACACATATCAATTCGGAATTTAATTTCCTTCGAACTATTGTCCTTCTGAGATCTCACACATTTTTCAGCGTCTCAAGTTGATTACTGCGAACCGATTTCGATGGAATTTGGATTCGACTTACCAGTTTCCGTTTAATTGCTGTGAACCAATAAACCGCACATTAAATTGAAAGAAACACGAAGCAGATATTAAGAATATTTGACGAAGCTTTAAAAGGTAAAAAAAACAACAACGTTATAACAAGATATCATTGTTAAACACCAATTCCAGATTCGGTCCTGGGTATGACGGCAAACTGTAGCCGGCAGCAAGGCCTCTGATTGGAAGGTTGTGAGAAGTGTGGAACCACCTCTTAATTGCTGTTGTCCCAGGCCCACTCTTATCCGGTGTGGTAGCACCTGCTAGGGTCCCAGCTATGGGCAAATAGTTAACCCCCCACCACCAAACTGGGACCAACACACTAGGTTCGAAGGAAATTAAATTCCGAATTGATATGTGTTGTAGTTTTATTTTTAAAGAACCAGTGCCGGTACGCTTTGATTATATATATATATATATATATATATATATATATATATATATATATATATATATAAGAAAAAAAAATTCGGCAGACCCGTTATTTCATGGTAAATCGGAAGTTTAGGCCTATTTCAGGCGAACCATCATCAGCTTCCGTCTTTATTGTACAGAAGATTTTACACGAATCTTATTGGTATTATTCTATTTTAAGGATTTGTCATAAAATCAGCTTTTGAAGTCACAACAATTTAAGATCAAGTCCCTAGAATTAACGTACGCTTTTATCAGATGGTCTATGAATTTTTAGGATTTATAAACCTAATTTCTCAGTAAACAGTGTTTACCAAAGCTCATATTGCCGTCTTGAAGGTCTTCATTGGACGAAACACACCGGTTAAGATAAATTGTCATTTTGTTTTATCTGAGAAAACGAAATGTCCATCAAGAATAAAAACATTAAAACAATTCACTCACGAAAATTCGAGGTCAGCATGAGTAAAAAAAAAACACCGCCCAGCTCAGTGACAAGTTTCTTCAAATCAATTATATTAACGCTCTATCCTTACCTTTAACATCAATCACTTTATGATAAAATATACACTTGCCTAAAATGCCTTTCCACTAAAAACTATTACAATTTGACACTACGTGATAGATAGATAGATAGATAGATAGATAGATATGAGTACACGTAGATAGATAGATAGATAGATAGATAGATAGATAGATAGATAGATATGAGCACACGTAGATAGATAGATAGATAGATAGATAGATAGATAGATAGATAGATATGAGCACACATAGATAGATAGATAGATAGATAGTTAGATAGATAGATAGATAGATAGATAGATATGAGTACACGTAGATAGATAGATAGATAGATAGATAGATAGATAGATAGATAGATAGATAATTATGAGCACACGTAGATAGATAGATAGATAGATAGATAGATAGATAGATAGATAGATATGAGCACACATAGATAGATAGATAGATAGATAGTTAGATAGATAGATAGATAGATAGATAGATATGAGTACACGTAGATAGATAGATAGAGAGAGAGAGAGAGAGAGAGAGAGAGCTAGATAGATAGATAGATAGATAGATAGATATAGCACACGATAGATAGATAGATAGATAGATAGATAGATAGATAGATATGAGCACACGTAGATAGATAGATAGATAGATAGATAGATAGATAGATAGATATGAGCACACGTAGATAGATAGATAGATAGATAGATAGATAGATAGATAGATAGATAGATAGATATAATTTGCCATGCAGCATTTTATTCGTTTATCTGCATATCTTGTGTCAATGTTGTAAGTAATTTCTTCCCTTGCACCTTCGTTTCAATTAATTAAATAATCGATTTCTGGTGAACGGTGTCCAATTTTCTCGCGATCATTTTCTGATATCGGATCGTTTCCACCCGCTACTTCCAGTAATCCATCCCCAACCTACCTTGCTCCAATTTTCCTAACTGCATCCCACCAACTTCACTGCACTATGAAGACGTTTCCTTTTACCTTCACCCCTCCTGTCCTTGTACGAAAGAGGCAAGATAGGTTGATGGCAAGCGCAAGTGGGTATGGGGAGTTCAAATATCGTACAATACTAACCCTTGTCCTTGCCGAACATGATGCACTATTTTCCCAACGCCACATCGACGCCTCTTCCTCTTCACCGTCATTTTGCCTACTCTTAAATGGTAATTATCCGAACGTGAGATTTAAAACCGGAATCGTTCACACCTTTACAACTATTTGTAGGTCTTCGAGAATTGGAGCCGAGACCCGGTCAGAAGCACCCTGAAGAGTGTAGAGACATCAATATTCACAGCTAGTACAAACACACACACACACACACACACACACACACACACACACAGTAATCATATATATGTTCGTGTGTGTGTGTCTGTGTTAACGCATATAAAATATGTGTATGAATGGTTTGATAGATACAATTTTGTACATATATATATATATATATATAGATGCGTGGTTGTGCATAAATAATTGCGTATATATATATATATATCTACAAGTATGTGGATGGATTAATATATATATATATGTATACATATATATTTAACGTAGAATACTTGGTATATTAGTCAGGGAAATTCCGATAGAGACGAACTCCAAAGAACTGAATGTTAAATTTATTTATTTAATTTAACACAGTAATATAATTTAAAAAATTTTTTTTAGATATTCTACAATTTCATGGGTAATACGTATTTCACCGTTGACCTTGCTGCCGGGTCTGACGAGCAGCAGGGTCAGCGGCTAGATATACATTGCCCATGAAATATATTTATATATAAGTATGGAGATATATATATATATATATATATATATATATATATATATATATATATATATATATATACAGGAATGCAGGTTTCATTAAAAATGACAGAAATGGAATTATGGTTAAGTTCCTTATATAATATTTCTTGTGATATTATGATTTTTTTTAAAATATCAGTTATGTAAAAAAAATGTCGAATGTTTTGACAAATCTTCTGTAACTGATATCTTGAAAAAGAAAAAATCATAGGCTCACATGAAAAATTCCAAAAAAATTAACCATAATACCTATTTTTTGCCTTTTAGTGTTTTTTGAAAGTGAGATCTATTAAAAGGTAACTTTTAAGAAGTCTCCTTTTAAAAAAATCATTAAAATACAAAGAATTACATGTCAAACGTGCGAATAACACAAGAAAATTAAGTCAGTTAAGTGTCATACGTGATACATGACTGGGCAATCATGTCCCTCTCAGGACATGACTGACTGGGTAGAAGACTTTCCTGAAGTAGGTTGCCATTATTTCTGCGGTAGACTGGTTGCCGACCAAGACTAAAGAACCCAATCAGTAAATGTTAACCCAATGTTAACTGGGGGAAAGAGGTGGATTAATACCTTTCCCAAGAGTATTTGCGCGTAAGTGAATGCAACAAGTTCAACTGGAATTCGAACTCGACATCCGGATATCCAAGCCGATTTCCACTGCACCACAACGCACATCGCTAGCCTTGTTGGTCTAGTGGGTATGATAATCCCTTTGAGCCCGTGTAAATTATGTAGAATTTGTCTAAAAGTTTGTTTTTGTTTTTTGTCTGTCTTTTCTTTTTTTTTTTTTGTCCGAGCGCTTTCGGCTATACTTTTAGCCTTTATCAAAAATGATTTCATTTTTAACTGAATATATGGTTTATTTTATATATCTAGAGTTATAAAAATGTTTTTGTTTTCAAACACAAATACCGCATTGTAGCCATATTCGGAGTTGATATTATTGGGTATTGGATTTTTCTTTTTTATTAATGACTAGTAGTATAACCCGGCGTTCCTCGGGTGTAATGAAAGCTTTAAAACTAATCCATGGTCCTGGAGCTCTGACTCTTTGGACGTTGGCACGAAAGACTAAAAAGCAATAGTTGTTTTCAGTTAAAGCGAAATCGTAGACTGAAAGAAAAATGAATGGATATAAGTCAAATTTTGATTTCCTGGTATCGATATCAAATAGGTTTTTTCGTCGTAAACTGAATTTTGAAGGCTAAATAAGTCCTCTGAGTAAATAGTATCATGGTTGAGACTACAATTATACCTAGTTAGGACCAAACACGAAGCAAAAACTAAAATATCAGGTCTGAAAAAATACAGACATACAGGCAGATAAACAGACACACACACACAAAGATCTTGCCTTTTATATATATATATTCTGTATTATTGTAAGAACTGCAACCTTGAAACTTCGGAATATCGTTTCTTTGTCGATGAGTGTATGAAATTTGATTAAAATCGGACCCCTCCTTCTATAACCCGATTTTTTCGATTATCGATTTTCGATATTTATCGGGGGTACCTCGACACAAAACCTAACTAAGAACACTCGCAGACGCTTATAGTACAACTGTGTAAATTTTCAAGAAAATTGGTTCAACCGTTTCGGAGTCTATAAATAATGGACACACACAGACACACACACAGACAAAGTTCCATTTATAAATAAGTTTAGATACTTCCATTATTTTGCTACACGGGCATCTAAAAATCATTAGGACAGTTTCTACATAATTTACCACCAGACAAGAAGATAACACAAGAAAAATTAAATAAAAACTTAACTGCAGTACCTTGTCAGTCATTTTTAATAAAACTTTTATAATAGATGGATTAATGCCCCCAAAGATTATATATATATATATATATATATATATATATATATATATATATATATATATTGCTTTCCTTCTCGCGTGGTCATGTGTGACGTTATTTAACTGTGGTACGATTTTCGCTTCCAGTGCCTTGTATGCACGAGTTTGTTGTTGCTCGGAAAACATCCATGTGAACAAAAACAGACTGTCATTAAATGAAAATGACCTATGTAAACCGAAAACTTAGATCGGATTATAAAAAATATTATGTATCAATATTGTGATTTTCTTTCTTCATTTAATGACAATGCTATTAACCTTATCAGACAATATGAAGAAAATTTACATAAAATAAATAGACAAAACCTGTCTATATTATTTAATGAAACATGCATCAATAATCCTGGGTAAAAAAGCAATCGGAGTCTAACCGTACTGATGAGCTGTGATACGGCGGAACAGATGTGTCTGCGGATGACAATATATATATATATAGTGATTTTTGAGGCGCAGCTTAGATGTGGTACAAGACCAAAAGTATGGGACATCCAGTGATGATCGAACTCACTGCTCAGTTGTAATGGTTTTAACAAGACTTCAAGCTTGCTAACCATTACATCACCTCCAGGTGCCTAGCGTAGATTAGATGTGGCACAAGGCCGAAAGTAAGGGACACCCAATGAGGATTGAAGTAACTACTCAATTGTAATGATTCTAACGAGAAAAACTTGCTTACCATTACACCACATTGTGGTGCCCTAACTTTCTAAGGCCGAATACATAAGGCACCCAGTAAGGATCAAACTCACAATTCAGTTGTAATGGGTCTACCGAGACAAGTCTGCTAACCATTACACCACGCCGAGGTGCTTATATATATATATATATATATATATATATATATATATATATATATAATCTAATAAAACAGGCAATGAATGTCTATTATGTTAAATCATAAGCCGTTCTAAAGATCGTAATTTGGCTTTAATTTCAGGTGAAAATAAAAACAAAAATTGTCCAACATTTGGATATTTTTTTATTATGCTGGTTCTCATATGAGCCATCTTCAGGACGTTAACATAAAGACATCCACCATCAAATATGATATTAATATGTGTTGACATAAAACATTGTTATGCGATGATAGCAGCCACCGAATAACAAACGCAGGTCGTAAATTTATTACTACAAACGATGCTGAAATAAGATTTTGTATACTTCAAATGATTATAGACGACTATCAGCCAGGCTACCTTTATGTAAAAATCTATAAAAAGATCATCTTCTCCGACCTATCATTTCACAAATACCCACAACATTATTTAACCTTTCCAAAACACTAAAGAAATTAATTACTCTATAATTCCAAGTAAATTTGCAATTAACTCCACACAAACCAAACAACCAAATAATCGCAAATTTGGATGTACAAAACTTATTCACTATTGTTACCGTCCATGAAACGATTGATATTATTATCCTTGATGTATACAATCATACTACTCTCCCACCAATCAATATTAAACCCACTATGTTTTTTTTAATTATTATTAGCATGTACCACTCAATTACCATTTCATGACCCTCTAGGTAGTATTTATACTCAAGTAGATGGCATTGCGATGGGATCTCCTTTAGGTCCCCTCTTTTCTAATTATTATATGGCACATTTAGAAAATAAAATACTAAATGACATTAATAAGCCCCCTATATATGTAAGAAACATAGATGACATTTTCACTTTAGCTAAAAATGTTGATCAAGTTCTTCTTCTTCTATGTGCCCTGTCCCTTCAGGACGTAGGCGATCATGGCTCTCCACGTCTCCCTATCCCTTGTGGCTCTTAGTATGTTTGCTCCTGTTGCTCCTGGCAACCCCCGTTCCGTCATTCACCTGATCAGGCCCTGCAAATATGTTATCCGCTGCCTTCCTCAGTCTCTCCTTCCTTCTATCTGTCCAGTCAGTATCAGGTTCTCCAGGCTCTCCTTCCTCATTGCATGTCCCAGGAATTTCAGTTGTCTCTTCCTGATGCTCAGCATCAATTTCCTTTTTGTTGCCATTCTTTCTAACACCTCGTCGTTGCTTGTATGCTCAGTCCACGATATCCGTAGCATCCTTCTGTAGAACCACATTTCGGCCGCTTCCAGTTTTCTCCTCATTTTCGATGATATTGTCCAGTATTGAAGAACTGACATCACGTAGCAGTCTAGCACTCGTTTCTTCGTTTAAAAAAACAAATTTGAAAGTCACTCCGTCCTCAAATTTATATTAGAACTTAATATTAATAATCAAATTCCATTCCTTGATGTATTATTGATTCCAACACAGATTTATTACTTCTCTATATAGGAAACCAACTAGCATAAAATCGTATCTTCTGAATTATAATAGTGAATGCCCTTAACGATATAAGTTAGCTGTTTAAAAGAAATTAATTAAACACACACAAAAGATATATTCTTCCAGGTCCATATTCTAAAAAGAATAACCCATCGTTAAATAAACACTTGTTAACAATAGATTTCCTAACTCCGTTATTGAACAACAAATTAAATGTATGTCAATAAACTTAATATCTCTAACAATATTGATAATATTAATAATAATAGTGTACGTTAAAATAAACATAACACTATTAACTTATACCATTGCAACCAAATGCATAATAGTTACAAATATGATGAAACAACATTCAAAAACATAATAGGTAGAAATGTTAAAACAATTAATAATAATAAACAAATAAAGTTCATCATATATTTTAAAATATTGAAAACTATTGACCTCATAGTCTCTAATAACCCTACAACCACACAGATACTCTACAGAAAACCAATGTAGTGTATCAATTTAGATGCCCGTTCAGAAATTGTTTCATTGATACTAATAATAAACCTATTACATATATTGGTTTTACTACAACCACGCTCTCCCGGAGACTTACCTGCCACCTTTCTGAACATAGTTCAATTAAACATTATCCTTGTATGTAAGATAAGATAGATTTTAGTCGATAACACAATAATACTCACACATTCTTCTTCTATGTGTCTTGTTCTTTCAAAACGTAGGCGATCATGGCCTTCCACGTCTCCCTATCTCTGGTGGCTGTTAGCACGCTTTCTCCCGTTACAGCACGCAACCCCCGTTCTGTCATCCACCTGCTCAAGCACTTCAAATATGTTATACGCTGCTTTCCCCTGTCTCTTGTTCCCTCTATCTCGCCTGTGTGTATCAGATTCTCCAAGCCCTACTTCCAAATTTCATGTCCCAGGAACTTTAGTTGTCTCTTCCTGATGCTCAGTATTAATTTTCTTTTTTTTTTCCATCCTTTCCAAAACCTCATCATTGCTCACATGCTCAGTCCATGATATCCGCAGCATCCTTCTGTAGAACCACATTTCAATTGCTTCAAGTTTCTCCTTCATTTTTGATAATATTGTCCAGCATTCACTGCCATATTGAAGGACTGACATCACATAGCAATACAATACTCTATTCTCTGTTTCTAGTGAAATTTTCCTGTCTCTTAATCTTTTACTCAGCTTCTGGAATGCGTCTCACGCCATGCCGATTCGCCTTCGGATTTCTGTGTCACACTTTCCGTCTTCTGTTAGGACACTTCCAAGGTATTTAAATTTTTGTACCTGCTTGATTTTAGTGTCCCGCCTCTGTATTTGTCATTTTGGGCTGCTTTTTTTGCTGATGACCATGCATTCGGTTTGCTCGCAGTTTATTTGTAGTCCTTTCTTTTCACTCTTTTTAGCTACCTTCTGTAGGAGGCCTTATAGTTTTCTTTCAATGACTGCTATCAGCACTGTATCATCTGCGTACCTTATGTTGTTCAAATTGTGGCCTCCGATGACGAATCCTGGCATATCATCTAGGGTCCTCAAAATAGTCTCCCTGCACAAGCTGAATAGACCCAGTGAAAAGACACATCCTTGTTTTACGCCACTTTCTATCTTTGTATATCTGCTGAATTCATTTTATCTTTGTATGCTGGCTGTTTTCTGCCAGTAGAAATTCTTGATTACTCTCATGTTTTTCCCAAATACGATGGTCATTCAATAAATATTTTTCGGTATAAGGACTAGATAGGAGCTTACTATTTTCTAAATGTTTTTCTTTAATTCTTTTTCAAAGAGATTTAAATTTTTTTGCAGATTCAAAAAAAACTTTGAGAGTTTTGGAGATTAACAAAGATGGCCGACCAGAATTGAACAGAGGTCAGTTATCAATTTTTTGTTACTGAAGGGTGCAAACCAGTTGAAATTCGTAGAATGTCAGCTGTGTATGGTGCCACATGTTTCAGCCCAAAAATGTTTACAAGTGGGCTAAATTGTTTAAAGAAGGACGGAGCAGTGTTGAGGATAAAGACAGGCCTGGGAGGCCTACAGAAATGAGGTCTCCTGAGATGATCGAATCAGTCAATGACCTCAGAAGTGTGACAGTGGATGACATTGCAAGGACTTTGAGCCTATCTGTTGGGACAGCACACAAAATTGTCCATGATGAACTTGCCTACTCGAAGGTCAGCTGCCGGTGAGTACCAAAGATGCTTACTGCAGAGCACAAACAGAGGAGGGTCGAGTTGACCCAGAAGTGTCTCTCCCTCATCCTCCTTACAGCCCAGACCTTGCTCCTTTAGACTTTCACCTGTTTGGTACCTTGAAAGCGTTCACGAGAGGCACGAAGACTGAAAGTGACAACGAAGTCAAAAGTGCTGTGAGCGATTAGCTGAGACATCAGTCCAAAGATTTTTACGCTGAGGGAATACGGAAGCTTGTGCACAGATGGGAAAAGTGTGTGAGTGCAGGGAGACTAGGTTGAAAGAAAAAATAAGCTTCTATCTGTATTATACAAAAAAATTCACCTTATTTATTGAATGGCCCTCGTAGATGTCCATATACCAAAAATTTCACCTTATTTTTTTAATGACCCTCGTAGAACTCCTTATACCGAAAAATTCAACTTATTTATTGAATGACCCTCATAGAAGTCCTTACACCGAAAGATTAATCTTATTTATTGAATGACCCTCGTAGAAGTCCTTATACCAAACAATTCACCTTATTTTTTGAATGACCCTCGTAGAACTCCTTATACTGAAAAATTCACCTTATTTATTGAATGACCCACGTTGAAGTTCTTATACCGAAAAATTCATCTTATTTATTGAATGACCCTCGTAGGTGTCCATATACCAAAACATTCACTTTATTTATTGAATGACCCTCGTATTTCGAGGCTGCTGAGCATTTCTATCAATTCTTTGCGGCATATTTTGTCGAACGCCTTCGCATAATCGATCAAACAAAGTACATGTCCATTCTCATTTACATTACATTTAGAAATATGCCTCTTTTGTTAACATCTTTGTCGCTCACGTGGTGGGACGTCATAGAACCTCTTTACAAATTTACGACCTGCGTCTGCTATTCGATGACTTTTATCTTTGCATAGCAATGTTTTATGTCAGCACAAGATAATATAATCTTTCATGGTGGATATCTTTATGCTAACGTCTCTGTAACCACGTTGGAGATGGCTGATGTAAGCTGAAAGCATACAACCAGCGTAATAAAAAGATATCTATATGTTGGACAATTTTTGTCTTTATTTTCACCTCAAATTAAAGCCAAATTACGATGTTTAGAACGGCTCATGATTTAAAATAAAAGACATTCACTCTTTGTTATATTTAACAATAAATATATGCTAAGAAACTTGTCTGCTGCCTCGATACACTCAGAGGTAGAATCGCCGACTAACGCCAATTCAGTCGGGTTTCACTCCTGGGTAAAAAGCAATCGGATGTCAAACCGTACTTATAAGCTGCGATACAGCGAAACAGATCTGTCTACGGGTGGCTATATATATATATATATATATATATATATATATATATATATAGTATTATTATTATTAATACAATGGTGTAAAAATTCCCTATTCAGAGTTTTATGTAATTACAATCATCAGGCAGGTATAAAACGCTTTTTAGGTTTAATTTTATCAAATTTAATCAACACTACTTGATGAAATAATTGTATTAAATTTATTATAAACTAGAGGTAGAATCGCCGATTGATGTCTATTCGGTCGGGTTTCAATCCTGGCTAAAGCAATCAGATGTCTAACCGCACTGATGAGCTGCGATACAGCGAATCAGATCTGTTTGGAAATGCGTTGTGGTGCAGTGGATATCGGCTCGAGAAATCGGGGGGCAGAGCTTGAATTCCAGTTGAATTTCATTGCATTCACTTGCGCACAAATACCCTTGAGAAAGGTATCAATCCGTTTCATCCCTCCAGTTATGGGTTAAATAATAGGACAGATTGGGTTCTATAGCCTTGGTCGGCAACCAGTTTACCGCATCAGGAAGAGACAGCTGAAGTTCCTGGGACATGCAATGAGAAAGGAGGGCTTAGAAAACCTGATACTAACAGGCCAGACAAAGGGGAAAAAGACAGGGGAAAAAGTGGATAACATTTGAAAGACCTAATCAGGTGGATGATGGAACGAGGGTCACCAGGGATGTCGTGATTGCCTACGTCCTGAAGGGAGAGGGCATATAGAGGAAGAAGAACTGAATATCACTCTGAGGATTCGACAATAGTATGACGATCATAGCATCAATCGCCATCTTCTGTCCTCTTAAAATCTGTTCTTTTGTTTGTTTTTTTCCCACTTACTAACGTATTTTCATCTTCGTTTCAAATACTTGAATAAACGATTTCTAGTGAGCGGTGTCCAATTTTCTCGTGAACATTTTCTGATATGATATCGCATCGTTTTCGCCCACTACTTTTAGTGGATATTGGCTAGGAACGAGAAATCGGAGAGCCGAGTTCGAATTCCAGTTGAATACGTTGCATGGTACTAATCTCTCTCTTCTCCCTATTTTATCGGTTAAATAGCAGGACTGATTGGGTTTTATAGCCTTGTTTGGCAATCAGTATAGTGCAGAAGTATTGACAACCTACAGCGAAAAAATCCTGTCCAGTCCATCCTGTCTCTTTTGGGACATGATCGCTCAAGTGAGCATCACATATGGCACTTAACAGACTGACAGACTTCCAGTTATACATCATCAACATACCTCCAATTTTCCTAACCGTATCCAACTAAATTCATTAAACTCTCAGGAGTTGAGCCAAAAGGTTTTGTCACTAAAACAGATTTCTGTTAATTAAAGAAAAATTATACATTATAGGGAATAAAAATATTTAAATTAATTAAATACACTTGTAAAATATATATATAGGTCAAGATAACAGTGTAAAAATCAGATATCAATTTGACGCTGTTTCAATATTATAAACGGAAAATCTTCCTTTGCCTTAGGGATGTTGAAAGAATGCTAATCTACAAAAATTATATACCTAGTGATAATTATCCCTAATTTTTATGCGTATAGGGGCTGTAACCACAAGATATTTGGGAACCACTGATATATAGAGGAAGCCGAGAACTGGTCAAATTAACACTCAATATCACATCTATAAAGAACCGTTCTACATCCATACGCGCGATAACTCCTGAGCTAAAGGTAAACCCCGAAAGACACTCATGTCAGTCAAGTTCCACACATGATACACGTTTGTACAATCATGTCTTGAAAGGGACATGACTGAATGGGTAGAAGATTTTCGGCAGTAGGTTGCCATTGCTTTCTGCGGTAGACTGGTTGCCAGCCAAGGCTATAGAACCCAATTTGTCCTGCCATTTAACTCAAAGCTGGAGGGAGAAGAGATAAATTATATTTAATTATTATATTAAGTATAATAAGTGGGGGATCAGTTAATTACTTTATGACAATAGAAAACCGATCCCCCACTTTATGCCCAGTACAAATTTAATTGTTTCTATTATATTCAGTCAGTCAGTTAATTCCATACGTGATACACGCTTTGGGCGATCATGTCTCGAAAGAGATATGACTGACTGGGCAGAAGATTACACGGCAGTAGGTTCTCATTGCTTTCTGCGGTAGACTGGTTGCCAGCCAAGGTTATAGAACTGAATCTGTCCTATTATTTAACCCACGACTAGAGGAAGAAGAGATGGTTTATATTATATTACTATATTAATAAGTAGTAATTAGTAGAGGATCAATTTATTTCTTCATAACAATGGAAAACCGGTACCCCACTTTATCTCCTGTAGCAGATTTAATGATGTACCCAGTTATTATATTGAGTCAGTTTTAAATTAAATGTCATCCGTGATACACGCTTGTGCAATCAGGTCTCGAAAGAGACATGAGTGACTGAGTAGAGAATTTCCCCGCAGTAAGTTGCCATTACTTTCTACAGTAGAATTGTTGCTAACTAAGGCTACAGAACCCAATCTGTCTTCCTATTTAACCAAAAGCTGCAGAAACGGATTAATACTTGTCTCAAAAGCCTTTGTGCGAAAGTGAATGCAACGAATTCAACTGGAATTCGAACTTGGCTCTTCTATTTCTCGTTCCGAGCCGATATCCATTGCACCACATCACACATACTTCTCGCATAAAGAACCGAGCCAGAAAGCATACAGTGGAACCCTAAGGTATGGTTCCACTTTTAATGATAGCCAGGAGACCTACCTAGCGATGTTGTACAAATGAATGAAACAACAGAGTTTAGAAGCGATAATATTAAGGTAAAGATTTGTTAAGAATCATGAATGTGCTGTCAAAATATTTTCCTGCTAGAAAGTCTTCAGCTAACAAGATTTTAAAACGCCAAATGAGCTAAATTTTGCGGATTAAATGAAACACCATCATCGTCATCATCATTACCATACATTACACCCAATGGTATGTAGGGCAGCAACAAAGCTTCTCCACCTCTGCTTATCTTGGGCCAGACTAGTCAATGAACCCCAAGAGTACTGCGTGGCATTCATATCATTCTCCACCGTAATTCTCCATGTCGTTCTTGGTCTTCCTCTCTTTCTTTTGCCATCTGGGGTCCAGTGCAGTGCTGTTCTTGTGATTGACTGTGGATCTTTCCAGAGCACATGCCTAATCCATCTCCACCGCCTTCTTAAAATGATGGTGCCAATATTCTCTTGCTTGCATCTCTTCAGGTCTTCATTGGAGATCTTCTCCGGCCAAAATATTCTCAGTATTCGTCGGAGGCATATGGCGTGAAAGGAAACCTTCAAGACGAAATATCTAAGTTAAGTCATGAGTTTTGTCTTCTCCGACTAAAAGAACGATAGTCCTGTTAACCTAGAAGTTTAATGAATGTAATGTGTGTGGTTGATAATGTGTGTGTCCTGAGTTAACTTGTATTGTCATGTTTCAAAGGCGATAAATCAGAGGGCAAGTATATATGCAGTCAAGGCGCTGGGTTTCTAGCCACACATCCAAGTGCGCAAGTATTGTAAAGGTGACTTAGCTGTTTTCTGCCTCGCGGATTCCGGCATTTCTCTCGCCTCAAAATGAATCTCTTTGACTACGCCGTCTTGCGGGTAAATTGCCAGCCACACACCCTACCCTAAATATCGACACTTCCGCGTCTTGGGCTAAGGTGCACAAGAGAATTCTGGCTAAAGAATGCATTGCATTTCGAGATTGTATTAAGTTGTCCCAAAAATTCGTAAACACCTGTAAAAAAAATTGAAATTTTACTCGCAAAAACAACAAAAATTATTGCTCAAAATAAAGACTATCATTTTCCAAGACTTTCTGCCATCGATCTGCTAGCTTCGAATCAAAGAATTCTTGACACGCTTCCTCGACTTCATGAAACGAGTCGAATCGGCGGCCCTTTAGAAAGTGTTGCATTGAGCGGAAAAGGCCGTAATCTGATGAAGCACAGTCAGGACTCTAGACTAGATGTGGCAGAACCTCAACGCTGTCCAGCTCTTCAAACTTGTCTTTGGTCTTCCTGGCGGTGTGTGGCTTAGCGCACTTTCGGTTGATCAGAGCCGAGTACTTTTGCTTCAACTTTTCGTAGACCCGTTCAAGTTGCTGACAGTAAATTTCGGCGCTGATGGCACGACCATTCGGAACCAACTCAAAATGCACGATTCCTTCAAAGTTCCACCAAACACACAACATGACTTTCTTGCCGAATCGATCTTGTTTTGGAACCGACGGTGCCTCTTGCTCTTTCTGAACCCATCGCTTGTCTCGATTGTGCCGGACCAGATAGACGCATTTCGCAAGTGTTTACGAACTTTTGGGACAAACTAATACTTTCTATAATTGAAAATAACTAATGCCACACTAAATAAATTGTTCGTTTTTATAACAGTTATGACTTATTTAATTTACATTTGGTTTCTTCTTCTATTCACCTTGTTCATTCGGTGTGGTCGATCAGGGCTCTCCACTGCTTCCTATCATTTGAAGCTCTAAGCAATCTTTATCTCATTTCTCCCTCTAAATCCTTGTTCTGCCGTCCATTTACAGATGACCTTTATATAAATTCTTCGCTGCTTTCCTTTGCTCTTCTTACCTATAACATATCTTATGTGAGTAAAATCTTAACATTTTGTGTTCCAGGGATTCCAATTTGTTCATCCTGATTTTATCTATAATTTTCATTTTTGTTTCTATTTTCGTTAAAAATTTATCGCTGCTTACATGTTCTGTCCATGGTATCCCCACCATCCTTCTGTAGAACCACATGTCAGATGAGTCAAGTCTCTTCATCTAGGAAAAGCTTATAGGGGATTAGATATTACACAGCAGTTGAGTACTCTTTTCTTTGTTTCTCAAGCAATTTTCCTGTTTCTTAATACTTTTATTAGCTTTTGAAGCACATCTTTCTCAATACTCCCACAGATTACAGTATCATATTTTCCGTCGTCTCTTTAAACTCTTCCCAGATATTGAAAACTCTGTACATATTTGATTTTAATATCGTAGCTTCGATTATCTCTCTTGCTGCGAACCATATATTCTTACAGTTAATAGTTAGTCCTTTCTTCTGTCTTTCTTTTATTATATTGTCTATTAGTTCCTGTAGTTTTCTCATTGACATCTGTGTATTTAACAGTCGTAATAAATCCTGTTAGGATCTACAGCTTCCTTGAGATAACCAGAGGATAAAGATTAAATACATCTGGTGAGAAGACCCATCCTTGTCTTAAATTAGTTTTTTTTAATGAACCTATTTAGAATTAATAAATTTGTGAATGCTTGACAATCGTCTCACAGATAAAGAGACTTGAATCAACAGAAATGTGGTCTTTACGAAATTCTAGAAACACTGACAACAAAAATAACTCTTATACTTAACATGAAAAACAGACAGATAAAAGTTTTAGGTTATATGAGAAAAGTGGGTTTGAGAATTTTTATACTCACAGGACAGATTAAAGACAAGATGATCAGAGGAAATCAACGTATAACCCACCTAGCAAACCTGAGTACATCGATGAGAGAACAGAAAGAAAATAAAAAGAAAATAAGTTATTAAAAGTTACAAAGGAGAAAAAATTGTCAAAGTCCTAAAGGCACACGGCACGAAGAAGAAGAAGAAGAAGAAGAAGAAGAAGAAGAAGAAGAAGAAGAAAGTTTCAATGGTTGAAGTAATTTTGCAATCTGTTCGATTCACTGAATTTCTCGGAACAGACCTTCCTCGCCATATCCTTGTAAAACAATTTATAACAGGGAACAACTCTGATAAAAGTATTCCCAACTATTTATTTACTTCAAAATGTTTTCGTAAGATATTTTTGTACCTGATAAAAATTCTGGCCTAACACGCGTTATTATAATTGATTTTCTAATCCGCTTGAATATGGCATAAGGCTGAAAGTATGGCGTACCCAGTGAGGCTTGAACTTACTAATCAGTTGTAATAGGTTCTGTTAGAAACTAGGATACAAAACGAAAATGTAACTGATACTAAACATCAGAAAAAACAGCTGAAGTTTCTAGGACATATAACGAGGAAGGAGTGCTAGGAAAATTTGATACTCACAGGAGAGATAGAGGGAAAGAGACTGCGGAAAGCAACGCATGACTTACTTGATAGGCTTGAGCAAATGGAAGACAGAGCAGGGCTTAGGAGGGGTAACAAGAAAAAAAGTGTTAAAACCTACAAGTGATAGAGAGATGTGGAAGGTCATTATCGCCTACGTCTTGCAGACATGGCAGATAGATAAAGAACGGTTACACCATCTCGAGGTGTTCCCAGCATTCATTATTATAGATTAGCACGTATTACTTAGGATGTGCGTTGTGGTGCAGTGGATATCGGCTTGGAACAAGAAATCGGGGAGCCGAGTTCGAATTCCAATGGAATTCATTGCATTCACTTACGCGCAATTGCCCTTGGGAAAAGTTTTAAACCGTCTATTCCTTCCAGTTATGGGTTAAATAACAGGACAGATTGGGTTCTATAGACTTGGCTGGCAACCAGTCTACCGCAGAAAGCAATGGCAACCTACTACGGGATAATCTTCTACCCAGTCAGTCATGTCTCTTTCGAGACATGATCGCCCAAGCGTGTTTCACGTATGGCACTTAACTGACTGACTGAATATAATAGTTGGAAATATGATTAAGGCTTGTAATGGGCATAAAGTGGGGGATCAGTTTTCTATTGTTATGAAGTAATAAACTAATCCCCCACTAATTATAATTACTATAATAATGTAATATAATCTATCTCTTCTTCCTCCAGCTATGAGTTAAATTGCAGGATAGATTGGGTTCTGTAGCCTTGGTCGGCAACCAGTCTACCGCAGAAAGCAAGGCAACCTACTGCGGGATAATCTTATGCCCAGTTAGTCATGTCTCTTTCGAGACATGATCGCCCAAGCGTGTTTCACGTATGGCACTTAACTGACTGACGTATTACTTAAAAAATGCGTTATGCGGAAAGCTTCGGCATTAGACCTTTTATCCTTTCGTCTCTTATCGTGAGCCTTTACCACTAAGCTACTTCTTGATGCCTCTGGGCTTTAACATCCCAGCTCTGAAAGTGAATATTGAACCGCTTTGTAGTTAATTGCCGTCTTTCTTTTGTTGAAAAGCATCAAAAACGCGACACGCCGTAACCACAAATCGTTGCACTGAGGTTATTAATGTCAAAACTCTTCCTTTCGGACGTCTGTAATCAGAAATGCTTTGCTCATTGGCCAGACCCTTGACGTCAACACTTTTAACAGATTTGTCAATGTCACTTTTCTGGCTACATTTTGGCTTGTTTCTCACTGATTTTTACTTTTTATTCATTTATTTCTTTTTTCTTCTGTGTAAAATGGTACGAAGTCGTTCATTATGAAATTATGGTTTTCCAACAGCAACCATTATATAAAAGCTGACTTACCTATCTACTGTAGGGATGTTTCGAATACTCACTGTATTCCATAGTCTATTTCCCCTGTTTTTCCTATTGTACATACGCTCAGGGGTATAAGATAAACCTCTAATTTTCTGAAGTAATATAAGAGGTGCTGAAAAGTTCTCGGCCACAGCGAATTCCCAAAATATGAGCAAATGTCAAATATTATTTCTAATTCATGGCCCGGCTGAAAATTTTTCAGTCCATAGTATTTAAGAAAACTTTAAATTCAGCTGATGATTGGTAAGGTTAATGGTAACATTAGCTGTTTTCCTATAAGGAAACTGTTCGGGAGGTCAGCACTAGTTTGGATTGAAATTTTTTTAGAAAATACGTCCTTCAGGACTTAGGAAATCATGGTTTTCCACAATGTCCTGTCCTTTGTCACTCATAATACCTTTTTGCTTTGTTTTTTTTATTTTCTCTCCTAAACGCTGTTCGGGTGTGCGTTGTGGTGCAGTGGATAGCGACTCGGAACAACAAATCGGGCTACCGAGTTCGAATACCAGTTGAATTACTTGCATTCACTTGCGCACAAATTCTCCTGGGAAGGGTATTGATTCGTATCTTCCCTCCAATTATGGGTTAAATAATAAGACAGATTGGGTTTTGTAGCCTTGGCTGGCAATCAGTCTACCGTAGAAAGCAACGGCAACCTACTTCGGGATAATCATCTGCCTAGTCAGTCATGTCTCTTTTGAGACATGATCGCCCAAGCGTATATCACGTATCGCACTTAACTGTCAAATATTAATAGTTGGAAGCATAATTAAAATTTGTACTGGGAATAAAGTGAGAGATCGGTTTTCTATTGTTATGAAGTAATAAACTGACCCCCCACCAATTATACTTAATATAATAATGTATATAATCTATCTCTTCTCCCTCCAGCTAAATGGAAGGATAGATTGGGTTCTATAGCCTTGGCTGGCAACTAGTCTACGGCAGAAAGCAATGGCAACATACTGCGGGCTAATCTTCTGCCTTTCAGTCATGTCACTTTTGAGACATGATCGCACAAGCGTGTATCACGTATGGCACTTAGCTGACTGACTGAAACCCTGTTCTGTCGTCGATTAACTCAAGTTCGCTAGGTAGGTTATTCGTTGATTTCCTGAGTCCATCTTGCCTTTAAACTGTCCTGTGAGCATAAAAATATCTTAACCCTCTTTCCTCAGTCAGTCAGTTAAGTGCCATACGTGATACACGCTTGGGCGATCATGTCTCTTTCGAGACATGACTGACTAGGAAGAAGATTATCCCGCAGTAGGTTGCCATTGCTTCCTGCGGTAGACTGGTTGCCGAGCAAGGCTATAGAACCCAGTCTGTCCTGCTATTTAACCCATAACTGGAAGGAAGAGACGGATTAATACCTTTCCCAAGGGTATTTGCACGTAAGTGAATCCAATGGATTCAGCTGAAATTCGAACTCGGCTCCCGGCTTCTCGTTCCGAGCCGATATCCACTGTAACACAACAACTGTCTCCACGTTGTTATCGATCTTCCTAATATTAACGGACAGTTTCCTTTCTAACCTTAGCTTAAGACCTCTTCACGTTGAAACACTGGTTCTGTACGATCACTGACATTAAGCAACGTCCAGCCTGGTCAGTACTTAGATGGGTAACCGCTTGGAAATACTAGATACAGTAGGCTTAGTCGTGCATGTGATGTAATAGATAAAGGAATTTTGAATCGGAGAACTTAGTTACAATTCCGGTTGGGTTCGTTATTTCGCTTACGCGCAAATATTTATGGGAAATGTAAAATCCACATCTTCTCAAAAATCTATGGGTTAATTAGTAAAACTTGTATCACTAAAGCTATTATTATTTCTTAAACAAATATTGCTTTAAAATAGTTAGGTTTCGGTATCAAATAACACATAGAGATTGATGAGTCGCTAAGCAAAACTAAGCATGCTAAATTTTTCTCGAAGTAGTGCGGAACGTCAACATCTTGATTATGTCATTATTTTCTCTTCTCAAGTCTACTAGTAGTTGTCGCTTTTCCCGTGTTCAATGGTGTTTCCATCCTAATCTTTCGTTTGAAGAACCTCCAGTGGTTAACCCCGAGGCCAGACCAACGGCAGTGTAGAGTTGTTTCCTTTTCAGGTTTGTTCCATTTGACAACCATCTACTCTTAACTAAGATAGGCCATAACATTTATTTCTTCTACTTTAAATGTTATATATATATATATATTATGCTCTCATTACGATTGAGCACTCGGAAGAAGAAAATTTTAAAAACAGTTTCCACTTCTGCTATAAGCGTGACTCTTCAGAAATGAATTTAGTTCTTTCGGTGACTGGCGTGTGTATACACTGCTTATATGCAACACGTTAAAATTTCCATTCACTGAATCCATGCGCCTATGGCTTAGGGAGTAGCGACTCCGACTAACTCCAAATTGGTCGAATTTCGATCCCAGCCAGAAGCAAGTGGATGTGTCTAGCCACACTGATGAGCTGTGATACAGCGAAACAGGCTTGTATGTGGATGACTAATATATATATATATATATATATAGTTATGTATCAATTTTACATTGCGACATGGAAATTTCTGTTTTCAGATAGGTTCTCATCATTAGGCAATGTTGGTGTGGTTTTGCAGATGATTTACATTTTTCTGTAAATCATTTCTGTAAAATGTAACTCATCTGCAAAACCACACCAACATTTACTGATGATGAGAACCTATCTCGAAACATAGAAATTTCCATGTCGCAATGTAAAATTGAGACATAACTATATAATTATATGATATTAAGCTCTATAATACTCATTATATTGAGCACTGTTTATAATAAAATACCAGAGTACTCAAAATAAAAAAAAAACTTGAGTCCTCTTCACTTGGATATATATATATATATATATATACATAAACGCTACAACATTTATTTCCCCTATATTCATGATATATATATATACATATATATGGCACCTTGTTGTGGTGTATTGGTTAGCAAGCTCGTCTCGCTAGAATCATTATAACTGAGTAGAACGTCAACTTCGGACTAGGAGAGCGCAACGAACGAGAAGAAAAATGGATCCAATAGTGCTCAGCCAATGACCAGGTTATTACTAACACCTGGTTCCAAGAACACCCAAGACGAGGCGACACGAAGAACCAAATAGACTACATAACTATAAACAAGAGATTCAGGAACGCAGTGGTCCAATGCAAAACATACCCAGGTGCCGACTGCAGAAGTGACCACGTCCCAGTCATCTGCAAACTAAGGGTGAAACTCCGAAGACTGAAGAAACCCAGCACATCACCAAGGCTGCAATACGACACGCTAGAAGACGACCACACCCTGCAGAGAGAATACAATAACAGCGTGAGAAAGAAATATGAAGAACAAATTGGAAAAGGGCACTCAAAATGAGATTCAATAAAAGAAACGATGGTGACCTCAGCGAACAACATAGCCCCAAAGGAAATCAAACGCAGAAGAAAGAACGAGTGAATGACCGAAGAGATCCTCCACATGATGCAAAGGAGACAAAAAATAACGCCAAGACACGGAACAGAGTACAAGAAACTTCACAGGGAGATAAGGAACAAATGCAGACAAGCCAAAGAGGGATGGCTCAACAACAAATGCGCAGAAGTAGAGAGACTGAGCACGACCAACAAAGCAGTGATGCATAAAGAGATAAGAGAACTGACACGACAAAAGACCTGCTCCTCAACAGGATATATAAAATCCAAGGAAGGAACAATCATATTGGAGAAAGAGGAAATACTCCAGCGATGTGAAGAATATATAAAGTATCTTTTTGCGACAAGAGAGAACAACCGAAAATACACAAGGAGATGGATGGACCGGAAATACTAAAATCCGAAGTGGAAGCTGCAATTGCAATGGCCAAAATGAACAGAAACAAAGCACCTGGCCCAGACGGCATAGTGATAGAGCTGCTGACAGCCTTAGAAAATATGGCATAGAAAAAATTACCGACATAATAAACGAAATTTATAGCAGCGGAATAATACAGACGACCTATGCAAGTCGATATTTATAGCACTGCCGAAGAAACCTGGTGTAAACGAGTGCGAACTACACTGAACTATCAGCTTAATGAGTCACATTACAAAACTGATTGTCAGAATCCTGATGAATAGAGCAAGAAGCAGAATCAGGCCAGAGATAGGGCAGGAACAGTGCGGGTTCGTCAAAGAACCTGGAACAAGGAACGCCATATTCATGATTAGGATGCTCTCTGAAAGGGCATTACAAATGAAGAAAGACTTGTACCTATGCTTCATTGACTACGCGAAAGTATTCGACAAAATACGACACAAAGAATTGATGGAGATGCTCGGCATTTTCGAGAAAGACATAAGAATAATCAAGAATCTCTACTGGCAGCAAACGGCCTGCATACCGACAGGTAACGACCCTCAGTGGGTACAAAGACAGAAAAAGGCGTAAAGACAAGGATGTGTCTTTTCACCGGATTTGTTCAACCTATACAGCGAGAATATTTTGAGGACCCTAGATGACACGCCAGAATTTGTTATTGGAGGTCACAACCTGAACAACATAAGGTATGCGGACGATACAGTGCTGATTGCGGACACGGAAAGAAAACTACAAGACCTCATACAGAATGTAGCAGTGGAGAGTGACAAAAAGGGACTACAAATAAACTTTAAGAAAATTGAGTGGATGGTCATCAGCAAAAGGTACAACCCAAAATGCCAAATACAGGTGGGAGATATCCGAATCAAGCAAGTACAAAAATTTAAGTACCTAAGAAGTGTTCTAACAGGAGATGGAAAGTGCGACACGGAGATCCGAAGGCGAATTGGCATGGCAAAGGACGCGTTCAAGAAGATGAGCAAAATACTAACACATAGGAAAATCTCAATAGAAACGAAGAAAATAGTGCTAGATTGCTACGTGATGTCAGTTCTTCAATACGGCAGTGAATGCTGGACAATATCATCGAAAATGAAGACAAAACTGGAAGAGGCCGAAATGTGGTTCTACAGAAGGATGCTACGGATATCGTGGACTGAGCATGCAAGCAACGATGAGGTGTTGGAAAGAATGGCAACAAAAAGGAAATTGATGCTGAGCCTCAGGAAGAAACAACTGAAGTTTCTGGGACACGCAATGAAGAAGGAGAGCCTGGAGAACCTGATACTTACTGGTCAGATAGAAGGAAGGAGAGATAGAGGAAGGCAGCGGGTAACATATTTGCAGGTTCTGATCAGGTGGATGATGGAACGGGGGTTGCCAGGAGCAACAGGAGCAAACATACTAAGAGCCACGAGGGATAGGGAGACATGGAGAACTATGATCGCCTACGTCCTGAAGGGACAGGGTACATAGCAGAAGAAGAAATGAGTTCGATCCTCACAGAGTACCCCCTACTTTCGGTCGTATGTCACGTCTAAGCTACGCTTAGAAAATTACCTTCCTCCAGGTTTGGAGGTTGGGCGCAGGGCTAACAACCCTGCCCTATAAAAACACAGTTTGTTACGGAAACAGCAAAAACGCTGCCTAAAATATCATTTGGTGTAACGGAAAAGTTAATATTTATTATATATATAACCATTTCAGCCCAAGTAACGCAGTTTCACTGCTACTGGTGCGCAGGGGCTTACATAGGAGGAAAGTGATGAGAAAGAGAAATAGGTTATAGGGAGTGTCAAGAAGAAGCTAATATAAGGATGCAAATACTGGGAGTGGAGTAGAAGGAGAAAAAAATGAAAGAGAGGATGCAGTTTAGTGAGATAAGATGTGACTATTGAATTTAAATTTAAACTCTTGGAGATTGTAGCTGTGGTGGAATCTAGTATACGGAAGGTAATTCCAAAGGCGGGAAGTGTGAGAAAAGAAGCTGAGGGAGTAGAAGTTGCGGTTAAATTTTATTGGTTTCACTGTAAAAGTGTGGGACCTACTTGCTAGTCTAGTAGCTCGAGTAAATTCATACATATGGGGCACCAGTGAGCTAAGTTCATTGGAGCAGAAACCGTGAAAGCATTTGTAGAAGAGATATCAAATCAAATTTCAAGTAAGCAGTGACCGTCCACGACTGTCAGTTTTACTCGTTTGCACGCAATCATATAATAAATTTCTGCCATTTAATATGGCAAAAATCACTCTTGTTTTCTTTTGGGAGGTGCTTATTGTTATTATTATAAAGCTCTGTCATGGGTGAATTTGAGGACCCAGTATTTTCGAACACTTTTTTAATAGAGTTCGATCATTTACTATGGTTTGATTATTTGCTATGGCATCGAATATTCTTTAGTTACACACGTGAACCACTTCAGATGTATGTGCAAGTTTTTTTTTTGTTTGTTTTTTTTTGTCTTGGTCGGATGAATTCCCCACTCCTAGTGAGTTTGGTTGGTGTATGCATATGCACTCACCGGTAACACTTTTACTTACTTCAACTTGCCTGGGATATAAAGGTTTCCATTTTTACAAACTACAGTTACCAACCGCCTGATTACTGCGGGAAAATTTATAAAACTATCAGTCGAGATCGGTCACCGGCAACTTGAAATTTGATTTAGAATATAATAAATCTCTAGAATTTGATGTGGCATAGAGCATCCATTTTTCTGTTTCCAAACTTAGCACTCTTTTCGTAGCTATATATATATATATATATATATATATATATATATATATATATATATATATATATATATATGAAATGATTTGTCTAAACAATATTTTTGATCGATCTCGTATTTAAGTAGATATTCTGTCCTTTTGATTAAACAGTATTATATATTTATATCTACTGGCCTGATTATTTACGATAAATTTTTATTACGAAAATTTCAGAGCAGATATGGTTATTGCGATGAATCAAAAACTGTGATATATAGGCTTGATTAACGGTAATTCGTGGTCGAGAGGTCTAAGACGTACCAGATCACATGGTAGCTTCCCCTATATGGATAGGGGTGGCAGGTTCGAATCCTGCCGAATGACACACATTTTCGTAATAAAAATTTATCGTAAATAATCAGACCAGTAGATATAAATATATAATACTGTTTAATTAAAAACAAAATATCTACTTAAATACGAGTATCGATCAAAAATAATGTTCAAATAAATCATTTCAAATTGTCGGTTGTTTATAACCAAGTTTCCTTAATCTTCGTTAATTTCCGTTATATATATATATATATTCAGAAATTATAACATGAGTATGTTATAATATCACTACAAAAGTAGCTATTTTGTTTCGACACTTCTTGTGTCTTATCAAGTGATGAGGTTTATTTCAAGTTGAAGTGTTTTAAAAGGTTAAAAGCAAGCAAAACTCCTTTAATCAGGGAGGCATTGTTGTATATACAGTGTGAACCAATCAAAATAAAGCAACTTCTAATTTGGAGAATATGTGAGCAGACTTAAAAATAACTTTGTGGTGGCATTAGTATTAATATTTGATGAAATTCACATCAGCATTATTAACTGACTATTAGATCTATTCTATATATATGAATAAATATAGTTTTAAGATGTGCTATATTTATAGGATAAAGTGCTCAATATCGGAGATAGAGCGTATGTAAATATGAAATGTCAACATTGAAGTCAACACTCAAGAGTGACAGACTATTTCATGCTAAGCGCAATCATTAGGCCGCATGGGTTGTGTTTTCCTCGGCTATTTATATATAAATGTTCGTAGAGCATTGTGGGTAATCCTTCTGACGGTTATTTTGACGAGGAGTGGTTTGATTATTTATTCATTAGAGTAAATCTATTTGACTTGTTATTTGTTTATTCTTTTGTTTATCGACGATTAATTTATTTATTTGGATTTATTATTTATTTTATTTTTATTACTTTTTTATTTATTTGTTATTATTTATTTATATTATTTTATTTATCATTTATTGTAATATGTCGTATATCGTCGGCGGTTTGTTAATTTGTTTATAATTTGCTCCTTTTTAGTTTCCTATTTTTAAGTAACGTAGTAAAAATTTGTTTTCATGTCTGCATTTTGATATTAGTTCAAATCTTTTATTCAGTAGTTTGTTTATATATGTATTATGTATTTATTATTGTTTATATATGTATTATGTATTCATTCTTGTTTATATCTGTATTATGTATATAGTATTGTTTATATCTGTATTATGTATTTATTATTGTTTATGTATGTATCATGTATTTATTATTGTTTATATATGTATTATGTATTTATTATTGTTTATATATGTATCATGTATTTATTATTGTTTATATATGTATTATGTATTTATTTCCACTTTAACCATCTCCAGTTTGCAGCTTTTTCCGTTCTCTCTGCCAATCTGACACGCTTTTTCTTCCTCACTTTCATTTTCCTTTTCTTTTTGTTTCTCTCTTTCCGTTTTCACCACATTAACACAAATGATTGTATTTTATCGTAATGATAATGATCGCAATGATGCGGATGTTGGTTTTAATCCTTGAAATTGTCGTACGATCTTGGAAAACATGAATTATTTTATATGTAATAATAAATATTGGTTCTGTAAACAAATAATTTTGATTACATCGATCCCTCTGGTTGGATCATTTTAATTTTTAATTTTAAATAATAAATATTAATAGGATCTCTTTTGGATTTTACCTTCAAGCCGTATTCTTTTGGATTTATAAATATACATATGTGTGTGTTTGTGCGTGTGTGAAATATTCATGTCGTTTTAATTTCATGGCTTTCTCAGATTCCGATGCATATTTGATTACATCTGATCGTCAGCCCCACCCCATATATATATATACATATATATATATATATATATATATATATATATATATATATATATATATATATATATGAGTTTAAGATTAATTTTACGGCCGTCTGGGTTTGAACAATGCATGTTCTAGTAACCTGTTGAAATAGCTATTACCCAAACGTAAAACTTTAATTTACATATGATATATATAACACTTGAAATAGTAAATAATTCTTACCAACCAAACATAAAACAAAACGAATATCTATTATACAGCTACTCAAAGTCAAATCACTCCCCAAGTATAATCAAACATATACCATCCTGGATAGAATATAGAATCTTCAAAAAACTCTTCCAGTGAAGAAATATTTTATAAACATAAAGCCCTAAAAAATAGTGGCTACAAAAACCAAGATATCAATTACATAACAAATTATAACCATAACTGAAAAAAATAGACATAGAAAAAACATTTCGTATAGACCCACTTTCAACCAAACGGTCCACACCAAGTTAGGACTGCAGTTCCTCAATTAAATTAAGAAGTATTTTCCTACTAATAACCCTCTAAGTAAATTTTAAAAAATGCATTTAGATTAAGCTATAGTTGTACAAATAATCTTGAAAAATCATTACAAATCATAATAAATATATCTTAAATAAGCACGTCATTCAAAATAAGAAAAACTATCAAAATAATAAAGAGAACAACAACACCAAGTTATGCAATTGACGAAATCCCAATTATTGCCCACTACAAAATGGGTGTAAAATAAATTCAATTGTCTATCAATGCAATATAACATCAATTGAAAAAAACCAGCAAGTCTACATCGGATCTACAAAGAATACTTTTAAGCAGCGATGGTATATGCATTTAACTTCCTTTAAAAACAACACATATCGAAACCAAACATCCCTTTCTGCGTATTTTTGGAAATTAAAGAACAAAAACAAAACACCCAAAGTAAAATGGAAAATTCTGAAAAAAAATAGTAAGAACGTAAATAGTCATCCGCAGACAGATCTGTTTCGCTATATCACAGTTCATAAGTACGGATAGACGGCCGATTATATATATATATATATATATATATATATATATATATATATATATATATATATATATACTAGCAGTATAGGCCGGCATTGCTTGGATGTAATGAAAGCTTTAAAACTAATCCATGGTCCTGGAGCTCAGACTCATTGGACGTTGGGACGAAAGACTAAAAAGCAATAGTTGTTTCCAGTTAAAGCGAAACCGTAGACTGAAAGAAAAATGAATGGATATAAGTCAAATTTCGATTTCCTGGTATCGATATCAAATACGTTTTTTCGTCGTGAACTAAAATTTGAAGGCTAAATAAGTCTTCTGAGTAAATGGTATCATGGCTGAGACTAAAAACTGCAATTATACCTACTTAGAGCGAAACCCGAAGCAAAAACTAAAATAAAAGGACTAAAAAAAATACAGACATACAGGCAGATAAACATACACACACACAAACATCTTGCCATGATAGATAGATAGATAGATAGATAGATAGATAGATAGATAGATAGATAGATTATCGATTTTCTGCACTATTGTAAGAACTGCAACCTTGAAACTTCTGAATATCGTTTCTTATGTCGTTGTCTATGAGTGTATCAAATTTGATTAAAATCGGACCACTCCTTCTATAACCCGATTTTTTCGATTATCGATATTTATCGGGGGTACCTCGACACAAAACCGAGCTAAGAACACTTGCAAACGCCTATAGTACAACTGTGTCAATTTTCAAGAAAATCGGTTCAGCCGTTTCAGAGTCTATAGGTATGTGACACATACACACAGACACACGCACACACACACACACAGAGACAAATTTCCATTTATAAATAAGTTTATATATATATATATATATATATATATATATATATATATATAAACGTTCCAATCGACCTCTATCATACATATGAAAGCTGTTTTATTATCAATTATTGATGACCGACACGTCTGACAATTTCTGCAAGACTTTCTGCCAAATATATATAATCTGTTACATATAGGCAGCTGCCTGATGTCTTTACAGTGGCACCTTTAATATGACAAGGGACAAAATAGGAAAGATTCCTTAAGTTCAGTTGACAGGGTTAATGAAAATCCGCCATTGTGAGCCAACGGACAAGGCCATTTCTATGACGCCAAGTATACTGACTATCCACACGCCAAAGAAGATAAGCATTTACTCATTTAATACATGGATATAATAATGCCCGAAAACTGTAATATTTTACAAACATATCTAAGCAAATATACTCACATACATATCTATTTATATAGGTATATTTTGAATACACTGCCTGTAATTTTTCCGCTGGTCTATTATATATTAGCAGTAATTTGAATTTAAGTGACAAATGTTCTCTCAAGCCTAAATTGAGTTGTTTTTTTTACAGCTTATCAACCATTTTACGTGTTATTTAAAACTTATAAATATTTTAACATTATAAGAATGTTTTTAAATAATAATGATTTTTCCTAATACAATGATTTTTACTCTGTATTAACTCATAGCTGTTTAGGAAAAAAGAGGATTCGTTCTTTTCTCAAGGGTATTTAGGCAAAAGCAAATATAACGAACCCGACTGGAATTAGAACTCCACTCTCGGATTCCGATTCCAAGCAGTTATTTATACGCGCACATCCAAGCTTAGAGCACCTGGTATTTTCAAGCAGTTATTCATGCAGGTATTGACAAGTTGTTTGACATCGGTAATCGTAAGAAAATATATATGTCTGAATGATCTCAAGGCTAAAAAGGTCACTCTCCCCTATTCTGTGACCCACAGATAAAAGATGTGAAGAGATATCTCCAGCAAAAGCATTTGTCACGATTCGAAAGAGAAGAATTGTTTAAAGTACTTGAAAAGTTTGATCTATTTGAGAAAATATTAGATTAATCCAGAATTTATGCTGAGAGAAAATTGTCTGTATACGGATAGAAAATAAATTCAATAAATACAATAAATACACAAAAAAAGAAATGGGTATAAAACAAGGTTTTCACCAGATTTAGTCAGTCCCTACAGTAGGACGATACTGATGAAACTAGAAGTCCTACCAGGATTTACTACTAGCGGACGCATTCTTAACAATATAACATACGCAGATAACACAGTATTGATAGCAAAGACAGAAAGGAAAGTATGCGAACTCTTAGAGAATGGCGTAAAGACAGAAGAAAAGACTGTGAGAGAAAAGAACAGCCCATATTACCTCGTACGTTTTGGCGATGCCAAAATTATACTTACAAATTTAAAAGTAAAAAAAAGGTAAAGGTATTTCTCATTTTGAAATGATTCAATTTTTATATGAAATGTGTGTTGTCTTGAATGGCCACTCTTCTAGATCCTTTGCAATAATGCAGTTGTTCAACAGAGCACTATCTTTGGACCTACGTTGTTCCTAATTTTAATAAAGGATCATTCTGGTGCAATTAGTTCTCAAATCTGTATCTATGCTCGTGACACAAATCTGTACTCTAGTCTTAACCGTAAGTCTGATCAATTTGATAAGATCAAATTAGCAGCTGATCTAGAAAAATATCCTACAACCTGTTGTTAAATAGAACAAGGAGTAGATTGTTGATTTTAACGCCTGTTAAAGAAAACTGCACATTTTATTTATTTATTGATTTTAATTTTTACCATCCATCAGCATGGCCGATGCTAACCTTCAGTAGGGTGACTCAATGCGCTATCTACAACTAGTGTTTTCAACTGACATGTACTGAAAAGATTATATCAAATAAATTGTCAGGTTTACAGCTGAGAAAGTTGCTTAACTGTGTCTTTCTGTTTACTTTGAATTAATCTATCTTGCATATATATAAACCTTACATTCATTCTTGCTTTGAATGTTGCTGCCACACATGGTCTCATGCGTCTAATAAAATCTAAAGAATAATCTGCAATATTATTGACTCTGACCTAGCATCTCGGCTTCAGCCACTTTCCCTCCACTGTAAGGTAGTTTCACTGTGTCTTTTTTTTCTAAGTATTTTCATGGTAATTCTTTTGAGAAACCTTCTTCTATGGTACCTGGACTTTACGATATTTAAGCGCAGTACTAGATTGGCAGCTAGGTCCCATCGTTTCACGGTCAAATGTGCTAGATGTAAGTTCAGTGCTAACAATTTCTTTTATCGCACTTTTCCTTTGATTAACTCACTTCCGTCTTCTTGCTTCCCAGTCAACACTGATCTTCAAAAATTCAAATTATCTTCTGTCTTTCAAATTCTTGTTCTTTAATTTTATTCTTTCATCAATAGTTTTTTTTCTATATTCTTTTGCATCTTAGTGGCTTCACTGCTTTGCCTAGGATGAAAAGATACAAATAAATGTAAATACAAAGATAGGTCATGCGTTAAAAACAGACTGAAAATGTGACACTGAAAGCCGAAGGCGTGTTGGAATACTAAAATACGCCTTGGAAAAGCTCAGAAAAATATTATGAAGCTGGAATTTTTCATATAAACACAGGGAGCAGTGTTAAAATATTAAATTGACCTGAGGATTGCATTTAGAATAAACAGGATGTCACCTCTGGGCGTTAATATCAATATTCATTTTTATATTTACACTAGCAGTATAGCCCGACGTTGCTCGGGAGTAATGGCTTTAAAATTAATCCATGGTCCTGAAGCTCAGATTCTTTGGACGTTGGCACAAAAAACTAAAAAGCAATAGTTGTTTCCAGTTAAAGCGAAACCGTAGACTGAAAGAAAAATGAATGGATGTAAGTCAAATTTTGATTTCCTGGTATCGATATCATATTATTGATTTTCTGCACTATTGTAAGAACTGCAACCTTTAAACTTCTGAATATCGTTTCTTATGTCTTTGTCTATGAGTGTATCAAATTTGATTAAAATCGGACAACTAATTCTATAAACTGATTTTTTCGATTATCGATTATCGATATGTATCGGGAGTACCTCGACACAAAACCTAGCTAAGAACACTCGCAGTCGCTTATAGTACAACTGTGTAAATTTTCAAGAAAATCGGTTCAGCCGTTTTGGAGTCTATAGGTAACGGATACACACACACACAGATACACACACAGACAAAGTTCCATTTATAAATAAGTTTAGATACGCTCCAATATATATAACATATCTTAAAACTATATATATATATATATATATATATATAGAGAGAGAGAGAGAGAGAGAGAGGGTTATCCATTCTCTTCCAGTTTATAGTGGAGAGTCCGTTCTAGTGAAAGGTAGTTGTGTATTGTTGAGGATTGAAGGAATTTGGCCTTGTTGTAGATAGCCCACTATATGTCATAAAATGATTATAAATCAAGAAAAGCAAATTGAGTTGAAAAATAACATTTTATATATACACATATCAGTTCACGTTTTTACAATTAAAGTAAACCTTTACATATGGGTCCAACGGACGTTAAAATGTTCATGGCAATAAAATGCTGAAAGGAGAATTAATGCTTAGGAATGTGGGAGCGCTGTAAGTAAGGAATAACTTTGATGTATTCGCTCCTTAGGTCAGTAAGTAGTTTTGAGACAGCGAAAGATAAGGTGAGAGGGGAAAGGGAGGCGATCGTAGTAAGCCGCTTGACTTGGGGTCAAGGGAGCTACTAATTACATTCGTCTCTCTCGAGTCTGGGTCTGTCTGTCTGTCTGTCTGTCTGTCTCCGTCTGCCTATCTGGCGATGCTTTCTGTATCGGTTTTTATATCTTCTTTTTGGATCGCAGTAGATCATTTGGGAATTCATATCCGTATTTGATTCTGGGCTTCCCATTGGCCGATAAGTAAAATTCGCGTAGGATCCCGAACTGGAAATTTAATATTTATTTTTAGTTTTCAACCGGAACATCTGCGCGAATCCAGCTGCGCACCGACGACTTTTAGTCATTTTCTTTTTGGTCGTGAGTGTGCAAACATCCGGTCCCTCGCTTTTGCTCGGTCGGTATCACCATATATATATATATAACGGAGTCTAATCGTACTGATGAGCTGTGATACAGTGAAACAGATCTGTCTGCGGATGACAATATATATATATATATATATATATATATATATATATATATATATATACATATATATATATATATATACCGCAAAAGTATATACAATGAATATATACATATATATCCGATCATACTGTTTTTTCTCTTAATATATCTCAACACACTCACTCTCCCCAGGAGCCTCTTACCTACAACATCTCTTACTGCTATCAAAGAGCTGACTGGGACCCGTTTCGCGATTTCCTATGCGTCGTCCCTTGCGGAAAAGTGTTCAGTCTCCCGGTTGATGATTGCGCCTCTGAGATTTCTTCCTGAGTGAAAGCTGGCATGGATTCCTTCATACGAATCAGGAAGATTCGTCTTAAACTTCATTCCTCGCCCTGGTTCTGTCCTTCCTGTTCAGCCACCATTACCCACAGGGACCACTACTTCCGGCTATTTCGGAGCAATGCATCTGACCACAATAGGCGCCTATTTAACTCTGCTCGTAATAAGTGTAAGAGGACCCGAATGACGCAAAGCGGTTGTTTGCTGAGAAAATGAGGCGGTGCATAGCTCAGTTCAATTTCGGCTCCAAAGACGATTGGTAGCTGAGCAACCGTGTGCTGAACAACAGCAAATCTTCCATCCCTCCCTTAATCAATGAATCTGAGGTTCTCACAGAATCCGCGGACAAGGCCAAGTGCTTTGCTCGCAGATTCTCATCCAACTCCACATTTGACTCGTCTGGAGTACCCGCATTCGACTTCCCTCTTAGAACAGGGTCTCAACTGAAATATGTTCACAGTACCCCGTCTCTGTTCTTCTGCTGAAACTACTATAAAAATATATATATATGATATATGAGATTTATAAATGCAAATATACATAAGCATATATAAAAAATGTGCACATATATACATATATATATATATGAGCACATTTATATATATATATATTCATTTATTTAAGATTTATGTATATAATATGCATTTATATAAATAAGATATATATTTTCATATAAGACTGACATGTATATACGTTGAATGTATGTGTGTACATATATATATATATATATATATATATATATATATCAGATGTATAAATGCAATTATATGTATATGAAAATACATATATATGAAATATACACGGCTTTAGACGTATACTTATATGAAATTTGCACGTCTTTAGACATATATATATATATATATATATATGAAATTTACATATATATATATATATATATATATATATGTCCAAAGAGATTTGAACTATAAACACGTACGTTTTATATATTTATGTATATAAGTATGTTTATATATATAGGTACATTTGTATAAATGAAGATACACACAAATATATATATATATATATATATACAAAAGGGAAAACGAAGCTGTTTGCGTGTTTGGGGAACGAAAAACGTTTGACAATCAAAAGATCGATTTGCTCACACTCATGGGCCCTGAACAAAATTGGATGGATATTTATGAGCACCTGTAAATATTCCGCCCACAATTACTTCACTCCCTCTTTATATATGTATATATATATATATATATATATATACATATATATATATTAATTGCAAATATCTATATACAGCCTCCAGATACGTTTCTGATTAATGGAAATATACATGTCGACCAGAATTTTAAAACTATTCCAGTTGTTTGTTCACCCGAATATATATCGGCAAGTATGAATTTTATATTTTATCTTTATGCCAGTATATTCGTACTCCATAATTCTTCATTGCTCTGTTTTAACACACACAAGCACGCACACACACACACAGCCACACAGCCACACACACATGTATATTTATATATAATGTATATGTAAACTTTGCGTTGAATAAATTGCTATATATATATATTGTTATATATATATATACGAGCAGTAAAACCCGGCGTTGCTCGGATATAATGAAAGCCTTAAAACTAATCCATGGTTCCGGAGCTCAGACTGAGTCTAAAGAATATTTGTGTGAAGTTTGGTGAGAATCGGATAAAAATTGTGGATTTATATAAAGGACACACAGACAGATGAACAGACGCACACACACAAACATCTTGCATTTATATATATATATATTGTCGATTTTCTGCACTATTGAGAGAACTGCAACCTTGAAACTTCTGAATATCGTTTCTTATGTCTTTTTCTATGAGTGTATCAAATTTGATTAAAATTGGACCACCCCTTTTATAACCCGATATTTTCGATTATCGATTTTCGATATTTATCGGGAGTACCTCGATACAAAACCTAGCTAAGAACACTCGCGGACGTTTATAGTATAACTGTGTAAATTTTCAAGAAAATCGGTTCAGCCGTATAGGTAACGGATACACACACACACAGACACACACACACACACAAAGACAAAGTTCCATTTATAAGTTTAGATAGATAGATAGATTATATATATATATATATATATATATATATATATATATATATCTTGCAATGGGTAAAGTATCACTATTTCATACTTTTATTTCGCGCATACGAATTGTTTTTAAATTTGGTGACTGCACAGTATAGTAGGGTCAGTTGGGCAACATCTTTGAGAAAAAGAGCACTATGACGCAATTCGCTCTATCAGAAATTTGGAAACGGCATACTGTACTATTTGGCATTCGCAACGAACATTTCTGAGTGTTTTTATCTCATTATAATTTCAGAGCAGAGGATTCGGAAAGATTTGGATGAATTTAATGGTGATTACGAATGTACGGCATATTGAAATACTCACTCTGGTGATTTTGAAAAGAACTCCTGAATTTGTTGTTGAGGTCCTAAGACTCAACACGGAGGCCTACATCAAGTGCCATGAGGAAGTACTGCCGTCCTGGGTTAAGAGAGTGGCTGTTGGAAGCCCCTATGTCTGGCAGCAGAACTCTTCACCATGCCACACAAACAGAAAAAACCAGTCATGTCTTTCAGGAAGTTTTGTGACCACATCACTCTTTGCATCTGGTCATCTAACTCCCCAGGCTGCAACCTCCTTGGTTATTATATGTGGGGTGCAATTGAGCTAGAGACTAACAAAACTCATTATGACACCAAAGAGGAATCGAAGACACAAATTATGACAGCATTCACCAACTTAAACAAGCAGACCATCCAGAAGAGTTGCAGGAGATTCCGACATCGTCTGGGGGAGGTGATTGAAACCAATGGCAATTTTATTGAATAGGTTTGCTCTTTAGTATTTCAAGGTATTTTTGTGTAATTATGGTAAATATATAACAGTGTAAATATATAACAGAGTTATTTACATTTTTGCGGTATTTAATATGTGGCATACATATAGTATTATATATTTTATATATGAAATTACATTTTATATATATAATATGATATATGTATATGATATCTGTATCAAATATATATATATATATATATATATATTGATTGATTGATTGATTAATACTTACTTTTTGATCATAATAGGGTTAGACCAGTGCACATTTATATTAAAATTGCTCAGTACAATTATATTGTAGAACTTTTGAATATTTTCCATTTTTAAACGAGTTATTACGTGACCCAGGTTTCTACCATGAGTGGTGTCTTCAGGTGATTTTTAATAACTGATTTTACCTTTTACCGTATTTCTTTTTAAGAACGCTATTGTAACGGCGTTTTACTTGAACGCTCAAGAAGAACACAGTCAAACTAAGCTATAACTGTACTGGTAATTTAGATAGTTTCATAAAAAACAAAACGCAAGAAACCTTAAGTAGCATCGTACAAAACAAAACCACTAACAAAAAATGCAGCTTCAGGGACGAAAATAAATGTCCACTTCAAGGTCTCTGCAACACAAAAGAAATCATTTCCAAAGCAAAGGTACATGACTCAAATGGCCAAAATAAATATATTTGGGCTCAACCAAAGACACCTTTAAGACCAGGTGATTTAATCACAGGTATACATTCAAAACAGAAAAATTAGAAAACTCTACAAATTTGGCTATCCAGGTGTGGAAATAAAAATAAAATATGGAAAAGACCCAGAACTAACGTGGAGCATTGTAAAAACAGCCAAGCCTTACAACGGTGGACAAATATGTAGACTGTGACAAGAAGAAAAGTTAGAGATTATGTTATTCCCAAACAAAAACGAACTGTTGAATGAAAGAACGGAAATTATGACTAAATGTATCCATACTAAGAAATGCCTCTTAGGTTCATGGATAAAAACGCCATAAAAAGTTTTGATTTAAAAATTGCGCGTTGAAAAATTCCCTGTCACGTGAGCGTTCAAATAAAACACTGTTACAAGAGCAGTAAAACCAGTAATTAAAAATTGCTTGAAGACACCACTCATGGTAGAAACCTAGGTCGCGTAATTACTTTTTTAAAAACGGAATATATATATATATATATATATATATATATATATATATATATATATATATATAGTCATTCGCACAGATCTGTTTTGCTGTATCGCAGCTCATCAGTACGGTTAGACTCCGATTGCTTTTAATCCAGGCTTGAAACTCGACTGAATTGTGAGCCGAAAGCCTAGAACTAGCATAATAAAATAAATATCCAATTGTTGGACAATTTTTGTCTTTATTTTCATTTGAAATATGATGTCTAGAACGGCTCATTTAGACGTAGGATAATATGTATATCTATTTATACACGTTATATTTCTGTTATATTACATCGAGCACTGTTTAAACACCGGAAATATATTTATATATGCGCGTTTACTTGCGTATATATTCATATGTATATTTAGTGATATTAATCCATCCACATATATATATATATATATATATATAGTGATATTTAGTGATATTAATCCATCCATATATATATATATATATATATATATATATATATATATATATATATATATATCAAAGGACAAAATTTTCACCAATTATTTGCTATCTGGGTTTCAACCGTATCGGCAGTAAGGGTAAACCGATTATTATAATCATTTTTTTTTTGTTATTGTAAAAAAAAAATATTACGGTGTATGTTCCAAAATTAAATTCCTTGTACGAATTCCCGATGAATCTACACATAAAATTATGTGACCGTCTGTGTGCCCTTGTTCGTCACATCCTTTAAAATATCCAGACATTGACCAATCGAAACAGAATTTTGGGGGGAAAAGTTTAAACAGATATGTTGGTACAAAGTACAACTGGTTTTACTAGGGTGAATAAAAACCGTGAAGTATTTTGTTGGTCAAACTATTTTTCCTAACAAATCATCTTATTCAGTTTGTAATATTTTATTTTTAAATACATGTATCGTTTGTTCATTCGCGTATAATTCTTTATTTTTTATATCCATTTACTGTATAACACAATTTTAAGTAAGCATTTTCTATGACCGTAATATTTTCAATGTATACATATACGTGCGTGGGTGTATGCAATATTGATTTGCCTTCATAAATGTTCCAATGCACAGAATAATGAATCTCGGAACCTAATTTAAATTCTGAAGCTAAAATTGACTTGACGCTATCGTAATATTACCTTTGTTTTAATTATTTTGCCCGACGCTGCAAACGTTTGAAAATACAAATGGTACACAACTCTTCCGATCCTGACTTAGCAATTCGACTCTAGCCACTTTTTCACCACCGTGATGTGGCTTTCCCATGTCTTTTCTACAGATATTTCCATGTCAACTCCACTGGCAAGATTTTTTCCTGGTGTCCCGAAAACATTAATTTCTCTCTCCTACTAGACTAGCATCTAGGTCCTATCCTCTTACCGTTGAAATAGTTAAATATAACTGCATCTTCCACCCTAACAGTTTCTTTCATCGGATTTTGCACCTGTGGAACTCGTTACGTTCGAAGTGCTTCCCTGATAGCTAAAACCCCCAAATTTTAAATGTCATCTCTCTAAATATTTCTTTCATACTTTCTTCAACAACCCCCTGTACCTCTCTCTCTCTCTCTTTCTCTCTCTCTCTCCTCCCCTCCCTCTCCCTCAGTGTATGTGCGTGTGGGTGTAAACGCCTGCGCACCAGTAGTGGTCCCGCCTTGTTTAGGGTGATATGATTAAAAAAAGAAGAATCAGCAATATTATTGGTCCTGATCTAGGATCTCGGCTACAGTCACTTCGCAACACTGTCAACATCTCAAACATAGTAACAGATAATGACCCAGTGTATAAAAAGAGTTGGTTGAATCCAGTGACATTACGCAAAGAGTTTTGAGTTCAATACCTGGCGACAGTAGTGCTGTGCAAAAAGCTTAGTGTTGTTTTTGTTTTACGGCATATCAACCTCGGCGGGTCATTTATTGCCAACTAAATTTTTATTTATTTATTGCTAGTAATACTTTTTTTTTTCAACAATTTATTGTTGTTTTTATATAAGTTTTGTGTCTAGCAATATTTTTTTCTTTTCGAGTATCAAGATTCATTTGGATTTGTCTTTAAGGGTAGAATTTGGATTTGTTTTTGGATTTGTTTTTAAGGGTAGGACTTGGGTCCCCAAGGGACGGATTAATACCTTTCCCAAGAGTACCAGTGCTTAAGTGAATGCAGGGTATTCAACTGGAATTCGAACTCGGCTCACCGATTTCTCTTTCCGAGCCGATATCCACTGCACAACAACGCACATCCATCACTAAACGCTTACAGCACCTGGTATTTCCAAGCGGTCATCCATCTAAGTACTGACCAGGCTCAACGTTGCTTAACTTCGGAGATCGAGCGAGAACTGGTGTATTCAAGCCAAAAACTTAGAGAGTTAAATGGCTATGACGAAGAAATCCGGAAGATATAACGAAGACATCAACCTCAGTGATCGAAATAAAGCTTCCGGTTCAAAAATCCAGTCACCTGAAGAAGAGCAGAACGTACAACGACCGAAACGTCGTGAATATGACAAGAAAGATAAAGACAACAGTCGGAAAAATGTAAATAATGTAAATACCTCCTCTCACAAATATAGACAAGTAGTCACAGAAAAGTTAAGATCCTTCACTTCAGGATAAGAGCCGCCATTCCTCTTTCAAGAAGTCGACTCTTACTTGTTCTCCTCGTATTCCTTTTGTATGAAGCAAGTTCCAATCAGACAGCTTTTTTTCTCCAAAACACTTACTTTGTAGAATAAACTCCTGAGGGAATGCTCCCCCGAGTTTGACCCTAGATTTGAAGAGTTTGACTCTACGATTATTACGGGCCAAACTTTGTCAATCCTATTTATCAAACACGCTAACTTGCATCTATTCTCTCAAACACTCTCACCATCTAACTAACCCTTTCTATCTCCCTCCTTCTAACATTTCCTATATCTAACCATCCTTTCCCATCACTCCCTCGACCCTATGTAACCCCCTGCGCTACAGTGGCAGTGGAATGCCTCGCTCGGGGTGAAACGATTTTTAAAAAATCTACAAGCTTTGATTCAGCATTTACAACATTCTCATTCTGTAACCCTCTAACTTGAGTTGCTCTTTAGTCTTGCGTTGGGTAAAATAGTATAAAAATGTTTAAGTTTTTAAAAAGTAATGTTTAATAAAATCTGCAACCCATTCCGTTTTAGTAGCTTTATTGCTTTCATTGTTATTAAATATTTAAATAAATTGACAACTAATGACAGAAATAGAGAAATATATGTTACAGAAGAATAAAGGTATATTTCTTTCTTATGTCCTTTATCTGTTCAGGTTGCGTTTATAGCGCTCCACAGCTTCTTATCCTTTTTAGCGTTTAGCAATGACTAGCATTATAGCCCGGCGTTGCCCGTGCATCTCAGAACATTTTAATAGTAGCAGAAGATGCCAATGAAAGGAGTAGATGGAAACCATTTATTGAAAGTTTGAAAGAAGAGCTGAGGATAAATTCCTTTAAAACTCGGTTATATAAAAATAATTATATACAAAATTATTGTTTAAAAATTGTTCAAAAATTCCATTAAAAAAATCTATTTTCCTTTGTTTTGCCTAAACGTGATTTGATGTTTTTTGTGACATTGTAAACAACATTGCGTTTGTTTTTGTTTCAAAATTACGGGGGAAAATATTTACATTTTTTGGTAACTTAAAGAATTTAGCATAAAAATAAAAATCATTTTTTTACTGAAATTAGAAATTTAAAAACTATTACGCTTTCAGTTCAGAAATTTTCGAAGAATATTTAAAAATGTAGAAATTTTATTTTAGAGGAAAAAGTTAACGTCGGAATAAAAATTAAATATAAAGGCTCATTTTGTTTTAATAAAAAAATATTTTAGTCGCGTTTGACACGTGTGATTTGATTTCTGTCACGTAATTTAGCAACCATCTTAGGGGTTAGATATTTTACGTAGCAAATGTAAACAATCGGCTCCATTGGCTAAAAAGTGCAAAAGGGAAAATTGCTGAACTTAAACACAAAAAGTGTGTGTTGACCTGGCTTCCCTGTAGATATGTGTCCCTAGAAAGTTTGAATGGCGTAGCTTAAAAAATTTAGGGAAGTCACACACAGACTCACAAATTGCCTTTTATATATAGAGATTGTTTTTTAAGGTCTTCCTCTTGTCTGTTCTTTCGTCGATTTGCACGAAATTTTATATGATTTCCCCACGCGTTTCCTCAGTATACTTTCAGGACAGGCTTCGCTACTAGACCCTCTACTTCACCGCTGTCCATGACCGCCCTGCCAAACCTCGCAACTTTGCCTTCTTGGTAATTTCGATCATGCTGTCGATTCTATTAATATCTTTCTTCACTATCACTCCCCGGAGGAGAGCCTCCTACCAACAGAATATCCTATTGCTACCAAAGAGCAGACTGGGATTCGTTGCTTCTATCATCTTCAATACGTCTTCTAAGTGCCAATTACACTGCTTCTCTCATCTTCAATACGTCTTGTGAGTGCCAATTACACTGCTTCTCTCACCTTCAATACGTCTTGTGAGTGCCAATTACACTGCTTCTCTCATTTTCAATACGTCTTGTGAGTGCCAATTACTCTGCTTCTCTCATCTTCAATACGTCTTGTGAGTGCCAATTACTCTGCTTCTCTCATCTTCAATACGTCTTGTGAGTGCCAATTACTCTGCTTCTCTCATCTTCAATACGTCTTGTGAGTGCCAATTATTCTGCTTCTCTCATCTTCAATACGTCTTGTGAGTGCCAATTACTCTGCTTCTCTCATCTTCAATACGTCTTGTGAGTGCCAATTGCACTGCTTCACTCATCTTCAATACGTCTTGTGAGTGCCAATTATTCTGCTTCTCTCATCTTCAATACGTCTTGCGAGTGACAATTACACTGCTTCTCTCACCTTCAATACGTCTTGTGAGTGCCAATTACACTGCTTCTCTCATTTTCAATACGTCTTGTGAGTGCCAATTACTCTGCTTCTCTCATCTTCAATACGTCTTGTGAGTGCCAATTACTCTGCTTCTCTCATATTCAATACGTCTTGTGAGTGCCAATTACTCTGCTTCTCTCATCTTCAATACGTCTTGTGAGTCCCAATTGCTCTGCTTCTCTCATTTTCAATACGTCTTGTGAGTGCCAATTATTCTGCTTCTCTCATCTTCAATACGTCTTGTGAGTGCCAATTACTCTGCTTCTCTCATCTTCAATACGTCTTGTGAGTGCCAATTATTCTGCTTCTCTCATCTTCAATACGTCTTGTGAGTGCCAATTATTCTGCTTCTCTCATCTTCAATACGTCTTGTGAGTGCCAATTATTCTGCTTCTCTCATCTTCAATACGTCTTGTGAGTGCCAATTATTCTGCTTCTCTCATCTTCAATACGTCTTGTGAGTCCCAATTGCTCTGCTTCTCTCATTTTCAATACGTCTTGTGAGTGCCAATTATTCTGCTTCTCTCATCTTCAATAAGTCTTGTGAGTGCCAATTATTCTGCTTCTCTCATCTTCAATACGTCTTGTGAGTCCCAATTGCACTGCTTCTCTCATCTTCAATACGTCTTGTGAGTGCCAATTACTCTGCTTCTCTCATCTTCAATACGTCTTGTGAGTGCCAATTATTCTGCTTCTCTCATCTTCAATACGTCTTGTGAGTGCCAATTATTCTGCTTCTCTCATCTTCAATACGTCTTGTGAGTGCCTATTATTCTGCTTCTCTCATCTTCAATACGTCTTGTGAGTGCCAATTATTCTGCTTCTCTCATCTTCAATACGTCTTGTGAGTCCCAATTGCTCTGCTTCTCTCATTTTCAATACGTCTTGTGAGTGCCAATTATTCTGCTTCTCTCATCTTCAATACGTCTTGTGAGTGCCAATTATTCTGCTTCTCTCATCTTCAATACGTCTTGTGAGTGCCAATTATTCTGCTTCTCTCATCTTCAATACGTCTTGTGAGTGCCAATTATTCTGCTTCTCTCATCTTCAATACGTCTTGTGAGTGCCAATTATTCTGCTTCTCTCATCGTCAATACGTCTTGTGAGTGCCAATTATTCTGCTTCTCTCATCTTCAATACGTCTTGTGAGTGCCAATTATTCTGCTTCTCTCATTTTCAATACGTCTTGTGAGTGCCAATTATTCTGCTTCTCACATCTTCAATACGTCTTGTGAGTGCCAATTATTCTGCTTCTTCATCTTCAATACGTCTTGTGAGTGCCAATTATTCTGCTTCTCTCATCTTCAATACGTCTTGTGAGTGCCAATTATTCTGCTTCTCTCATCTTCAACAATGTCTTGTGAGTGCCAATTATTCTGCTTCTCTCCATCTTCAATACGTCTTGTGAGTGCCAATTACTCTGCT
The DNA here is from genome assembly GCA_037127315.1 of Ascarosepion bandense. Taxonomy (NCBI): domain Eukaryota; kingdom Metazoa; phylum Mollusca; class Cephalopoda; order Sepiida; family Sepiidae; genus Ascarosepion; species Ascarosepion bandense. Next base: position 2,833,757 of record JBBBDQ010029610.1, read on the forward strand.
TCTCTCATCTTCAATACGTCTTGTGAGTCCCAATTGCTCTGCTTCTCTCATTTTCAATACGTCTTGTGGGAGTGCCAATTATTCTGCTTCTCTCATCTTCTCAATACGTCTTGTGAGTGCCAATTACTCTGCTTCTTCATCTTCAATACGTCTTGTGAGTGCCAATTATTCTGCTTCTCTCATCTTCAATACGTCTTGTGAGTGCCAATTATTCTTATTTTCTCATCTTCAATACGTCTTGTGAGTGCCAATTATTCTGCTTCTCTCATCTTCAATACGTCTTGTGAGTGCCAATTATTCTGCTTCTCTCATCTTCAATACGTCTTGTGAGTCCCAATTGCTCTGCTTCTCTCATTTTCAATACGTCTTGTGAGTGCCAATTATTCTGCTTCTCTCATCTTCAATAAGTCTTGTGAGTGCCAATTATTCTGCTTCTCTCATCTTCAATACGTCTTGTGAGTCCCAATTGCACTGCTTCTTCCTCATCTTCAATACGTCTTGTGAGTGCCAATTACTTCCTTGCTTCTCTCATCTTCAATACGTCTTGTGAGTGTGCCAATTATTCTGCTTCTCTATCTTCAATACGTCTTGTGAGTGCCACTATTCTGCTTCTCTCATCTTCAATACGTCTTGTGAGTGCCTATTATTCTGCTTCTCTCATCTTCAATACGTCTTGTGAGTGCCAATTATTCTGTTTCTTCATCTTCAATACGTCTTGTGAGTCCCAATTGCTCTGCTTCTCTCATTTTCAATACGTCTTCTAGAGTGCCAATTATTCTGCTTTCATCTTCAATACGTCTTGTGAGTGCCACCATTCTGCTTCTCTCATCTTCAATACGTTCTGTGAGTGCCAATTATTCTGCTTCTCTCTATCTTCAATACGTCTTGTGAGTGCCAATTATTCTGCTTCTCTCATCTTCAATACGTCTTGTGAGTGCCAATTATTCTGCTTCTCTTATCTTCAATACGTCTTGTGAGTGCCAATTATTCTGCTTCTCTCATCTTCAATACGTCTTGTGAGTGCCAATTATTCTGCTTCTCTCATTTTCAATACGTCTTGTGAGTGCCAATTATTCTGCTTCTCACATCTTCAATACGTCTTGTGAGTGCCAATTATTCTGCTTTCATCTTCAATACGTCTTCTAGGAGTGCCAATTATTCTTGCTTCTCTCATCTTCAATACGTCTTGTGAGTGCCAATTATTCTGCTTCTCTCATCTTCAATACGTCTTGTGAGTGCCAATTATTCTGCTTCTCTCATCTTCAATACGTCTTGTGAGTGCCAATTATTCTGCTTCTCTCATTTTCAATACGTCTTGTGAGTGCCAATTATTCTGCTTCTCACATCTTCATAATACGTCTTGTGAGTGCCAATTATTCTGCTTCTCTCATCTTCAATACGTCTTGTGAGTGCCAATTATTCTGCTTCTTCTATCTTCAACACGTCTTGTGAGTGCCAATTATTCTGCTTCTCTCATCTTCAATACGTCTTGTGAGTGCCAATTATTCTTTGCTTCTCTCATCTTCAATACGTCTTGTGAGTGCCAATTATTCTGCTTCTCTATCTTCAATACCGGGTCTTGTGAGTCCCAATTGCTCTTGCTTCTCTCATCTTCAATACGTCTTGTGAGTCCCAATTGCTCTGCTTCTCTCATTTTCAATACGTCTTGTGAGTGCCAATTATTCTGCTTCTCTCATCTTCAATACGTCTTGTGAGTGCCAATTATTCTGCTTCTCTCATCTTCAATACGTTCCCAGAGTGCTTCACAGTCTCTGCTTCTCTCATCTTCAATACGTCTTGTGAGTGCCAATTATTCTGCTTCTCTCATCTTCAATACGTCTTGTGAGTCCCAATTGCTCTGCTTCTCTCATCTTCAATACGTCTTGTGAGTGCCAATTATTCTTGCTTCTTCTCATCTTCAATACGTCTTGTGAGTGCCAATTATTCTGCTTTCATCTTCAATACGTCTTGTGAGTGCCAATAATTCTGCTTCTCTCATCTTCAATACTGCCCTGGTGAGTGCCAATAATTCTGCTTCTCTCATCTTCAATACGTCTTGTGAGTGCCAATTATCTCTCTGCTTCTCTCATCTTCAATACGTCTTGTGAGTGCCACCATATTCTGCTTCTCTCATCTTCAATACGTCTTGTGAGTGCCAATTATTCTGCTTCTCTCATCTTCAATACGTCTTGTGAGTGCCAATTATTCTGCTTCTCTCATCTTCAATACGTCTTGTGAGTCCCAATTGCTCTGCTTCTCTCATCTTCAATACGTCTTGTGAGTCCCAATTGCTCTGCTTCTCTCATTTCAATACGTCTTGTGAGTGCCAATTATTCTGCTTCTCTCATCTTCAATACGTCTTGTGAGTGCCAATAACTCTGCTTCTCTCATCTTCAATAGGTCTTGTGAGTGCCACCATTCTGCTTCTTCATCTTCAATACGTCTTGTGAGTGCCAATTATTCTGCTTTTCCTATCTTCAATACGTCTTGTGAGTGCCAATTGTCTCTGTTTTCTCATCTTCAATACGTCTTGTGAGTGCCAATTATTCTGCTTCTCTCATCTTCAATACGTCTTGTGAGGTGCCAATTATTCTGCTTCTCTCATCTTCAATACGTCTTGTGAGTGCCAATTATTCTGCTTCTCTCATCTTCAATACGTCTTGTGAGTCCCAATTGCTCTGCTTCTCTCATCTTCAATACGTCTTGTGAGTGCCAATTATTCTGCTTCTTTCATCTTCAATACGTCTTGTGAGTGCCAATTATTCTGCTTCTCTCATCTTCAATACGTCTTGTGAGTCCCAATTGCACTGCTTCTCTCATCTTCAATACGTCTTGTGAGTGCCAATTGCACTGCTTCTCTCATCTTCAATACGTCTTGTGAGTGCCAATTACTCTGCTTCTCTCATCTTCAATACGTCTGTGAGTGCCAATTATTCTGCTTCTTCATCTTCAATACGTCTTGTGAGTGCCAATTATTCTGCTTCTCTCATCTTCAATACGTCTTGTGAGTGCCAATTATTCTGCTTCTCTCATCTCTCAATACGTCTTGTGAGTGCCAATTATTCTGCTTCTCTCATCTTCAATACATCTTGTGAGTGCCAATTATTCTGCTTCTCTCATCTTCAATACGTCTTGTGAGTGCCAATAATTCTGCTTCTCTCATCTTCAATGTCTTGTGAGTGCCAATTATTCTGCTTCTCTCATCTTCAATACGTCTTGTGAGTGCCAATTATTCTGCTTCTCTCATCTTCAATACGTCTTGTGAGTGCCAATTATTCTGCTTTCATCTTCAATACGTCTTGTGAGTGCCAATTATTCTGCTTCTCTCTATCAATACGTCTTGTGAGTCCCAATTGCACGGCTTCTCTCATCTTCAACACGTTCCCAGAGTGCCAATTACTTCAAGCTTTTCTCATTCTCAATACGTCTTGTGAGTGCCAATTATTCTGCTTCTCTCATCTTCAATACGTCTTGTGAGTGCCAATTACTCTGCTTCTCTCATCTTCAATACGTCTTGTGAGTGCCAATTACTCTGCTTCTCTCATCTTCAATACGTCTTGCGAGTGCCAATTATTCTTGCTTTCCTCATCTTCAATACGTCTTGTGAGTGCCAATTATTCTGCTTCTCTCATCTTCAATACGTCTTGTGAGTGCCAATTATTCTCTCTGCTTCTCTCATCTTCAATACGTCTTGTGAGTGCCAATTATTCTGCTTCTCTCATCTTCAATACGTCTTGTGAGTGCCAATTATTCTTCTTGCTTTCATCTTCAATACGTCTTGTGAGTCCCAATTGCACTGCTTCTCTCATCTTCAATACGTCTTGTGAGTGCCAATTACTCTGCTTCTCTCATCTTCAATACGTCTTGTGAGTGCCAATTATTCTGCTTCTCTCATCTTCAATACGTCTTGTGAGTGCCAATTATTCTGCTTCTCTCATCTTCAATACGTCTTGTGAGTGCCAATTATTCTGCTTCTCTCATCTTCAATACGTCTTGTGAGTGCCAATTACATTCTGCTTCTCTCATCTTCAATACGTCTTGTGAGTGCCAATTATTCCTGCTTCTCTCATCTTCAATACGTCTTGTGAGTGCCAATTATTCTGCTTCTCTCATCTTCAATACGTCTTGTGAGTGCCAATTATTCTGCTTCTCTCATCTTCAATACGTCTTGTGAGTGCCAATTATTCTGTTTCTCTTCATCTTCAATACGTCTTGTGAGTGCCAATTATTCTGCTTCTCTCATCTTCAATACGTCTGGTGAGTGCCAATTACACTGTTTCTTCATTTTCAATACGTCTTGTGAGTGCCAATTATTCTGCTTCTCTCATCTTCAATACGTCTTGTGAGTGCCAATTACTCTGCTTCTCTCATTTTCAATACGTCTTGTGAGTGCCAATTATTCTGCTTCTCTCATCTTCAAACGTCTTGTGAGTGCCAATTACACTGCTTCCTCATTTTCAATACGTCTTGTGAGTGCCAATTATTCTGCTTTCTCTCATCTCTCACGTCTTGTGAGTGCCAATTACTCTGTTTCTCTCATCTTCAATACGTCTTGTGAGTGCCAATTATTCTGCTTCTCTCATCTTCAATACGTCTTGTGAGTGCCAATTATTCTGCTTCTCTCATCTTCAATACGTCTTGTGAGTGCCAATTATTCTGCTTCTCTCATCTTCAACATCGTCTTGTGAGTGCCAATTATTCTGCTTCTCTCATCTTCAATACGTCTTGTGAGTGCCAATTACACTGCTTCTCTCATTTTCAATACGTCTTGTGAGTGCCAATTATTCTGCATCTCTCATCTTCAATACGTCTTGTGAGTGCCAATTACACTGCTTCTCTCATTTTCAATACGTCTTGTGAGTGCCAATTATTCTGCTTCTCTCATCTTCAATACGTCTTGTGAGTGCCAATTACTCTGCTTCTCTCATTTTCAATACGTCTTGTGAGTGCCAATTATTCTGCTTCTCTCATCTTCAATACGTCTTGTGAGTGCCAATTACTCTGCTTCTCTCATCTTCAATACGTCTTGTGAGTGCCAATTATTCTGCTTCTCTCATCTTCAATACGTCTTGTGAGTGCCAATTATTCTGCTTCTCTCATCTTCAATACGTCTTGTGAGTGCCAATTATTCTGCTTCTCTCATCTTCAATACGTCTTGTGAGTGCCAATTACTCTGCTTCTCTCATCTTCAATACGTCTTGTGAGTGCCAATTATTCTGCTTCTCTCATCTTCAATACGTCTTGTGAGTGCCAATTACTCTGCTTCTCTCATCTTCAATACGTCTTGTGAGTGCCAATTACTCTGCTTCTCTCATCTTCAATACGTCTTGTGAGTGCCAATTATTCTGCTTCTCTCATCTTCAATACGTCTTGTGAGTGCCAATTATTCTGCTTCTCTCATCTTCAATACGTCTTGTGAGTGCCAATTATTCTGCTTCTCTCATCTTCAATACGTCTTGTGAGTCCCAATTACTCTGCTTCTCTCATTTTCAATACGTCTTGTGAGTGCCAATTACTCTGCTTCTCTCATCTTCAATACGTCTTGTGAGTGCCAATTACTCTGCTTCTCTCATCATCAATACGTCTTGTGAGTGCCAATTATTCTGCTTCTCTCACCTTCAATACGTCTTGTGAGTGCCAATTATTCTGCTTCTCTCATCTTCAATACGTCTTGTGAGTCCCAATTACTCTGCTACTCTCATCTTCAATACGTCTTGTGAGTGCCAATTACTCTGCTTCTCTCATTTTCAATACGTCTTGTGAGTGCCAATTATTCTGCTTCTCTCATCTTCAATACGTCTTGTGAGTGCCAATTACTCTGCTTCTCTCATCTTCAATACGTCTTGTGAGTGCCAATTATTCTGCTTCTCTCATTTTCAATACGTCTTGTGAGTGCCAATTACTCTGCTTCTCTCATCTTCAATACGTCTTGTGAGTGCCAATTATTCTGCTTCTCTCATCTTCAATACGTCCTGTGAGTGCCAATTACTCTGCTTCTCTCATTCTCAATACGTATTGTGAGTGCCAATTATTCTGCTTCTCTCATCTTCAATACGTCTTGTGAGTGCCAATTATTCTGCTTCTCTCATCTTCAATACGTCTTGTGAGTGCCAATTACTCTGCTTCTCTCATCTTCAATACGTCTTGTGAGTGCCAATTATTCTGCTTCTCTCATCTTCAATACGTCTTGTGAGTGCCAATTATTCTGCTTCTCTCATCTTCAATACGTCTTGTGAGTGCCAATTATTCTGCTTCTCTCATCTTCAATACGTCTTGTGAGTGCCAATTACTCTGCTTCTCTCATCTTCAATACGTCTTGTGAGTGCCAATTATTCTGCTTCTCTCATCTTCAATACGTCTTGTGAGTGCCAATTACTCTGCTTCTCTCATTTTCAATACGTCTTGTGAGTGCCAATTACTCTGCTTCTCTCATCTTCAATACGTCTTGTGAGTGCCAATTATTCTGCTTCTCTCATCTTCAATACGTCTTGTGAGTGCCAATTATTCTGCTTCTCTCATCTTCAATACGTCTTGTGAGTGCCAATTATTCTGCTTCTCTCATCTTCAATACGTCTTGTGAGTGCCAATTACTCTGCTTCTCTCATTTTCAATACGTCTTGTGAGTGCCAATTACTCTGCTTCTCTCATCTTCAATACGTCTTGTGAGTGCCAATTATTCTGCTTCTCACATCTTCAATACGTCTTGTGAGTGCCAATTATTCTGCTTCTCTCATCTTCAATACGTCTTGTGAGTGCCAATTACTCTGCTTCTCTCATCTTCAATACGTCTTGTGAGTGCCAATTATTCTGCTTCTCTCATTTTCAATACGTCTTGTGAGTGCCAATTACTCTGCTTCTCTCATCTTCAATACGTCTTGTGTTTGCCAATTATTCTGCTTCTCTCATCTTCAATACGTCTTGTGAGTGCCAATTACTCTGCTTCTCTCATTTTCAATACGTCTTGTGAGTGCCAATTACTCTGCTTCTCTCATCTTCAATACGTCTTGTGAGTGCCAATTATTCTGCTTCTCTCATCTTCAATACGTCTTGTGAGTGCCAATTATTCTGCTTCTCTCATCTTCAATACGTCTTGTGAGTGCCAATTATTCTGCTTCACTCATCTTCAATACGTCTTGTGAGTCCCAATTATTCTGCTTCTCTCATCTTCAATACGTCTTGTGAGTGCCAATTACTCTGCTTCTCTCATCTTCAATACGTCTTGTGAGTGCCAATTATTCTGCTTCTCTCATCTTCAATACGTCTTGTGAGTGCCAATTACTCTGCTTCTCTCATCTTCAATACGTCTTGTGAGTGCCAATTATTCTGCTTCTCTCATATTCAATACGTCTTGTGAGTGCCAATTACTCTGCTTCTCTCATTTTCAATACGTCTTGTGAGTGCCAATTACTCTGCTTCTCTCATCTTCAATACATCTTGTGAGTGCCAATTATTCTGCTTCTCTCATCTTCAATACGTCTTGTGAGTGCCAATTATTCTGCTTCTCTCATCTTCAATATGTCTTGTGAGTGCCAATTACTCTGCTTCTCTCATTTTCAATACGTCTTGTGAGTGCCACTACTTGCTTCTCTCATCTTCAATACGTCTTGTGAGTGCCAATTATTTTGCTTCTCTCATCTTCAATACGTCTCTAGGTGCTAATTATTCTGCTTCTCTCATCTTCAATACGTCCTGAGGCAATTATTCTGCTTCTCTCATCTTCAATACGTCTTTTGAGTCCCAATTATCTTTGCTTTCATCTTCAATACGTCTTGTGAGTGCCAATTACTCTGCTTCTCTCTTACTTTCAATACGTCTTGTGAGTGCCAATTATTCCTGCTTCTCTCATCTTCAATACGTCTTGTGAGTGCCAATTACTCTGCTTCTCTGGTTTTCAATACGTCTTGAGTGCCAATTATCGGCTTTCCTATCTTCAATACGTCTTGTGAGTGCCAATTATTCTGCTTCTCTCATCTTCAATACGTCTTGTGAGTGCCAATTATTCAAGCTTTCATCTTCAATACGTCTTGTGAGTGCCAATTACTCTGTTTTCCTCATTTTCAATACGTCTTGTGAGTGCCAATTACTCTGCTTCTCTCATCTTCAATACGTCTTGTGAGTGCCAATTATTCTTGCTTCTCTCATCTTCAATACGTCTTGTGAGTGCCAATTGTTCTTGCTTCTCTCATCTTCAATACGTCTTGTGAGTGCCAATTATTCTGCTTCTCTCATCTTCAATACGTCTTGTGAGTGCCAATTATTCTGCTTCTCTATCTTCAATACGTCTTGTGAGTCCTGGCCTCGTTCTTGCTTCTTCAGCTTTTCGTTACGTCTTGTGAGTGCCAATTATTCTGCTTCTCTCATCTTCAATACGTCTGTGAGTCCCAATTGCTCTGCTTCTCTCATTTTCAATACGTCTTGTGAGTGCCAATTACCGTTTCTCTCATCTTCAATACGTCTTGTGAGTGCCAATTATTCTGTTTCTCTCATCTTCAATACGTCTTATGCCAATTATTCTGCTTCTCTCATCTTCAATACGTCTTGTGAGTCCCAATTGCTCTGCTTCTCTCATTTTCAATACGTCTTGTGAGTGCCACTGATTCTGTTTCTTCAATACGTCTTGTGAGTCCCAATTGCTCTGTTTCTCTCATTTTCAATACGTCTTGTGAGGCGCTAATTACTCTGCTTCTCTCATCTTCAATACGTCTTGTGAGTGCCAATTATTCTGCTTCTCTCATCTTCAATACGTCTTGTGAGTGCCAATTATTCTGCTTCTCTCATCTTCAATACGTCTTGTGAGTGCCAATTATTCTGCTTCTCTCATCTTCAATACGTCTTGTGAGTGCCAATTATTCTGCTTCTCTCATCTTCAATACGTCTTGTGAGTCCCAATTGCTCTGCTTCTCTCATTTTCAATACGTCTTGTGAGTGCCAATTATTCTGCTTCTCTCATCTTCAATACGTCTTGTGAGTCCCAATTGCTCTGCTTCTCTCATTTTCAATACGTCTTGTGAGTGCCAATTACTCTTGCTTCTCTCATCTTCAATACGTCTTGTGATGCCACTCATTTGCTTCTCTCATCTTCAATACGTCTTGTGAGTGCCAATTATTCTGCTTCTCTCATCTTCAATACGTCCTGTGAGTGCCAATTATTCTGCTTCTCTCATCTTCAATACGTCTTGTGAGTGCCAATTACACTGCTTCTCTCATCTTCAATACGTCTTGTGAGTGCCAATTATTCTGCTTCTCTCATCTTCAATACGTCTTGTGAGTGCCAATTATTCTGCTTCTCTCATCTTCAATACGTCTTGTGAGTCCCAATTGCTCTGCTTCTCTCATTTTCAATACGTCTTGTGAGTGCCAATTACTCTGCTTCTCTCATCTTCAATACGTCTTGTGAGTGCCAATTATTCTGCTTCTCTCATCTTCAATACGTCTTGTGAGTGCCAATTATTCTGCTTCTCTCATCTTCAATACGTCTTGTGAGTGCCAATTACTCTGCTTCTCTCATCTTCAATACGTCTTGTGAGTGCCAATTACTCTGCTTCTCTCATCTTCAATACGTCTTGTGAGTGCCAATTACTCTGCTTCTCTCATCTTCAATACGTCTTGTGAGTGCCAATTATTCTGCTTCTCTCATCTTCAATACGTCTTGTGAGTGCCAATTACTCTGCTTCTCTCATCTTCAATACGTCTTGTGAGTGCCAATTATTCTGCTTCTCTCATCTTCAATACGTCTTGTGAGTGCCAATTTTTCTGCTTCTCTCATCTTCAATACGTCTTGTGAGTCCCAATTGCTCTGCTTCTATCATTTTCAATACGTCTTGTGAGTGCCAATTATTCTGCTTCTCTCATCTTCAATACGTCTTGTGAGTGCCAATTACTCTGCTTCTCTCATCTTCAATACGTCTTTGTGAGTGCCAATTATTCTGTTTCTCTTCCTCATCTTCAATACGTCTTGTGAGTGCCAATTACTCTGCTTCTCTCATCTTCAATACGTCTTGTGAGTGCCAATTATTCTGCTTCTCTCATCTTCAATACGTCTTGTGAGTGCCAATTATTCTGCTTCTCTCATCTTCAATACGTCTTGTGAGTGCCAATTATTCTGCTTCTCTCATCTTCAATACGTCTTGTGAGTGCCAATTATTCTGCTTCTATCTTCAATATGGTTTTGTGAGTGCCACTATTCTGCTTCTCTCATCTTCAATACGTCTTGTGAGTGCCAATTATTCTGCTTCTCTCATCTTCAATACGTCTTGTGAGTGCCAATTATTCTGCTTCTCTCATCTTCAATACGTCTTGTGAGTGCCAATTATTCTGCTTCTCTCATCTTCAATACGTCTTGTGAGTGCCAATTATTCTGCTTCTCTCATCTTCAATACGTCTTGTGAGTGCCAATTATTCTGCTTCTCTCATCTTCAATACGTCTTGTGAGTGCCAATTATTCTGTTTCTCTCATCTTCAATACGTCTTGTGAGTGCCAATTATTCTGCTTCTCTCATCTTCAATACGTCTTGTGAGTGCCAATTGCCTTGCTTCTCTCATCTTCAATACGTCTTGTGAGTGCCAATTATTCTGCTTCTCTCATCTTCAATACGTCTGTGAGTGCCAATTATTCTGCTTCTCTCATCCTCAATACGTCTTGTGAGTGCCAATTATTCTGTTTTCCTTATCTTCAATACGTCTTGTGAGTGCCAATTATTCTTTAAAGCTTTCATCTTCAATACGTCTTGTGAGTGCCAATTATTCTGCTTCATCTTCAATACGTCTTGTGAGTGCCAATTATTCTGCTTCTCTCATCTTCAATACGTCTTGTGAGTGCCAATTATTCTGCTTCTCTCATCTTCAATACGTCTTGTGAGTGCCAATTATTCTGGCTTCTCTCATCTTCAATACGTCTTGTGAGTGCCAATTATTCTGCTTCTCTCATTCAGATACGTCTTGTGAGTGCCAATTATTCTGTTTCTTCATCTTCAATACGTCTTGTGAGTGCCAATTATTCTGCTTCTCTCATCTTCAATACGCTCAGAGTGCCAATTATTCTGCTTCTCTCATCTTCAATACGTCTTGTGAGTGCCAATTATTCTGCTTCTCTCATCTTCAATACGTCTTGTGAGTGCCAATTATTCTGCTTCCTCACTTGGCCACGTCTTGTGAGTCCCAATTGCTCTGCTTCTCTCATTTTCAATACGTCTTGTGAGTGCCAATTATTCTGCTTCTCTCATCTTCAATACGTCTTGTGAGTCCCAATTGCTCTGCTTTCCATTTTCAATACGTCTTGTGAGTGCCAATTACTCTGCTTCTCTCATCTTCAATACGTCTTGTGAGTGCCAATTATTCTGTTTCTCTCATCTTCAATACGTCTTGTGAGTGCCAATTACCTCTGCTTCTCTCATCTTCAATACGTCTTGTGAGTGCCAATTACGCTGCTTCTCTCATCTTCAATACGTCTTGTGAGTGCCAATTACTCTGCTTCTCTCATCTTCAATACGTCTTGTGAGTGCCAATTATTCTGCTTCTCTCATCTCAATACGTCTTGTGAGTGCCAATTATTCTTGCTTCTCTCATCTTCAATACGTCTTGTGAGTGCCAATTACTCTGCTTCTCTCATCTTCAATACGTCTTGTGAGTGCCAATTATTCTGCTTCTCTCATCTTCTTCAATACGTCTTGTGAGTGCCAATAATTCTGCTTCTCTCATCTCTGAATACGTCTTGTGAGTCCCAATTGCTCTGCTTCTCTCATTTTCAATACGTCTTGTGAGTGCCACTATTCTGCTTCTCTCATCTTCAATACGTCTTGTGAGTGCTAATTACTCTGCTTCTCTCATCTTCAATACGTCTTGTGAGTGCCAATTGTTCTGCTTCTCTCATCTTCAATACGTCTTGTGAGTGCCAATTACTTCAAGCTCTCTATCTTCTAATACGTCTTGTGAGTGCCAATTATTCTGCTTCTCTCATCTTCAATACGTCTTGTGAGTGCCAATTATTCTGCTTCTTTCCATCTTCAATACGTCTTGTGAGTGCCAATTATTCTGCTTCTCTCTATCTTCAATACGTCTTGTGAGTGCCAATTATTCTGTTTCTCTCATCTTCAATACGTCTTGTGAGTGCCAATTATTCTGCTTTCTCATCTTCAATACGTCTTGTGAGTGCCAATTATTCTGCTTCTCTCATCTTCAATACGTCTTGTGAGTGCCAATTATTCTGCTTCTCTCATCTTCAATACGTCTTGTGAGTGCCACCATTCTGCTTCTCTCATCTTCAATACGTCTTGTGAGTGCCACAATTATTCTGCTTTCCTCATCTTCAACATGTCTTGTGAGTGCCAATTATTCTGCTTCTCATCTTCAATACGTCTTGTGAGTGCCAATTATTCTGCTTCTCTCATCTTCAATACGTCTTGTGAGTGCCAATTATTCTGCTTCTCTCATCTTCAATACGTCTTGTGAGTGCCAATTATTCTGTTTCTCTCATCTTCAATACGTCTTGTGAGTGCCACCATTTCCGTTTCTCTCATCTTCAATACGTCTTGTGAGTGCCAATTATTCTGCTTCTCTCATCTTCTCAATACGTCTTGTGAGTGCCAATTATTCTGCTTCATTTTCAATACGTCTTGTGAGTGCCAATTATTCTGCTTCTCTCATCTTCAATACGTCTTGTGAGTGCCAATTACTCTGCTTCTCTCATCTTCAATACGTCTTGTGAGTGCCAATTATTCTGCTTCTCTCATCTTCAATACGTCTTGTGAGTGCCAATTATTCTGCTTCTCTCATCTTCAGTACGTCTTGTGAGGCCAATTATTCTTGCTTCTCTCATCTTCAATACGTCTTGTGAGTGCCAATTATTCTGCTTCTCTCATCTTCAATACGTCTTGTGAGTGCCAATTATTCTGCTTTCCATTTTCAATACGTCTTGTAGAGTGCCAATTACTCTGCTTCTCTCATCTTCAATACGTCTTGTGAGTGCCAATTATTCTGCTTTCCTCATCTTCAATACGTCTTGTGAGTGCCAATTATTCTGCTTCTCTCATCTTCAATACGTCTTGTGAGTGCCAATTATTCTGTTTCTCTTCCTTCATCTTCAATACGTCTTGTGGAAAGCAATTATTCTGCTTCTCTCATCTTCAATACGTCTTGTGAGTGCCAATTATTCTTTAAGTTTTCTTCATCTTCAATACGTCTTGTGAGTGCCAATTATTCTGCTTCTCTCATCTTCAACATGTCTTGTGAGTGCCAATTATTCTGCTTCTCTCATCTTCAATACGTCTTGTGAGTGCCAATTATTCTGCTTCTCTCATCTTCAATACGTCTTGTGAGTGCCAATTATCTTGCTTCTTCCTCATCTTCAATACGTCTTGTGAGTGCCACCAGATCTTGCTTCTCTCATCTTCAATACGTCTTGTGAGTGCCAATTATTCTGCTTCTCTCATTCTCAATACGTCTTGTGAGTGCCAATTATTCTGCTTCTCTCATCTTCAATACGTCTTGTGAGTGCCAATTATTCTGCTTCTTCCTCTATCTTCAATACGTCTTGTGAGTGCCAATTATTCTGCTTCTCCTTTCATCTTCAATACGTCTTGTGAGTGCCAATTATTCTGCTTCTCTCATCTTCAATACGTCTTGTGAGTGCCAATTATTCTGCTTCTCTCATCTTCAATACGTCTTGTGAGTGCCAATTTATTCTGCTTCTCTCATCTTCAATACGTCTTGTGAGTGCCAATTATTCTGCTTCTCTCATCTTCAATACGTCTTGTGAGTGCCAATTATTCTGCTTCTCTCATCTTCAATACGTCTTGTGAGTGCCAATTATTCTGCTTCTCTCATCTCTCAATACGTCTTGTGAGTGCCAATTATTCCTGCTTCTCTCATCTTCAATACGTCTTGTGAGTGCCAATTATTCTGTTTCTCTCATCTTCAATACGTCTTGTGAGTGCCAATTATTCTGCTTTCATCTTCAATACGTCTTGTGAGTGCCAATTATTCTGCTTCTTCATCTTCAATACGTCTTGTGAGTGCCAATTATTCTGCTTCTCTCATCTTCAATACGTCTTGTGAGTGCCAATTATTCTGCTTCTCTCATCTTCAATACGTCTTGTGAGTGCCAATTATTTGCTTCTCTCATCTTCAATACGTCTTGTGAGTGCCAATTATTCTGTTTCTCTCATCTTCAATACGTCTTGTGAGTGCCAATTATTCTGCTTCTCTCATCTTCAATACGTCTTGTGAGTGCCAATTATTCTGCTTCTCTCATCTTCAATACGTCTTGTGAGTGCCAATTATTCTGCTTCTCTCATCTTCAATACGTCTTGTGAGTGCCAATTATTCTGCTTCTCTCATCTTCAATACGTCTTGTGAGTGCCAATTATTCTGCTTCTCTCATCTTCAATACGTCTTGTGAGTGCCAATTATTCTGCTTCTCTCATCTTCAATACGTCTTGTGAGTGCCAATTATTCTGCTTCTCTCATCTTCATACGTCTTGTGAGTGCCAATTCATTCTGCTTCTCTCATCTTCAATACGTCTTGTGAGTGCCAATTATTCTGCTTCTCTCATCTTCAATACGTCTCTAGACACTATTCTGCTTCTCTCATCTTCGATACGTCTTGTGAGTGCCAATTATTCTGCTTCTCTCATCTTCAATACGTCTTGTGAGTGCCAATTATTCTGCTTCTCTCATCTTCAATACGTCTTGTGAGTGCCAATTATTCTTCTGCCTTCTATCTTCAATACGTCTTGTGAGTGCCAATTATTCTGCTTCTCTCATCTTCAATACGTCTTGTGAGTGCCAATTATTCTGCTTCTCTCATCTTCAATACGTCTTGTGAGTGCCAATTATCTTTGCTTCTCATCTTCAATACGTCTTGTGAGTGCCAATAATTCTGCTTCTCTCATCTTCAATACGTCTTGTGAGTGCCAATTATTCTGCTTCTCTCATCTTCAATACGTCTTGAGTGCCAATTACTCTGCTTCTCTCATCTTCAATACGTCTTGTGAGTGCCAATTATTCTGCTTCTCTATCTTCTTTACGGTCTTGTGAGTGCCAATTATTCTGCTTCCTTCATCTTCAATACGTCTTGTGAGTGCCAATTATTCTGCTTCTCATCTTCAATATTGCCTGCAAGAGTGCCAATTACTCTGCTTCTCTCATCTTCAATACGTCTTGCAGTGCCAATTATTCGCTTCTCTCATCTTCAATACGTCTTGTGAGTCCCAATTGCTCTGCTTCATTTT
Source organism: Ascarosepion bandense (assembly GCA_037127315.1). Lineage (NCBI taxonomy): Eukaryota > Metazoa > Mollusca > Cephalopoda > Sepiida > Sepiidae > Ascarosepion > Ascarosepion bandense. The sequence continues at coordinate 2,848,984 of JBBBDQ010029610.1, forward strand.
CAATACGTCTTGTGAGTGCCAATTATTCTGCTTCTTCATCTTCAATACGTCTTGTGAGTCCCAATTGCTCTGCTTTCTCTCATTTTCAATACGTCTGCAGTGCCAATTATTCTGCTTCTCTCATCTTCAATAAGTCTTGTGAGTCCCAATTGCTCTGCTTTCATCTTCAATACGTCTTGTGAGTGCCAATTACTCTGCTTCTCTCATCTTCAATACGTCTTGTGAGTGCCAATTATTCTGTTTTCTCATTTCAATACGTCTTGTGAGTGCCAATTATTCTGCTTCTCTCATCTTCAATACGTCTTGTGAATGCCAATTACTCTGCTTTTCTCTATCTTCAATACGTCTTGTGATAATTACTCTGCTTCTCTCATCTTCAATACGTCTGTGAGTGCCAATTATTCTGCTTCTCTCATCTTCAATACGTCTTGTGGACCCAATTGCTCTGCTTCTCTCATTTTCAATACGTCTTGAGTGCCAATTATTCTGCTTCTCTCATCTTCAATACGTCTTGTGAGTCCCAATTGCTCTGCTTTCTTCATTTTCAATACGTCTTGTGAGTACAATTATTCTGCTTCTCTCATCTTCAATACGTCTTGTGAGTCCCAATTGCCTTGCTTCTCTCATCTTCAATACGTCTTGTGAGTGCCAATTACTCTGCTTCTCCCCATCTTCAATACGTCTTGTGAGTGCCAATTACTCTGCTTCTCTCATCTTCAATACGTCTTGTGAGTGCCAATTACTCTGCTTCTCTCATCTTCAATACGTCTTGTGAGTCCCAATTGCTCTGCTTCTCTCATTTTCAATACGTCTTGTGAGTGCCAATTATTCTTGCTTCTCTCATCTTCAATACGTCTTGTGAGTGCCAATTATTCTGCTTCTCTCATCTTCAATACGTCTTGTGAGTGCCAAATTATTCTGCTTCTCTCATCTTCAATACGTCTTGGTGAGTGCCAATTATTCTGCTTCTCTCATCTTCAACACGTCTTGTGAGTGCCAATTATTCTTGCTTCTCTCATCTTCAATACGTCTCTTTTGTGAGTGCCAATTATTCTGCTTCTCTCATCTTCAATACGTCTTGTGAGTGCCATTATTCTGCTTCTCTCATCTTCAAATACGTCTTGTGAGTGCCAATTATTCTGCTTCTCTCATCTTCAATACGTCTTGTGAGTGCCAATTATTCTGCTTCTCTCATCTTCAATACGTCTTTAGAGTGCCACTATCTTTGCTTCATCTTCAATACGTCTTGTGAGTGCCAATTATTCTGTTTCTCTCATCTTCAATACGTCTTGTGAGTGCCAATTATTCTGCTTCTCTCATCTTCACGGCTGTCTTGCGAGTGCCAATTATTCTGCTTCTCTCATCTTCAATACGTCTTGTGAGTGCCAATTATTCTTGCTTCTCTCATCTTCAATACGTGCTCTGTGAGTGCCAATTATTCTGCTTCTCTCATCTTCAATACGTCTTGTGAGTGCTAATTATCTTCTGCTTCTCTCATCTTCAATACGTCTTGTGAGTGCCAATTATTCTGCTTCTCTCATCTTCACTACGTCTTTGTGAGTGCCACCATAGTTTCTCTCATCTTCAATACGTCTTGTGAGTGCCAATTATTCTGCTTCTCTCATCTTCAATACGTCTTGTGAGTGCCAATTATTCTGCTTCATCTTCAATACGTCTTGGTGGAAGCAATTATTCTGCTTCTCTTCATCTTCAATACGGGTCTTGTGAGCCAATTATTCTGCTTCTCTCATCTTCTAATACGTCTTGTGAGTGCCAATATTCTGTTTCTCTCATCTTTCAATACGTCTTGTGAGTGCCAATTATTCTGCTTCTCTCATCTTCAATACGTGTCTTGTGAGTGCCAATTATTCTGCTTCTCTTCATCTTCAAGCTCAATACGTCTTGTGAGTGCCAATAATTCTTGCTTCTTCCCATCTCTTCACACGTCTTGTGAGTGCCATCATTCTGCTTCTCTCATCTTCAATACGTCTTGTGAGTGCCAATTACTCTGCTTCTCTCATCTTCAATACGTCTTGTGAGTGCCAATTATTCTGCTTCTATTTTCTACATGGGGTCTTGTGAGTGCCAATTATTCTGTTTTCTCATCTTCAATACGTCTTGTGAGCAATTATTCTGCTTCTCTCATCTTCAATACGTCTTGTGAGTGCCACTTACTCTGCTTTCCTCTCATCTTCAATAAGTCTTGTGAGTGCCAATATTCTTGCTTCTCTCATCTTCAATACGTCTTGTGAGTCCCAATTGCTCAAGCCTCTCTCATTTTCAATACGTCTTGTGAGTGCCAATTATTCTGCTTCTCATCTTCAATACGTCTTGTGAGTCCCAATTGTTTGCTTCTCTCATTTTCAATACGTCTTGCAGTGCCAATTATTCTGCTTCTTCATCTTCAATACGTCTTGTGAGTCCTAATTGCTCTGCTTCTCTCATCTTCAATACGTCTTGTGAGTGCCAATTACCTAAGCTCTCTCATCTTCAATACGTCTTGTGAGTGCCAATTATTCTGCTTCTTCTCATCTTCAATACGTCTTGCTTTCAATTACTTGCTTCTCTCTATCTTCAACACGTCTTGTGAGTGCCAATTACTCTGCTTCTCTCATCTTCAATACGTCTTGTGAGTGCCACTCACTTGCTCTCTCATCTTCAATACGTTCCTTTGTGAGTCAATTATTCGCTTCCTCATCTTCAATACGTCTTGTGAGTCCCACTGCTCTGCTTCTCTCATTTTCAATACGTCTTGTGAGTGCCAATTATTCTGCTTCTTCATCAATACGTCTTGTGAGTCCCAATTGCTCTGCTTTCTCATTTTCAATACGTCTTGTGAGTGCCAATTATTCTGCTTCTTCAACACCAATACGTCTTGTGAGTCCCAATTGTCGCTTCATCTTCAATACGTCTTGTGAGTGCCAATTACTCTGCTTCCTCTCATCTTCAATACGTCTTGTGAGTGCCAATTACTCTGCTTCTCTCATCTTCAATACGTCTTTGTGAGTGCCAATTACTCTGCTTCTCTTATCTTCAATACGTCTTGTGAGTCCCAATTGCTCTGCTTCTCTCATTTTCAATACGTCTTGTGAGTGCCAATTATTCTGCTTCTCTCATCTTCAACACGTTCTTTGTGAGTGCCAATTACTCTGCTTCTCTCATCTTCAATACGTCTTGTGAGTGCCAATTATTCTGCTTCTCTCATCTTCAATACGTCTTGTGAGCAATTATCTCCAAGTTTCCTTCACTTTCAACACGTCTTGTGAGTGCCAATTATTCTGCTTCTCTCATCTTCAATACGTCTTGTGAGTGCCAATTATTCTGCTTCTCTCATCTTCAATACGTTTGTGAGTGCCACCATTCTGTTTCTCTCATCTTCAATACGTCTTTGTGTGAGTGCCACTATTCTGCTTCTCTCATCTTCAATACGTCTTGTGAGTGCCAATTATTCTGCTTCTCTCATTTTCAATACGTCTTGTGAGTGCCAATTATTCTGCTTCTCTCATCTTCAATACGTCTTTGTGAGTGCCAATTATTCTGCTTCTCTCATCTTCAATGTCTTGTGAGTGCCAATTATTCTGCTTCTCTCTCATTTTCAATACGTCTCTTGTGAGTGCCAATTATTCTGCTTCTCTCATCTTCAACAGGTTTTGTGAGTGCCAATTATTCTGCTTCTCTCATCTTCACATGTCTTGTGAGTGCCAATTATTCTGCTTCTCATCTTCAATACGTCTTGGTGGAAAAAGCAATTATTCTGCTTTCCTCATTTTCTAATATGTCTTGTGAGTGCCAATTATTCTGTTTCTCTCATCTTCAATACGTCTTGTGAGTGCCAATTATTCTGCTTCTCTCATCTTCAATACGTGTTGTGAGTGCCAATTATTCTGTTTTCCTCATCTTCTCAAATGCCCTGTGAGTGCCAATTATTCTGCTTCTCTCATTTTTCAATACGTCTTGTGAGTGCCACTATTCTGCTTCTATCTTCAACACGTCTTCTGAGTGCCAATTATTCTGCTTCTCTCATCTTCAATACGTCTTGTGAGTGCCAATTATTCTGCTTCTCTCATCTTCAATACGTCTTGTGAGTGCCAATTATTCTGCTTCTCTCATCTTCAATACGTCTTGTGAGTGCCAATTATTCTGCTTCTCTCATTTTCAATACGTCTTGTGAGTGCCAATTATTCTGCTTCTCTCATCTTCAATACGTCTTGTGAGTGCCAATTACTCTGCTTCTCTCATCTTCAATACGTCTTGTGAGTGCCAATTATTCTGCTTCTCTCATCTTCAATACGTCTTGTGAGTGCCAATTATTCTGCTTCTCTCATCTTCAATACGTCTTGTGAGTCCCAATTGCTCTGCTTCTCTCATTTTCAATACGTCTTGTGAGTGCCAATTATTCTGCTTCTCTCATCTTCAATACGTCTTGTGAGTCCCAATTGCTCTGCTTCTCTCATTTTCAATACGTCTTGTGAGTGCCAATTATTCTGCTTCTCTCATCTTCAATACGTCTTGTGAGTGCCAATTATTCTGCTTCTCACATCTTCAATACGTCTTGTGAGTGCCAATTATTCTGCTTCTCTCATCTTCAATACGTCTTGTGAGTGCCAATTACTCTGCTTCTCTCATCTTCAATACGTCTTGTGAGTGCCAATTATTCTGCTTCTCTCATCTTCAATAGGTCTTGTGAGTGCCAATTATTCTGCTTCTCTCATCTTCAATACGTCTTGTGAGTCCCAATTGCTCTGCTTCTCTCATTTTCAATACGTCTTGTGAGTGCCAATTATTCTGCTTCTCTCATCTTCAATACGTCTTGTGAGTCACAATTGCTCTGCTTTCATTTTCTCAATATTGCCTTGTGAGTGCCAATTATTCGGCTTCTCTCATCTTCAACACACAAGGTCTTTGTATGTGCCAATTATTCTGCTTCTCACATCTTCAATACGTCTTGTGAGTGCCAATTATTCTGCTTCTCTCATCTTCAACACGTCTTGTGAGTGCCAATTACTCTGCTTCTCTCATCTTCAATACGTCTTGTGAGTGCCAATTATTCTGCTTCTCTCATCTTCTAATACGTCTTGTGAGTGCCAATTATTCTGCTTTCCTCTATCTTCAATACGTCTTGTGAGTGCCAATTATTCTGCTTCTCTCATCTTCAATATGTCTTGTAGAGTGCCACCATTTCCTGTTTTCCCCATCTTCTCTAACACACTGTGAGTGCCAATTATTCTGCTTCTGCCTTCATCTTCAATACGTCTGTGAGTCCCAATTCTACCGAGCTTTCCATCTTCAACATGTCTTGCAGAGCAGCTAATTACCTCTGCTTCTCTCATCTTTCCTCAACATGCTCCCAGAGTCCTAATTGTTTGCTTCTCTCATTTTCAATACGCTGTCCTTGTGAGTGCCAATTATTCTGCTTCTCTCATCTTCAATACTGCCTTTAGGAGTCCCACTGCTTTCCTCATCTTCAACACAGCTCTGTGAGTGCCAATTATTCTTGCTTCTCTCATCTTTCAATACGTCTTGTGGTTTCCAATTGCTCTGCTTCTCTCATTTTTCAATACGCCTTGTGAGTGCCAATTATTCTGCTTCTCTCTCATCTTCAATACGTCTTTGTGAGTGCCAATTATTCTGTTTCTCTTCATCTTCAATACGTCTGTGAGTGCCAATTATTCTGCTTTCATCTTCTAATACGTCTTGTGAGTGCCAATTATTCTGCTTCTCTCATTTTCAATACGTCTTGTGAGTGCCAATTCTGCTTCTCTCATCTTCAACATGTCTTGTGAGTGCCAATTGCTCAGCTTCATCTTCAAATACAAGTCAGAGTGCCAATTATTCTGTTTCTCTCATCTTCAAAACGTCTTGTGAGTGCCAATTATTCTGCTTCTCTCATTTTCAATACGTCTTGTGAGTGCCAATTATTCTCGCTTCTCTCATCTTCAATACGTCTTGTGAGTGCCAATTATTCTGCTTCTCTCACTTTCAACACAGTCTTGTGAGCGCCAATTATTCTGCTTCTCTCACTAACACGTCTTGTGAGTGCCAATTATTCTGTTTCTCTTCATCTTCAATACGTGTCTTGTGAGTGCCAATTATTCTGCTTTCATTTTCAATACGTCTTGTGAGTGCCAATTATTCTGCTTCTTCCTCATCTTCAATACGTCTTGTGAGTGCCAATTACCTGCTTCTCTCATCTTCAATACGTCTTGTGAGTGCCAATTATTCTTGCTTCTCTCATCTTCCTCAATACGTCTTGTGAGTGCTTAAATTATTCTGCTTCTCTCATTCCTCAATACGTCTTGTGAGTCCCAATTGTTTGCTTCTATTTTCAATACGTCTTGTAGAGTGCCAATTATTCTGCTTTCTCATCTTCAGTACGTCTTGTGAGTCCCAATTGCTCTGTTTCTCTCATTTTCAATACGTCTTGTGAGTGCCAATTATTCCTGTTTCTCTCTATCTTCAATACGTCTTGTGAGTGCCAATTATTCTGCTTCTCACATCTTCAATACGTCTTGTGAGCAATTATTCTGCTTCTCTCATCTTCAACACGTCTTGTGAGTGCCAATTACTCTCTGCTTCATCTTCAATACGTCTGTGAGTGCCAATTATTCCCTCTGCTTCTCTCTCATCTTTCAATAGGTCTTGTGAGTGCCAATTATTCTGCTTCTCTCATTCTCAATACGTCTTGTGAGTCCCCACTGTTTCAGTTTCTCTCATTTTCAATACGTCTTGTGAGTGCCAATTATTCTGCTTTCTCATCTTCAATACGTTCCTTTGTGAGTCACAATTGCTCTGCTTCTCTCATTTTCTTCAATGTGTCTGTATGCCAATTATTCTGCTTCTCTCATCTTCAATACGTCTTGTGAGTGCCAATTATCTTGCTTTCCTCACATCTTCTCAATACGTCTTGCAGTGCCAATTATTCTGCTTCTCTCATCTTCAATACGTCTTGTGAGCAATTACTCTGCTTTCATCTTCAATACGTCTTTGTGAGTGCCAATTATTCTTGCTTCTCTCATCTTCAATACGTCTTGTGAGTGCCAATTATTCTGTTTCTCTCTATCTTCAATACGTCTTGTGAGTCCCAATTGCTCTGCTTCTCTCATTTTCAATACGTCTTGTGAGTGCCACTTATTCTGCTTCTCTATCTTCAATACGTCTCTGTGAGTCCCAATTGCTCTGCTTCTCTCATTTTCAATACGTCTTGTGAGTGCCACTATTCGGCTTCTCTCATCTTCAATACGTCTTGTGAGGCCACTGGTTCTGCTTCACATCTTCTGGCTGGATGTCTAGAGTGCCAATTATTCTGCTTCTCTCATCTTCAACATGTCTTGTGAGTGTGCCAATTACTCTGCTTTCCTCTCATCTTCAACACAACTTGTGAGTGCCATCATTCTGGCTTCTCTCATCTCTTAATAGGTCTTGTGAGTGCCAATTATTCTGCTTCATCTCTTAATAGCTGCCCTGTGGAGTCCCAATTGCTCTGCTTCTCTCATTTTCAATACGTCTTGTGAGTGCCAATTATTCTGCTTCTCTCATCTTCAATAGGTCTTGTGAGTGCCAATCTACTCTGCTTCTCTCATCTTCAATACGTCTTGTGAGTGCCAATTATTCTGCTTCTCTCATCTTTCAATAGTCTTTGTGAGTGCCAATTATTCTGCTTCTCTCATCTTTCACTATTGGCTGTCTTGTGAGTCCCAATTGCTCTGCTTCTCTCATTTTCTCAATACGTCTTGTGAGTGCCAATTATTCTGCTTCTCTCATCTTCAATACGTCTTGTGGAGAGTCACAATTGCTCTGCTTTCTCATTTTCAATACGTCTTGTGAGTGCCAATTATTCTGCTTCTCTATCTTCAATATCAGTTCCCTAGAGTGCCACTATTCTGCTTCTCACATCTTCACGTCTTCGTGAGTGCCAATTATTCTGCTTCTCTCTATCTTCAACATGTCTCTGTGAGTGCCAATTACTCTGCTTCTCTCATCTTCAATACGTCTTGTGAGTGCCAATTATTCTGTTTCTCTCATCTTCAATACGTCTTATGCCAATTATTCTGCTTCTCTCATCTTCAATACGTCTTGTGAGTCCCAATTGCTCTGCTTCTCTCATTTTCAATACGTCTTGTGAGTGCCAATTATTCGTTTCTCTTCATCTTCACGTCTTGCGAGTCCCAATTGCTCTGCTTCTCTCATTTTTCACGTCTTGTGAGTGCCAATTATTCTGCTTTCATCTTCACCACAGTCTCTGTGAGTGCCAATTATTCTGCTTCTCACATCTTCAATACGTCTTGTGAAGCAATTATTCTGCTTCTCTCATCTTCTGGTCAGCCTCGTGAGTGCCAATTACTCTGCTTCTCTCATCTTCAATACGTCTTTGTGAGTGCCAATTATTCTGTTTCTCTTCATCTTCAATAGGTCTTGTGAGTGCCAATTAATTTGCTTCTCTTCATCTTCAATACGTCTTGTGAGTCCAACTGCTCTGCTTCTCTCTCATTTTCAATGTCTTGTGAGTGCCAATTATTCTGCTTCTTCCATCTTCAATACGTCTTGTGGAGTCACAATTGCTCTGCTTCTCTCATTTTCACCACGTCTTGTGAGTGCCAATTATCAGCTTCTCCTTATCTTCAATACGTCTTGTGAGTGCCAATTATTCTGCTTTCACATCTTCAACATGTCTCAGAGTGCCAATTATTCTGCTTTCTCATCTTCTAATACGTTCTGTGAGTGCCAATTACTCTGCTTCTCTCATCTTCACGTCTTGTGAGTGCCAATTATTCTGAGCCTTCATCTTCAATACGTCTTGAGTGCCAATTATTCTGCTTCTCTCATCTTTCAGTAATGTCTTGCGAGTGCCAATTATTCTGGTTTCTCTCATCTTCAATACGTCTTGTGAGCCACCACTCTGCTTCCTCTCATCTCTGCAATACGTCTTGTGAGTGCCAATCATTTTGCTTTCCTCATCTTCAATACGTCTTGCAAGTCCCAATTGCACTGCTTCTCTCATCTTCAATACGTCTTGTGAGTGCCAATTACCTGCTTCTCTCATCTTCAATACGTCTTGTGAGTCCCAATTGCTCTCGTTTTCCATTTTCAATACGTCTTGTGAGTGCCAATTATTCTGCTTCTCTCATATCTTCAATACGTCTTGTGAGTCCCACTGTACTGCTTTCCATCTTCAATACGTCTTCAGAGTGCCAATTATTCCCCTGCTTCTCTCATCTTCAATACGTCTTGTGAGTCCCACCTCGTTTGCTTCTCTCATTTTCAATACGTCTTGTGAGTGCCAATTATTCTGCTTCTTCATCTTCAATACGTCTCTAGTGAGTGCCAATTATTCTGCTTCTCTCATCTTCAATACGTCTTGTGAGTGCCAATTACTCTGCTTCTCTGGCTTTCATTACGTCTGCAGAGTGCCAATTATTCTGCTTCTCTCATCTTCAATGTCTTGTGAGTGCCAATTATTCTGCTTCTCTCATCTTCAATACGTCTTGTGAGTGCCAATTACACTGCTTCTCTCATCTTCAATATGTCTTGCAGTGCCAATTACACTGCTTCTCTCATCTTCAATACGTCTTGTGAGAGTGCCAATTATTCTGCTTCTCTCATCTTCAATACGTCTTGTGAGTGCCACTATTCTTGTTTCTCTCATCTTCAATACGTCTTGTGAGTGCCAATTGTTCTGCTTCTCTCATCTTCAATACGTCTTGTGAGTGCTAATTATTCTGTTTCTTCATCTTCAATACGTCTTGTGAGTCCCAATTGCTCTGCTTCTCTCATTTTTCAATACGGCTCCTATGAGTGCCAATTATTCTGCTTCTCTCATCTTCAATACGTCTTGTGAGTGCCAATTATTCTTGCTTCATCTTCAATACGTTCCCGTGAGTGCCAATTACTCTGCTTCTCTCATCTTCAATACGTCTTGAGTCCCACTCCTGCTCTGCTTCTCTCATTTTCAATACGTCTTGTGAGTGCCAATTATTCTGCTTCTCTCATCTTCAATACGTCTTGTGAGTCCCAATTGCTCTGCTTCTCTCATTTTCAATACGTCTTGTGAGTGCCAATTATTCTGCTTCTCTCATCTTCAATACGTCTTGTGAGTCCCAATAGCTCTGCTTCTCTCATTTTCAATACGTCTTTGTGATTAGCAATTATTCTGCTTCTCTCATCTTCAATACGTCTTGTGAGTGCCAATTATTCTGCTTCTCTCATCTTCAATACGTCTTGTGGTACCAATTACTTCACCACTTCTCATCTTCAATACGTCTTGTGAGTCCAAATTGCTCTGCTTCTCTAATTTCAATACGTCTTGTGAGTTACTCCAATTATTCTGCTTCTCTCATCTTCAATACGTCTTGTGAGTCCCAGTGCTCTGCTTCTCCTCATTTTCAATACGTCTTGTGGTACCCAATTATTCTGCTTATCATTTTCAATACGTCTTGTGGTGCCAATTATTCTGCTTCTCTCATCTTCAAGCGTCTTGTGGTCAATTGCTCTGCTTCTCTCTCATTTTCAATACGTCTTGTGAGTGCCAATTATTCTGCTTCTCATCTTCAATACGTCTTGTGAGTGCCAATTATTCTTAGCTGCCATCTTCAATACCTCTTGTGAGTGCCAATTATTCTGCTTCTCTCATTTTCAATATGCTTGTGAGTGCCAATTGCTCTGCTTCTCTCATCTTCAATACGTCTTGTGAGTGCCGGTGTTCTTCTCTCATCTTCAATACGTCTTGTGAGTGCCAATTATTCTGCTTCTCTCTTCTTCAATACGTCTTGTGAGTGCAATTGTTCTGCTTCTCTCATCTATTACGTCTTGCTTGAACCTTGATAATCTGCTTCTCTCATCTTCAATACGTCTCTTGTGAGTGCCAATTATTCTGCTTCTCTCATCTTCAATACACGTCTTGAGTCCCAAGTACTTTCTTCTCTCATCTTCAATACGTCTTGTGATTGCTTTCAATTACTCTTTCTTCTCTCTTTTCAATACGTCTTGTGAGTCCCCAATTGCTCTGCTTCTCTCATTTTCAATACGTCACTTTGTAGTGCCAATTATTCTGCTTCTCTCATCTTCCAATACGTCTTGTGAGTCCCAATTGCACTGCTTCTCTCATCTTCAATACGTCTTGTGAGTGCCAATTATTCTGCTTCTCTCATCTTCAATACGTCTTGTGAATTCCAGTGCTCTGCTTCTCTCATTTTTCAATACGTCTTCCTTGGTACCAATTATTCTGCCTTCTCATCTTCAATAGGCCTTGAGTGCCAATTAATTGCTGCTTCTCTCATCTTCAATACGTCTTGTGGAAGTGCAATTACTCTGCTTCTCTCATTTTCAATACGTCGGGTGCCAATTATTCTGCTTCTCTCATCTTCAATACGTCTTGTGGAATTCTCCAATTGATATTCTGGCTTTTCTCTCATCTTCAATACGTCTTGTGAGTGCCAATTACCCTGCTTCTCTCATCTTCAATACGTCTTGTGAGTGCCAGTGCTACTTCTCTCATCTTCAATACGTCTTGTGAGGTGCCAATTATTCTGCTTCTCTCATCTTCCAATACGTCTTGTGGGTGCCAATTATTCTGCTTCTCTCATCTTCAATATCTTGTGATTTAATTATTCTATTTACTCTCATCTTCAAAAAGCACGTCTTGTGAGTGCCAATTATTCTGCTTCTCTCATCTTCAATACGTCAGCAGGTACCAATTACTCTGCTTCTCTCATCTTCAATACGTCTTGTGAGTCCCAATTGCTCTGCTTCTCTCATTTCAATACGTCTTGTAGTGCCAATTATTCTACTTCTCTCATCTTCAATACGTCTTGTGAGTCGAAATTGCTCTGCTTCTCCTCATTTTCAATACCTCTTGTGAGTGCCAATTATTCTGCTTTCTCATCTTCAATACGTCTTGTGAGTCCCAATTGCTCTGCTTCTTCATTTTCAATACGTCTTGTGAGTGCTAATATTCTGCTTTCCTTATCTTCAATACGGCCTGGTGAGTGCCAATTATTCTGCTTCTCTCATCTTCAATACGTCTTGTGAGTGCCAATTACTCTGTTTCTCTCATCTTCAATACGTTCAGAGTCCCACTGTTCTGCTTCATTTTCAATACGTCTTGTGAGTGCCAATTATTCTGCTTCTCTCATCTTCAATACGTCTTGTAGAGTCCCACTGCTCTGCTTCTCTCATTTTCAATACGTCTTGTGAGTGCCAATTATTCTGCTTCTTCTCATCTTCAATACGTCTTGTGAGGCTACATTTCAGTTTCTCTTCATCTCTGCTACAATACGTTCAAGAGTGCCAATTACTCTGCTTCTCTCATCTTCAACATGTCTTGTGAGTGCCAATTATTCTGCTTCTCTCATCTTCAATACGTCTTGTGAGTGCCAATTATTCTGCTTCTCTCATCTTCTAATATGTCTTTGTGAGTGCCAATTATCTATTTTCCTCATCTTCAATACGTCTTGTGAGTGCCAATTATTTGTTTCTCTCATCTTCAATACGTCTTGTGAGTGCCAATTATTCTGCTTCTCTCATCTTCAATACGTCTTGTGAGTGCCAATATCGTTTCTCTCATCTTCCAATACGTTCTGTGGTGCCAATTATTTCAAAGCTTCTTCATCTTCAATACGTCTTGTGAGTGCCAATTATTCCTGCTTCTCTCATCTTCAATACGTCTTGTGAGTGCCAATTACTCTGCTTCTCTCATCTTCAACATTGGCCGCCAGAGTTAAATTATTCCAAGCTTTCCTCATCTTCAATACGTCTTGTGAGTGCCAATTACTCTGTTTTCCATCTTCAACATGCCCTTTGTTGCCAATTATTCTGCTTCTCTCATCTTCAATACGTCTTGAGTGCCAATTATTCTGCTTCTCTCATCTTCAATACGTCTTGTGAGTGCCAATATTCTGTTTCTCTCATCTTCAATACGTCTTGTGAGTGCCAATTATTCTGCTTCTCTATCTTCAATACGTCTTGTGGAGGCTTTCAATTACTCTGCTTCTCTCATCTTCAATACGTCTTGTGAGTGCCAATTATTCTGTTTCTTCTCATCTTCACTATTGTCCTAGGAGTGCCAATTACTCTGCTTTCTTCATCTTCAATACGTCTTGTGAGTGCCACTATTCTGCTTCTTCCTCATCTTCAATACGTCTTGTGAGTGCCAATTACTCTGCTTCTCTCATCTTCAATACGTCTTGTGAGTGCCAATTACTCTGCTTCTCTCATCGTCAATACGTCTTGTGAGTACCAATTATTCTGCTTCTCTCATCTTCAATACGTCTTGTGAGTGCCAATTATTCTGCTTCTCTCATCTTCAATACGTCTTGTGAGTGCCAATTACTCTGCTTCTCTCATCTTCAATACGTCTTGTGAGTGCCAATTACTCTGCTTCTCTCATCTTCAATACGTCTTGTGAGTGCCAATTATTCTGCTTCTCTCATCTTCAATACGTCTTGTGAGTGCCAATTATTCTGCTTCTCTCATCTTCAATACGTCTTGTGAGTGCCAATTACTCTGCTTCTCTCATCTTCAATACGTCTTGTGAGTGCCAATTATTCTGCTTCTCTCATCTTCAATACGTCTTGTGAGTGCCAATTATTCTGCTTCTCTCATCTTCAATACGTCTTGTGAGTGCCAATTACTCTGCTTCTCTCATCTTCAATACGTCTTGTGAGTGCCAATTACTCTGCTTCTCTCATCTTCAATACGTCTTGTGAGTGCCAATTATTCTGCTTCTCTCATCTTCAATACGTCTTGTGAGTGCCAATTACTCTGCTTCTCTCATCTTCAATACGTCTTGTGAGTGCCAATTATTCTGCTTCTCTCATCTTCAATACGTCTTGTGAGAGCCAATTACTCTGCTTCTCTCATCTTCAATACGTCTTGTGAGTGCCAATTATTCTGCTTCTCTCATCTTCAATACGTCTTGTGAGTGCCAATTATTCTGCTTCTCTCATCTTCAATACGTCTTGTGAGTGCCAATTATTCTGCTTCTCTCATCTTCAATACGTCTTGTGAGTGCCAATTACTCTGCTTCTCTCATATTCAATACGTCTTGTGAGAGCCAATTACTCTGCTTCTCTCATCTTCAATACGTCTTGTGAGTGCCAATTATTCTGCTTCTCTCATCTTCAATACGTCTTGTGAGTGCCAATTATTCTGCTTCTCTCATCTTCAATACGTCTTGTGAGTGCCAATTACTCTGCTTCTCTCATCTTCAATACGTCTTGTGAGTGCCAATTATTCTGCTTCTCTCATCTTCAATACGTCTTGTGAGTGCCAATTACTCTGCTTCTCTCATCTTCAATACGTCTTGTGAGTGCCAATTATTCTGCTTCTCTCATCTTCAATACGTCTTGTGAGTGCCAATTATTCTGCTTCTCTCATCTTCAATACGTCTTGTGAGTGCCAATTGCACTGCTTCTCTCATCTTCAATACGTCTTGTGAGTGCCAATTACTCTGCTTCTCTCATCTTCAATACGTCTTGTGAGTGCCAATTATTCTGCTTCTCTCATCTTCAATACGTCTTGTGAGTGCCAATTATTCTGCTTCTCTCATCTTCAATACGTCTTGTGAGTGCCAATTATTCTGCTTCTCTCATCTTCAATACGTCTTGTGAGTGCCAATTACTCTGCTTCTCTCATCTTCAATACGTCTTGTGAGTGCCAATTATTCTGCTTCTCTCATCTTCAATACGTCTTGTGAGTGCCAATTACTCTGCTTCTCTCATCTTCAATACGTCTTGTGAGTGCCAATTATTCTGCTTCTCTCATCTTCAATACGTCTTGTGAGTGCCAATTATTCTGCTTCTCTCATCTTCAATACGTCTTGTGAGTGCCAATTATTCTGCTTCTCTCATCTTCAATACGTCTTGTGAGTGCCAATTATTCTGCTTCTCTCATCTTCAATACGTCTTGTGAGTGCCAATTACTCTGCTTCTCTCATCTTCAATACGTCTTGTGAGTGCCAATTACTCTGCTTCTCTCATCTTCAATACGTCTTGTGAGTGCCAATTATTCTGCTTCTCTCATCTTCAATACGTTTTGTGAGTGCCAATTACTCTGCTTCTCTCATCTTCAATACGTCTTGTAGTGTAATTATTCTGCTTCTCTCATCTTCAATACGTCTTGTGAGTGCCAATTATTCTGCTTCTCTGCTCTTCAATACGTCTTGTGAGTGCCAATTACTCTGCTTCTCTCATCTTTACAATACGTCTTGTGAGTACTAATTACTCTGCTTCTCTCATCTTCAATACGTCTTGTGAGTGCCAATTATTCTGCTTCTCTCATCTTCAATACGTCTTGTGTGGTACCAATTACTCTCTTCTCATCTTCAATACGTCTTGTGAGGTGCCAATTATTCTGCCTTCCTACATCTTCAATGACAATACGTCTTGTGAGTGCCAATTATTCTGCTTCTCTCATCTTCAATACGTCTTGTGAGTGCCAATTACTCTGCTTCTCTCATCTTCAATAGTCTTGTAGGTGCTGGAGTATTCTCTTCTCCTCATCTTCAATACGTCTTGTGAGTGCCAATTACTCTGCTTCTCTCATCTTCAATACGTCTTGTGGTCTTGATATTCTACTTCTCTCATCTTCAAAGCTGTACATCTTGTAGTGCAATTATTCTGCTTCTCTCGTCTTCATCGTCTTGTGAGTGCCAATTGCACTGCTTCTCTCCCCATCTTCAAGCGTCTTGTGAGTGCCAATTCTCTACTTCTCTCATCTCTTCAGCTACGTCTTGTGAGTGCCAATTATTCTGCTTCTCTCATCTTCAATACGTCCTTTGTGAAGTGCCAATTATTCTGCTTCTCTCATCTTCAATACGTCTTGTGAGTGCCAATTATTCTGCTTCTCTCATCTTCAATACGTCTTGCTTGAGTGCCAATTACTCTGCTTTATACTCATCTTCAATACGTCTTGTGAGTGCCAATTATTCTACTTCTCTCATCTTCAATACGTCTTGTGAGTGCCAATTACTCTGCTTCTCTCATCTTCAATACGTCTTGTGAGTGCCAAATTATTCTGCTTCTCTCATCTTCAATACGTCTTGTGAGTGCCAATTATTCTGCTTCTCTCTCATCTTCAATACGTCTTGTGAGTGCCAATTATTCTGCTTCTCTCATCTTCAATA
The DNA here is from genome assembly GCA_037127315.1 of Ascarosepion bandense. Lineage (NCBI taxonomy): Eukaryota > Metazoa > Mollusca > Cephalopoda > Sepiida > Sepiidae > Ascarosepion > Ascarosepion bandense. The sequence goes on from JBBBDQ010029610.1 coordinate 2,865,101, forward strand.
CGTCGCTTGAGTACCCAATTATTCTGCTTCTCTACATCTTCAATACGTCTTGTGAGTGCCAGTACTCTGCTTCTCTCATCTTCAATACGTCTTGTGGTGCCAATTACTCTGCTTCTCTCATCTTCAATACGTCTTGTGGTACCAATTAATCTGCTTCTCTCATCTTCCAATACGTCTTGTGAGTGCCAATTACTCTGCTTCTCTCATCTTCAATACGTCTTGTGAGTGCCAATTATTCTGCTTCTCTCATCTTCAATACGTCTTGTGAGTGCCAATTATTCTGCTTCTCTCATCTTCAATACGTCTTCTGAGTGCCAATTATTCTGCTTCTCTCTTCTTCAATACGTCTTGTGAGTGCCAATTATTCTGCTTCTCTCATCTTCAATACGTCTTGTGAGTGCCAATTACTCTGCTTCTCTCATCTTCAATACGTCTTGTGAGTGCCTATTACTCTGCTTCTCTCATCTTCAATACGTCTTGTGAGTGCCAATTATTCTGCTTCTCTCATCTTCAATACGTCTTGTGCGTGCCAATTACTCTGCTTCTCTCATCTTCAATACGTCTTGTGAGTGCCAATTATTCTGCTTCTCTCATCTTCAATGTCTATTCCATGCCAATTACTCTGCTTCTCTCATCTTCAATACGTCTTGTGAGAGCCAATTATTCTGCTTCTCTCATCTTCAATACGTCTTGTGAGTGCCAATTACTCTGCTTCTCTCATCTTCAATACGTCTTGTGAGTGCCAATTATTCTGCTTCTCTCATTCAATACGTCTTGTGAGTGCCAATTACTCTGCTTTCATCTTCAATAATAGTCTTGTGAGTGCCAATTATTCTGTTTTTCTCTCATCTTCAATACGTCTTGTGAGTGCCAATTACTCTGCTTCTCTCATCTTCAATACGTCTTGTGAGTGCCAATTATTCTGCTTCTCCCCCATCTTCACGTCTTGTGAGTGCCAATACTCTGCTTCTCTCATCTTCAATACGTCTTGTGAGTGCCAATTATTTCAGCTTTTTCATCTTCAATACGTCTTGTGAGGCCAATTACTTGCTTCCTCATCTTCAATACGTCTTGTGAGTGCCAATTATTCTGCTTCTTCTCATCTTCAATACGTCTTGTGAGTGCCAATTATTCTGCTTCTCTCATCTTCAATACGTCTTGTGAGTTCAATTACTCTGTTTCTTCTCATCTTCAATACGTCTTGTGAGTGCCACTATTCTGCTTCTCTCATCTTCAATACGTCTTCAGAGTGCCAATTATTCTGCTTCTCTCATCTTCAATACGCCTTGTGAGTGCCAATTACTCTGCTTCTCTCATCTTCAATACGCGTCTTGTGAGTCCCAATTGCTCTGCTTCTCTTCATTTTCAATTATCAGTTCTGTGAGTGCCAATTATTCTGCTTCTCCCTCATCTTCAATACGTCTTGTGAGTCCCAATTGCACTGCTTTCTCTCATTTTCAATACGTCTTGTGAGTGCCAATTATTCTGCTTCTCTCATCTTCAATACGTCTTGTGAGTGCCAATTATTCTGCTTCTCTCATCTTCAATACGTCTTGTGAGTGCCAATTATTCTGTTTCTCTCATCTTCAATACGTCTTGTGGAGTGCCAATTATTCTGCTTCTCTCTATCTTCAATACGTCTTGTGAGTGCCAATTACTCTGCTTCTCTCATCTTCAATACGTCTTGTGAGTGCCAATTATTCTGCTTCTCTTCATCTTCAATACGTCTTGTGAGTCCCAATTGCCTGCTTTTCATTTTCAATGTTGCCCTAGGAGTTTATAATTATTCTTGCTTCTCTCATCTTCAATACGTCTTGTGAGTGCCAATTATTCTGCTTCTCTCATCTTCAATACGTCTTGTGAGTGCCAATTACTCTGCTTCTCTCATCTTCAATACGTCTTGTGAGTGCCAATTATTCTGCTTCTCTCATCTTCAATACGTCTTGTGAGTGCCAATTATTCTGCTTCTCTCATCTTCAATACGTCTTGTGAGTGCCAATTACTCTGCTTCTCTCATCTTCAATACGTCTTGTGAGTGCCAATTATTCTGCTTCCTCATCTTCAATACGTCTTGTGAGTGCCAATTATTCTGCTTCTCTCATCTCTCAATACGTCTTGTGAGTGCCAATTATTCTGCTTCTCTCATCTTCAATACGTCTTGTGAGTGCCAATTACTCTGCTTCTCTCATCTTCAATACGTCTTGTGAGTGCCAATTATTCTGCTTCTCTCATCTTCAATACGTCTTGTGAGTGCCAATTACTCTGCTTCTCTCATCTTCAATACGTCTTGTGAGGCCAATTATTCTGCTTCTCTCATCTTCAATACGTCTTGTGAGTGCCAATTATTCTGCTTTCCTCATCTTCAATACGTCTTCTTGTGAGTGCCAATTACACTGCTTCTCTCACCTTCAATACGTCTTGTGAGTGCCAATTACACTGCTTCTCTCATTTTCAATACGTCTTGTGAGTGCCAATTACTCTGCTTCTCTCATCTTCAATACGTCTTGTGAGTGCCAATTATTCTGCTTCTCTCATCTCCAATACGTCTTGTGAGTGCCAATTATTCTGCTTCTCTCATTTCAATACGTCTTTCTGAGTGCCAATTACACTGTTTTCCACCTTCACGTCTTGTGAGTGCCAATTACACTGCTTCTCTCATTTTCAATACGTCTTGTGAGTGCCAATTACACTGTTTCTCCATTTTCAATACGTCTTGTGAGTGCCAATTATTCTGCTTTCCTCATCTTCAATACGTCTTGTGAGTGCCAATTATTCTGCTTCTCTCATCTTCAATACGTCTTGTGAGTGCCAATTATTCTGCTTCTCTCATCTTCAATACGTCTTGTGAGTGCCAATTACCTGCTTCTCCTCTATCTTCAATACGTCTTGTGAGTGCCAATTATTCTGCTTCTATTTCATCTTCAATACGTCTTTGTGAGTGCCAATTATTCTGCTTCTCTCATCTTCAATACGTCTTGTGTGTGCCAATTACTCTGCTTCTTCATCTTCAATACGTCTTGTGAGTGCCAATTATTCTGCTTCTCTCTATCTTCAATACGTCTTGTGAGTGCCAATTACTCTTGCTTCTCTCATCTTCAATACGTCTTGTGAGTGCCAATTATTCTGCTTCTCTCATCTTCAATACGTCTTGTGAGTGCCAATTATTCTGCTTCTCATCTTCAATACGTCTTGTGAGTGCCAATTATCTTTGCTTCTCTCATCTTCAATACGTCTTGTGAGTGCCAATTACTCTGCTTCTCTCATCTTCAATACGTCTTGTGAGTGCCAATTATTCTGCTTCTCTCATTTTCAATACGTCTTGTGAGTGCCAATTACTTGCTTCTCTCATCTTCAATACGTCTTGTGAGTGCCAATTATTCTGCTTCTCTCTATCTTCAATACGTCTTGTGAGTGCCAATTATTCTTGCTTCTCTCATCTTCAATACGTCTTGTGAGTGCCAATTACACTGCTTTCCACCTTCAATACGTCTTGTGAGTGCCAATTACTCTGCTTCTTCTCATCTTCAATACGTCTTGTGAGTGCCAATTATTCTGCTTTCATCTTTCTAATACGTCTTGTGAGTGCCAATTATTCTGCTTCATCTTCAATACGTCTTGTGAGTGCCAATTAATTGTTTCTCTCACCTTCAAATACGTCTTGTGAGTGCCAATTACACTGCTTCTCTCATTTTCAATACGTCTTGTGAGTGCCAATTACTTGCTTCTCTCATTTTTGAATACGTCTTGTGAGTGCCAATTATTCTGCTTCTCTCATCTTCAATACGTCTTGAGTGCCAATTATTCTGCTTCTCTCATCTTCAATACGTCTTGTGAGTGCCAATTACTCTGCTTCTCCTTCATCTTCAATACGTCTTGTGAGTGCCAATTATTCTGCTTCTCTCATCTTCAATACGTCTTGTGAGTGCCAATTATTCTGCTTCTCTCATCTTCAATACGCCTTGTGAGTGCCAATTACTCTGCTTCTCTCATCTTCAATACGTCTTGTGAGTCCCAATTGCTCTGCTTCTCTCATTTTCAATACGTCTTGTGAGTGCCACCATATTCTGCTTCTCTCATCTTCAATACGTCTTGTGAGTCCCAATTGCACTGCTTCTCTCATTTTCAATACGTCTTGTGAGTGCCAATTATTCTGTTTCTCTCATCTTCAATACGTCTTGTGAGTGCCAATTATTCTGCTTCTCTCATCTTCAATACGTCTTGTGAGTGCCAATTATTCTGTTTCTCTCATCTTCAATACGTCTTGTGAGTGCCAATTATTCTGCTTCTCTCATCTTCAATACGTCTTGTGAGTGCCAATTACTCTGCTTTCATCTTCAATACGTCTTGTGAGTGCCAATTATTCTGCTTCTCTCATCTTCAATACGTCTTGTGAGTCCCAATTGCTCTGCTTCTCTCATTTTCAATACGTCTTGTGAGTGCCAATTATTCTGCTTCTCTCATCTTCAATACGTCTTGCGAGTGCCAATTATTCTTGCTTCTCTCATCTTCAATACGTCTTGTGAGTGCCAATTACTCTGCTTCTCTCATCTTCAATACGTCTTGTGAGTGCCAATTATTCTGCTTTCTCTCATCTTCAATACGTCTTGTGAGTGCCACTATTCTGCTTCTCTCATCTTCAATACGTCTTGTGAGTGCCAATTACTCTGCTTCTTCTCATCTTCAATACGTTCCCAGGGAGTGCCACTATTCTTGCTTCTCTCATCTTCAATACGTCTTGTGAGTGCCAATTATTCTGCTTCTCTCTATCTTCACATGTCTTGTGAGTGCCAATTATTCTGCTTCTCTATCTTCAATACGTCTTGTGAGTGCCAATTACTTGCTTCTCTCATCTTCAATACGTCTTGTGAGTGCCAATTATTCTGCTTCTCTCATCTTCAATACGTCTTGTGAGTGCCAATTACTCTGCTTCTCCTCATCTTCAATACGTCTTGTGAGTGCCAATTATTCTGCTTCTCTCATCTTCAATACGTCTTGTGAGTGCCAATTATTCTGCTTCTCTCATCTTCAATACGTCTTGTGAGTGCCAATTACAATTGCTTCTTCCCCACCTTCAATACGTCTTGTGAGTGCCAATTACACTGCTTCTCTCATTTTCAATACGTCTTGTGAGTGCCACTCACTTGCTTCTCTCATCTTCAATACGTCTTGTGAGTGCCAATTATTCTGCTTCTCTCATCTTCAATACGTCTTGTGAGTGCCAATTATTCTGCTTCTCTCATCTTCAATACGTCTTGTGAGTGCCAATTACACTGCTTCACCTTCAATACGTCTTGTGAGTGCCAATTACACTGCTTCTCTCATTTTCAATACGTCTTGTGAGTGCCAATTACACTGCTTCTCTCATTTTCAATACGTCTTGTGAGTGCCAATTATTCTGCTTTTCTCATCTTCACGTCTTGTGAGTGCCAATTATTCTGCTTCTCTCATCTTCAATACGTCTTGTGAGTGCCAATTATTCTGCTTCTCTCATCTTCAATACGTCTTGTGAGTGCCAATTACTCTGCTTCTCTCATCTTCAATACTGTCCTTGTGAGTGCCAATTATTCTGCTTCTCTCATCTTCAATACGTCTTGTGAGTGCCATTCTGCTTCTCTCATCTTCAATACGTCTTGTGTGTGCCAATTACTCTTGCTTCTCTCATCTTCAATACGTCTTGTGAGTGCCAATTATTCTGCTTCTCTCATCTTCAATACGTCTTGTGAGTGCCACTACTCTGCTTCTCTCATCTTCAATACGTCTTGTGAGTGCCAATTATTCTGTTTCTCTCATCTTCTTCAATACGTCTTGTGAGTGCCAATTATTCTGCTTCTCTCATCTTCAATACGTCTTGTGAGTGCCAATCACTCTGCTTCTCTCATCTTCAATACGTCCTTGGTGCCAATTATTCTGCTTCTCTCATCTTCAGCTACGTCTTGTGAGTGCCAATTATTCTTGGCTATATATATTCTTCAATGGTCTTTGTGGAGTCCTTAGTTGTTCTGCTTCTCTCATCTTCAATACGTCTTGTGAGTGCCAATTACTCTGCTTCTCTCATCTTCAATACGTCTTGTGAGTACCAATTATTCTGCTTCTCTCATCTTCAATACGTCTTGTAGTGCCAATTACACTGCTTCTCTCATCTTCAATGCATTCGCATGATGCCAATTATTCTGCTTCTCTCATCTTCAATACGTCTTGTGAGTGCCAATTATTCTGCTTCTCTCATCTTCAATACGTCTTGTAATTGCCAGTACTCTCCTTCTCTCATCTTCAATACGTCTTGTGAGTGCCAATTATTCTGCTTCTCTCATTTTCAATACGTCTTTTGAGTGCCAATTACTCTGCTTCTCTCATTTCAATACGTCTTGTAGTGCCAATTATTCTGCTTCTCTCATCTTCAATACGTCTTGTGAGTACTAGTCTTCTGCTTCTCTCATCTTCAATACGTCTTGTGAGTGCCAATGCCCTGCTTCTCTCACCTTCAATACGTCTTGTGATGCCAATTACTCTGCTTCTCTCATCTTCAATACATATTGTGGGTACCAATTATTCTGCTTCTCTCATCTTCAATACGTCTTGTGAGTGCCAATTATTCTGCTTCTCTCATCTTCAATACGTCTTGTAGTGCCAATTACACTGCTTCTCTCACCTTTAATACGTCTTGTGGTCTGATACACTGCTTCTTTCTCATTTTCAATACGTCTTGTGATTATAGTTTCTCTGCTTCTCTCATCTTCAATACGTCTTGTGAGTGCCAATTATTCACCTTCTCCTCATCTTCAATACGTCTTGTGGTGTAAATTATTCTGCTTCTCTCATCTTCGTCGTCTTGTAGTCTTGATTACTCTACTTCTCTCATCTTCAATACGTCTTGTGAGTGCCAATTATTCTGCTTCTCTCCATCTTCAATACGTCTTGTGAAGTGCCAATTACTCTGCTTCTCTGTCTTTAAATACGTCTTGGCAAATTGCCAATTATTCTGCTTCTCTCATCTTCAATACGTCCAGCTGGTGCAGAACTACTCTGCTTCTCTCATCTTCAATACGTCTTCGTAGGTGGTCTCTACTTCTCTCATCTTCAATACGTCTTGTGAGTGCAAATTATTCTGCTTCTCTCATCTTCAATACGTCTTGTGAGTGCCAATTATTCTGCTTCTCTCATCTTCAATACGTCTTGTGATAGCAATTGCACTGCTTCTCTCACCTTCAGCCAGTCTTGTGAACAATTATTCTGCTTCTCTCATTTTCAATACGTCTTGTGAGTGCCAATTACTCTGCTTCTCTCATCTTCGTACGTCTTCTTGGACACCAGTATTCTGCTTCTCTCATCTTCAATACGTCTTGGTGTAATCCTTCTGCTTCTCTCATCTTCAATACGTCTTGCTTGAGTGCCAATTACTCTGCTTCTCTCATCTCAATACGTCTTCGTGATGCCCAATTATTCTGTTATCTCCTCCTTTATTACGTCTTGTTGAGTGCCAATTACTCTGCTTCTCTCATCTTCAATACGTCTTGTGAGTCCCAAGTATAACCTCTCATTTTCAATACGTCTTGTGGTGCCAATTACACTGCTTCTCTCATCTTCCAATACGTCTTCTTCAGTGCCAATTAATCTCACTTCTCTCCGTACTATTCGTCTTGCGAGTGCCAGGTATTGCAGCTACATCTTCAATACGTCTTGTAGGTACCGATGTCTGCTTCTTCCTGTCTTCAATACGTCTTGTGAGTCCCAATTGCACTGCTTCTCTCATCTTCAATACGTCTTGTAGTGCCCAATTTCTCCGCTTCTCTCATCTTCAATACGTCTTGTGAGTGCCAATTATCTTCTCCATCATCTTCAATACGTCTTGTGGTCTTCGGTATTCTAGCCTCTGTCTTCAATACGTCTTGTGAATGCCAATTACTCTGCTTCTCTCTCATTTCAATACGTCTTGTGAGTGCTCCAGTCCCCCTGCTTCTCTCATCTTCAATACGTCTTGTGAGTGCCAATTCTACTGCTTCTCTCACCTTCAATACGTCTTCTTGGTATGATCCTGCTTCTCTCATCTTCAATACGTCTTGTGAGTGCCAATTGTACTGCTTCTCTCATCTTCAATACGTCTTGTGAGTGCCAATTACTCTGCTTCTCTCATCTTCAATACGTCTTGTAGTCCCAATTACTCTAGCTTCATCTCATTTTCAATACGTCTTGTGAGTGCCAATTACACTGCTTCTCTCATCTTCAATACGTCTTGTGAGTGCCAATTACTCTGCTTCTCTCTCTTATTACGTCTTGTAGTGCCAATTACTCTGCTTCTCTCATCTTCAATACGTCTTGTAGTGCCAATTATTCTGCTTCTCTCATCTTCAATACGTCTTGTGAGTGCCAATTACTCTGCTTCTCTCATCTTCAATACGTCTTGGCGGTGCCAATTGCTCTGCTTCTATCATCTTCAACATGTTCTTGAGAGTGCCAATTACTCTGCTTCTCTCGTCTTCAATACGTCTTGTGAGTGCCAATTACACTGCTTCTCTCATCTTCAATACGTCTTGTGAGTGCCAATTACACTGCTTCTCTCATCTTCAATACGTCTGGTGAGAGCAAATTACACTGCTTTCCACCAATACGTCTTGTGAGTGCCAATGTTTCCTTCATCTTCAATACGTCTTGTGAGTGCCAATTACACTGCTTCTCTCATCTTCAATACGTCTTGTGAGTGCCAATTACTCTGCTTCTCTCATCTTCACGTCTCTAGAGTCCCAATTGCTCTGCTTTCTCATTTTCAATACGTCTTGTGAGTGCCAATTATACTGTTTTCCATTTTCTGGCTTTCTCTGAGTGCCAATTACACTGCTTCTCTCATCTTCACTGGTCATCTTGTGTGAGTGCCAATACACTGCTTCTTTCACCTTCAAATACGTCTTGTGAGTGCTTACCCACTGCTTCTCTCATCTTCAATACGTCTTGTGAGTGCCAATTACACTGCTTCTCTCTCATCTTCAATACGTCTTGTGAGTGCTACTCCATTTGCTTCTTCATCTTCAATACGTCTGTGAGTCCCAATTACTCTGTTTCTCTCTCTATCTTCAATACGTCTGCGAGTGCCAATTACACTGCTTCTCTCATCTTCAATACGCCTTGTGAGTGCCAATTACTCTGCTTCTCTCATCTTCAATACGTCTTGTATGCCAATACACTGCTTCTCTCACCTTCAATACACCGTGAGTGCCAATTACACTGCTTCTCTCACCTTCATTGCTGCTCAGAGCACATTGCTTTCTTCAGGAATTAATACGTCTTGTGAGTGCCAAATTTATTCTGCTTCTCCTCACCTTCAATACGTCTTGTGAGTGCCAATTTACTGCTTCTCTCATCTTCAATACGTCTTGTGAGCGCCACCACGTTTCTCTCATCTTCAATACGTCTTGTGGAGCGCTAATTACACTGCTTCTTCATCTTCAATATGTCTTGTGAGTGCCAATTATTCTGCTTCTCTCACCTTCAATACGTCTTGTGAGTGCCAATTACACTGCTTCTCTCTATCTTCAATACGTCTTGTGAGTGCCAATTACACTGCTTCTCTCATCTTCAATACGTCTTGTGAGTGCCAATTTCACTGCTTCTCTCATCTTCAATACGTTCTGTGAGTGCCAATTATTCTGCTTTCCTCACCTTCAATACGTCTTGTGAGTGCCAATTATGCTACCGCTTCTTCTCACCTTCAATACGTCTTGTGAGTGCCAATTACACTGCTTCTCTCATCTTCAATACGTCTAAGAGTGCTAATTACACTGCTTCTCTCATTTTCAATACGTCTGTAGTGCCAATTACACTGCTTCACCTTCAATACGTCTTGTGAGCTACCATTCTGCTTCTCTCACTCTTCAATACGTCTTTGTGAGTGCCAACGAGCATCAAGCTTCTTCATCTTCAATACGTCTTGTGAGTGCTTGAATGCACTTGCTTCTCTCATCTTCAATACGTCTTGTGTGTGCCAATGTTAATTGCTTCTTCTATCTTCAATACGTCTTGTGAGTGCCACTCATACCACGTTTCTCTCATCGTCAATACGTCTTGTGAGTGCTAATTACACTGCTTCTCTCATCTTCAATACGTCTTGTGAGTGCTAATTACACTGCTTCTCTCACCTTCAATAGTCTTGAGTGCCAATTATCTCTGCTTCTCTCACCTTCAATATCTGTGAGTGCCAATTATTCTGCTTCACCTTCAATACGTCTTGTGAGTGCCAATTACACTGCTTCTCTCATCTTTCAATATTCTCAGGAGTGCTACCTGCCTGCTTCTCTCATCTTCAATACGTCTTGTGAGCAATTATACCGCTTCTCTATCTTCAATACGTCTTGTAGAGTGCCACCACTGCTTTCCTCATCTTCAATACGTCTTGTGAGTGCCAATTATTTTGCCTTTCCTCACCTTCAATACGTCTTGTGAGAGCGCCACTATTCTGCTTCTACCTTCAATACGTTTTGTGAGTGCCACTATTCTGCTTCTCTCATCTTCAATACTGCCTGTGGAGTGCCATCATCGTTTCTTCATCTTCAATACGTCTTGTGAGTGCCACTATTCGCTTCCTCATCTTCAATACGTCTTGTGAGTGCCAATTATTCTCCTGTTTCTCTCATCTTCAATACGTCTTGTGAGTGCCAATTATTCTGCTTCTCTCATCTTCAATACGTCTTGTGAGTCCCAATTACTTGCTTCATCTTCAATACGTTCTAGAGTCCCAATTATTCTGCTTCTTCTATCTTCAACACGTCTTGTGAAAAGCAATTATTCTGTTTCTCTCATCTTCAATACGTCTGCCAGATGCCAACACACTGCTTCTCTCATCTTCAATACGTCTTGTGAGTGCCAATTACACTGCTTCTCTCCATCTCTCAATACGTCTTGTGAGTGCCAATTATACTGCTTCTTCTCATCTTCAACACACCGTGGTGCCAATTATTCTGCTTTCATCAATACTGCCTTGTGAGAAAGCAATTACACTGCTTCTCTCATCTTCAATACGTCTGTAATGCCAATTACACCTGCTTTCCATCTTCAAATACGTCTTGTGGAGTGACCAACGTTTCTCTATCTTTAATACGTCTTGAGTGCTAATGACACTGCTTTCCTCTCACCTTCAATACGTTCCTAGCAGTGCCAATTACATACTGCTTCTTCATCTTCAATACGTCTTCAGAGTGCCAGTTTCCTATCCTCAATACGTCCTTGTGAGTGCCAACACATACTGTTTTCCTCCATCTTCACACGTCTTGTGAGTCCCAATTACTCTGCTTTCATTTTCAATACGTCAGAGCAATTACACTGCTTTCCCACTGGCCACGTCCCTGTGAGTGCCAATTATTCTGCTTTCTCACCTTCAACATGCCCGGAAAGCCAATTACACGTTTCCATCTTCAATACGTCTTGTGAGTGCCAATTACACTGCGCTTCTTCCTCATCTTTCACAACACAGTTCTAGGAAAAGCATCACTGCTTCTCCTCATCTTCACATGGGTTTGTGAGTGCCATCATACTGTTTCTTTCTCTCACTCTTCATATACTGTGAGTGCCAATGACATCGTTCCTCTGTCTTTCCACACCGTGTTAATTACCTGCTTTCTCTCATCTCTGCCTGCCCGTGCTTTTTCCACTCACTGCTTCCCCACTTCACGTGTCTTGTGAGTCCCAATTGCTCTGCTTCTCTCTTGCTTTCATTGCCTTGTGAGTTAATTATACCAAGCTTCTCCCATCTTCAATAAGGCTGCCTTGTGTGAGTGCCAATTACTTCCTGCTTCTCGCCATCTTTCCACATGTCTTGTGAGTGCCAATTACACTGCTTTCCTTCACCTTCTTAACACAGCCCTGTGAGCCACGAGCACTGCTTCATCTTCCATCACGTCTCAGAGCCAATCACACCGCCTTCTCATCTTCAACATTGCCCGAGAGCTTCAACACACTGCTTCTTCATCTTCAATATGTCTTGTAGTGCCAATTATTACATTTGCTTTCCATTCCCTCAATACGTCTTGTGAGTGCCAATTACACTGCTTCTCCCACCTTCAATACACCGAGAGTGCTGAACACACTGCTTCTTCATCTTCACACGTCTCAGGGAGTCAATTACACTGCTTCTTCATCTTCTATCACGTCCAGAGTGCCAATGGCCACTGTTTCCCCCATCTCTCAATACTGCCCCAGGAGTGCCACTATATCTGCTTTCTTCACTCTAATACGTCTTGTGAGTGCCATCACATCTGTTTCTCTCACCTTCAACACGTCTTGTGATGCCACCACACCGCCTTCCATCTCAATGTCTGTGAGTGCCAATTACACTGCTTTCCTGTCAATACGTCTTGTGAGTGCCAATTACACTGCTTCTCTCATTCTCAATACGTCTTGTGAGTGCCATCACACTGCTTTCTCTCACCCCCACATGTCTTGTGAGTGCCCAATTATTCTGCTTCTCTCACCTTCACGTCATGTCTTGTGAGTGCTAATTATTCTGCCTTCTACCTTCAATACGTCTTGGGGAGTGCCAATTACACTGCTTTCCATCTTCAACATGTCTTGCAAGAGCCAATTATTCTGCTTCTCCATCTTCAATACGTCTTGTGAGCCACCACACTGCTTCATCTTCATCATTGCCCTGTGAGGCGAATTACACTGCTTTCCTCATCTTCACTGTCGTCTGTGATGCCAATTATTCTGCTTTCTCACCTTTAAGAAGGCTTTATGAGCGTCAATTATTCTGCTTCTTCTACCTTCTGGGTTGTTTGTGAGTGCCAATTATTCTGCTTTCCTGGTCTCTAATATTGGTCAGAGTGCCAATTACTTCCTGCTTTCCATCTTCACATGTCTTGTGAGTGCCACTCATTCTGTTTCTCTCATCTTCTCCAATATTTGTGAGTGCCAATTATTCTGGCTTCTTTCCATCTTCAATACGTCTTGTGAGTGCCATCATTCTGCTTCCTATCTTCAATACGTCTTGTGAGTCCTAATTACTTCTGCCTTCATCTTCAATACGTCTGTGAGTCCCAATTATTCTGCTTGTCTCATCTTCAATACGTCTTGTAGTGCCACCATTCTGCTTTTTCTCTTCATCTTCAATACGTCTTGTGAGTGCCAATTCTGCTTCTTCCTTATCTTCAAATACGTCTTGTGGAGTGCCATCCACTGTTTCTCTCATCTTCAATACGTCTTGTGAGTGCCAATATTGACCAAGTTTCTCTCATCTTCACGTCTTGTGAGTGCCAATTATTCTGCTTCTCTCTACCTTCAATACGTCTTGTGAGTGCCACTATACTCAGCTCATCTTCAATGTTCAGAATGCCAATACACTGCTTTCCATCTTCATGTCTTGTATGCCAAATTACACTGTTTTCCCCTACCTCAATACGTCTTAGAGTTGGCCTACACTGCTTCTCTCACCTTCACGGCCTCAGAGTGCCTAACACACTGTTTTCCTCATCTTCACACAAGTCTGCAGGTTAATACACTGTTTCTCTCATCTTCAGACACATGTCTTGTGAGTGCCAATTACACTGCTTCTCTCACCACATGTCTTGTGAGTCCCAATTACTCTGCTTCTCTCATTTTCAGCTGTCTTGTGAGTGCCAATTACAATTGCTTCTCTCATTCTGACACATTGTCTTGTGAGTGCCAATTATTCTGCTTTCCATCTCTGACACAGTTCCTAGAGTGCCAATTACACTGCTTCTCTCATCTTCAATACGTCTTGTGAGTGCCAATTACACTGCTTCTTCTATCTTCAATATTGCTCCTAGAGTGCCACTGGCACTGAGCTTCTCTCCATCTTCAATACGTCTTGTGAGTGCCAATTACACTGCTTCTCTCACCTTCAATGTCTTGTGAGTGCCAATTACACTGCTTCTCTTCCTATCTTCACGTCTGTGAGTGCCAATTACACTGCTTCTCTCATCTTCAATACGTCTTGTGAGTGCCAATTACCTGTTTCCTCTCATCTTCACACAGTCTTGTGAGTCCCAATTGCTCTGCTTCTCTCATTTTCACGTCTTGTGAGTGCCAATTACACTGCTTCTCTCATCTTCAATATTGCCTTGTGAGTGTCACTACTCTGCTTCTCTCATCTTCAATACGTCTTGTGAGTGCCAATTTAAGCACTGCTTCTCTCACCCTCTGTCAGTCTTGTGAGTGCCAATTACACTGCTTCTCTCATCTTCAATACGTCTTGTGAGTGCCAATTACACTGCTTCTCTCATCTTCAATACGTCTTGCGAGTGCCACTTACACTGCTTCTCTCATCTTCAATACGTCTTGTGAGTGCCACTCATCGTTTCCTCATCTTCAACATGTCTTGTGAGTGGCCAAATTGTTATCTGCTTCTCCACTACCACACTCCAGAGTGCCACTACACTGCTTCTCTCACCTTCAATATTGCCCCAGGAGTGCCAATACACTGCTTCTCTCATCTTCAATACGTCTTGTGAGTGCCAATTACACTGCTTCTCTCATCTTCAATACGTCTTGTGTGAGTGCCAATTACACTGCTTCTCTCATCTTCAATACTGTCTGTGAGTGCCAATTACACTGCTTCTCTCACCTTCAATACGTCTTGTGAGTGCCAATTACACTGCTTCTCTCATCTTCAATACGTCTTGTGAGTGCCAATTACACTGCTTTCCTCTCATCTTCAATACGTCTTCAGGAGTGCCACAATTACACTGTTTCTCTCATCTTCAATACGTCTTGTGAGTGCCAATTACTCTGCTTTCATCTTCAATACGTCTTGTGAGTGCCAATTACACTGCTTTCCTTATCCACATGTCTTGTGAGTTAACACTGACCAAGTTTCTTCAATCTTCACGTCTGCAGAGTGCCACTACACTCAGCCTTTACCTCACGTCTTGTGAGTGCCAATTACACTGCTTTCCATCTTCAATACGTCTTGTGAGCGCCAATTACACTGCTTCTCATCTTCAATACGTCTTGTGAGTGCCAATTACACTGCTTCTTCTACCTTCAATACGTCTTGTGAGTGCCAATTACACTGCTTCTCTCATTCCTCAGCTGTCTGTGAGTGCCATTACACTGCTTCTCTCACCTTCAATACGTCTTGTGAGTGCCAATTACACCGTTTCTCTCATATCTTCAATACGTCTTGTTGTTAAATTACTCTGCTTCTCTCATCTCTTGCACACGTCTCAGAGTGCCAATTACACTGCTTCTCTCATCTTCTCTCAATACGTCTTGTTTACCACTGCTTCTCTCATTTTCAATACGTCTTGTGACTGCCAATTACTCTGCTTCTCTCATCTTCAATACGTCTTGTGAGTGCCAATTACACTGCTTCTCTCATCTTCAATACGTCTTGTGAGTGCCAATTACACTGCTTCTCTCATCTTCAATACGTCTTGTGAGTGCCAATTACTCTGCTTCTCTCATCTTCAATACGTCTTGTGAGTGCCAATTACACTGCTTCTCTCATCTTCAATACGTCTTGTGAGTGCCAATTACACTGCTTCTCTCATTTTCAATACGTCTTGTGAGTGCCAATTATTCTGCTTCTCTCATCTTCAATACGTCTTGTGAGTGCCAATTACTCTGCTTCTCTCATCTTCAATACGTCTTGTGAGTCCTAATTGCTCTGCTTCTCTCATCTTCAATACGTCTTGTGAGTGCCAATTACACTGCTTCATCTTCAATACGTCTTGTGAGTGCCAATTACTCTGCTTCTCTCATCTTCAATATCGTCTCGTGAGTGCCAATTACTCTTGCTTCTCTCATTCCCGCAATACGTCTTGTGAGTGCCAATTACTCTGCTTCTCTCATCTTCAATACGTCTTGTGAGTGCCAATTACACTGCTTCTCTCATCTTCAATACGTCTTGTGAGTGCCAATTACTCTGCTTCTCTCATCTTCAATACGTCTTGTTAGTGCCAATTACTCTGCTTCTATCATCTTCAATACGTCTTGTGAGTGCCAATTACCTGCTTCTCTCATCTTTCAATACGTCTTGTGAGTGCCAATTATTCTGCTCATCTTCAATACGTCTTGTGAGTGCCAACACATTTGCTTCTCTCATCTTCTTCAATACCTTGTGAGTGCCAATTACACTGCTTCTCCTCATCTTCAATACGTTCCCGTGAGTGCCAATTACTCTGCTTCTCTCATCTTCAATACGTCTTGTGAGTCCCAATTGCTCAGCTTCCTCTATCTTCTGGATACGTCTTGTGAGTGCCAATTACACTGCTTCTCTCATCTTCAATACGTCTTGTGAGTGCCAATTACTCTGCTTCTCTATCTTCAATACGTCTTGTGAGTGCCAATTACTCTGCTTCTCTCATCTTCAATACGTCTTGTGAGTCCCACTTGCTCTGCTTCTCTCATCTTCAATACGTCTTGTGAGTGCCAATTACACTGCTTCTCTCATCTTCAATACCTCTTGTGAGTGCCAATTACTCTGCTTCTCTCATCTTCAATACGTCTTGTGAGTGCCAATTACTCTGCTTCTCCTCATCTTCAATACGTCTTGTGAGTCCCAATTGCTCGCTTCATCTTCAACGTCTTGTGAGTGCCAATTACACTGCTTCTCTCATCTTCAATACGTCTTGTGAGTGCCAATTACTCTGCTTCTCTCATCTTCAGCATGTCTGTGAGTGCCAATTACTCTGCTTCTCTCATCTTCAATACGTCTTGTGAGTCCCAATTGCTCTGCTTCTCTCATCTTCATGGCCACGTCTTGTGAGTGCCAATTATTCTGCTTCTCTCATCTTCAATACGTCTTGTGAGAGCCAATTATTCTGCTTCTCTCATCTTCAATACGTTCCAGAGTGCCAATTATTCTGCTTCTCTCATCTTCAATACGTCTTGTGAGTGCCATCACTTGCTTCTCTCATCTTCAATACGTCTCGTGAGTGCCAATTATTCTGCTTCTCTCATCTTCAATACGTCTTGTGAGTGCCAATTACTCAAGCTTCTCTCATCTTCAATACGTCTTGTGAGGCCAATTATTCTGCTTCTCTCATCTTCAATACGTCTTGTGAGTGCCAATTATTCTGCTTCTCTCACCTTCAATACGTCTTGTGAGTGCCAATTACACTGCTTCTCTCATCTTTCTACGTCTTGTGAGCACAATTATTCTGCTTCTCTCATCTTCAATACGTCTTGTGAGAGCCAATTACACTGCTTCTCTCATCTTCAATACGTCTTGAGTGCCAATTATTCTGCTTCTCTCATCTTCAATACGTCTTGTGAGTGCCAATTACTCTGCTTCTTCATCTTCAATACGTCTTGTGAGTGCCAATTACTCTGCTTCTCTCATCTTCAATACGTCTTGTGAGTGCCAATTATTCTGCTTCTCTCATCTTCAATACGTCTTGTGAGTGCCAATTACTCTGCTTCTCTCATTTTCAATACGTCTTGTGAGTGCCAATTATTCTGCTTCTCTCATCTTCAATACGTCTTGTGAGTGCCAATTATTCTGCTTCTCTCATCTTCAATACGTCTTGTGAGTGCCAATTACTCTGCTTCTCTCATCTTCAATACGTCTTGTGAGTGCCAATTATTCTGCTTCTCTCATCTTCAATACGTCTTGTGAGTGCCAATTATTCTGCTTCTCTCACCTTCAATACGTCTTGTGAGTGCCAATTACACTGCTTCTCTCATCTTCAATACGTCTTGTGAGTGCCAATTATTCTGCTTCTCTCATCTTCAATACGTCTTGAGAGCCAATTACACTGCTTCTCATCTTCAATACGTCTTGTGAGTGCCAATTACACTGCTTCTCTCATCTTCAATACGTCTTGAGCCAATTACACTGCTTTCATCTTCAATACGTCTTGTGAGTGCCAATTACTCTGCTTCTATCTTCAATACGTCTTGTGAGTGCCAATACACTGCTTTCATCTTCAATATCATCTTTGCAGTGAAGCCACTACACTGCTTCTCTCATCTTCAATACGTCTTGTGAGAGCCAATTACACTGCTTCTCTCATCTTCAATACGTCTTGTGAGTACCAATTACTCTGCTTCTCTCATCTTCAATACGTCTTGTGAGAGCCAATTACACTGCTTCTCTCATCTTCAATACGTCTTGTGGGAGTGCCACCATTCTTGCTTCTCTCATCTTCAATACGTCTTGTGAGTACCAATTACTCTGCTTCTCTCATCTTCAATACGTCTTGTGAGAGCCAATTACACTGCTTCTCTCATCTTCAATACGTCTTGTGAGAGCCAATTACACTGCTTCTCTCATCTTCAATACGTCTTGTGAGTACCAATTACTCTGCTTCTCTCATCTTCAATACGTCTTGTGAGAGCCAATTACACTGCTTCTCTCATCTTCAATACGTCTTGTGAGAGCCAATTACACTGCTTTCCATTCTCAACATGCCCTGTGAGTGCCAATTGCACTGCTTTCCTCATCTTCAATACGTCTTGTGAGTGCCACTATACTGCTTCTCTCATCTTCAACATGTCTTGTGAGTCAACACACTGTTTTTCTCTCACCCTCCCTAACATGTCCTTTGTGAGAGAGCCAATTACTGCTTCTCTCATCTTCACAGCCATTCGTGAGTACCAATTACTCTGCTTCTCTCATCTTCAATACGTCTTGTGAGAGCCAATTACACTGCTTCTCTCATCTTCAATACGTCTTGTGAGTGCCAATTACTCTGCTTCTCTCATCTTCAATACGTCTTGTGAGAGCCAATTACACTGCTTCTCTCATCTTCAATACGTCTTGTGAGTGCCAATTACACTGCTTCTCTCATCTTCAATACGTCTTGTGAGTGCCAATTACACTGCTTCTCTCATCTTCAATACGTCTTGTGAGTGCCAATTACTCTGCTTCTCTCATCTTCAATACGTCTTGTGAGTGCCAATTACACTGCTTCTCTCATCTTCAATACGTCTTGTGAGTACCAATTACTCTGCTTCTCTGATCTTCAATACGTCTTGTGAGTGTCAATTACTCTGCTTCTCTCATCTTCAATACGTCTTGTGAGTGCCAGTTACACTGCTTCTCTCATTTTCAATACATCTTGTGAGTGCCAAATGCTCTGCTTCTGTCATCTTCATACGTCTTGTGAGTGCCAATTAAGCTGAATCTCTCATTTTCAATACGTTTTGTTAGTGCGAATTACTCTGCTTCTCCCATTTGCAATACGTCTTGTGTGAGTGTCAATTTCTCTCTGTACTCTTTTCTCACCATGCGTCCCAAATATTAATTCTCATTAGATTTCCTTCTAATTCTTATAAAATTGATACAATCATATTCTCTTTCTTTTCTTTTCTCTTCTTTCTCTCTCTCTCTCTCTCTCTCTCTCACACACACTTTTTAGGTCATTGGCTTGCATTGTCACGTGACTCGTTTGCACAGTCAGCAGTGTCTCACTTTTCCTAACTATTTATGTTTACTTTAATATTATCACTTCAAATTAACTTTTTTTTGCTGTATCATTTTAGAAAATTGGCTAGCATAGCTCACCACAGCTTCCTACTCTCATCCTTTTTTTCTTATTATCCCATAATGAGGAAAGTGTGTTTGGAGAATCTGATGCTCGCAGGGCAGATTGAAGTAAAAGTGAACTGAGGAAAACAGCGCGTGACATACTTGAGGGGCTTAAACAAATGAACGGTAGAGAAGTATTTGAGCGAAATAAAAAGACAAATTATTTTAAGAGCTACACGGTGCAGGACAATGTCGAGGACGTTGAACACCTACGTCCTGAAGGAACACGGCACTAAAAAGAATTTTATAGCACAAAATAAATCAGTCAGTCAGTTGTGTACCATACGTGATACTCGCTTGGGCGATCATGTCTCTTTCGAGACATGGCTGACTGGGCAAAAGATTATCCCGCAGTAGGTTACGATTGCTTTCTGCGGTAGACTGGTTGCCAGCCAAGGCTATAGAACGCAATCTGTTCTGTTATTTTACCCATAACTGAAGGAAAGAGACGGATTGAAACCTTTCCCAATAGTATTTGCGCTTAAGTGAATGCAACGAATTCAACTGGAATTCGAACGCGGCTCCCCGATTTCTCGTTTCGAGCCGATATCCACTGCACTACAACGCACATCCTCTAAATATATACAATCTTCAAAATTTTCAGTACAACTTTAATTTACATCTTCTGTCTTCTTGAACCCTTTGTCCTTTCTTCAATCCTTCCTATTTTCAGTTCTCTCATTCTCCTTCACTTTCACTTGTTTGATGTGAAAAGATTTTTTAAAAATGCTATGAACCAATATTTAGAAGTATCGTGAATACGTATGTATAGATCAACAGCAGGTAAAGACAGTTTCGTAAAGACAAATAAGTATGTCTACAATGACAGAAGGGTTAACAAAAGTAACTTCATTCACAGAAAATATCAAACTGGGACCAACTATACTGTATCAATTATCAGTAGTCTTTTTATTTCTTCTATTAGTCTTTATGCCCTATTGTTATCCAGTTTCATGTATATATTCTTCTCTTTCTTTGTCACTGATTTTAGATCATTAAGTTATTTTCCAAGTTTTTTCTTTTATTTCCAGTGCCTCCAGTTTTTCAAACGTAAAGTTTCAATCTTGCAGTCAATCTTGAAAGTTTCTTTTGAAGGCGATTGTCAACAAATCACGTTTGTCTTATCGCAACGCTGTGTCTCATCGAATCTCTTCCAAGTAAAACCCACAGTGACGCACGAACACAGCAGGCTTACCTAAATTGCATCAGGAAAAAAAGACTCGTCGACAACAAAATAATTTTATCTGTCTTCATATTTCTCTGACTTTCAGAATCTATGGAACTAATAATGGTGTCAAATCGAGAAAGCTTCTTTTAAAGGGTGCTATACTGCGTTTTCGCACCTTCAAAACGTTGCTGTTTTCTGTTTCACACCAAGTAACCCCTTGTGTTTTAGTGCCTTTGCTTAGGGTAAGACTCCTCAGTTTAGGTCTGATATCATTAATTTCACTGTTTAAGTAAATAAAAAAAAATAGCGACTAAAACACGTGTATGCATAAAAATAAAGGTTATAGTAATAAATATGGCGGATGTGCGTTGTGGTGCATTGGATATCGGCTCGGAACGAAAGATCGGGGCACCGAGTTCGAATTCCAGCTGAATTCATTGTATTCACTTACGCTCAAATACCCTTGGGGAAAGTATTAATCCGTTTCTTCCTTCCAGTTATGGGTTAAATAACAAGACAAATTGAGTTCTATAGCCTTGGTTGGCAACCAGTCTATCGCAGAAAGCAATGGCAACCTACTACGGGATAATATTCTGCCCAGTCAGTCATGTTTCTTTCGAGACATGATCGCCCAAGTGTGTATCACGTATGGCACTTAACTTTCTGAATAAGATATATACGTATATCCATCTATCTTACATGATTTACATTGTTCGAACTGTTGTCCTCATATTTATTGTCATATTCCCGGCGTTTCGTCTATTGTACGCTCCGATTTTCTTCAGGCGATGGGAATCTTGAACTGAACCCTATATTTCGATCATCAAAGACACATGACCAAGTGAATAAAACCGTTGGTTGCATCCAGTGTCTTGGTTCAAAGAATTTTGAGATCACTACCGGCTACAGTACTGGTGAACTAAAAACCTTACAAAGTTGAGTTAAATAGAGATAAAAAAAAAAGACATCCGGAAGTGGCATGACTCATGGAACGAGAACAATCTACCTCAGTGATTGAAATAATGGGTTAAGTTCACAATTCCAATCATTGAAGGGGGCCGGAGCGTACAAAGGCCGAAATGTCGTGAATATGGCAACAAAGATGAGGCTAACATTCCGAATAACGTACATAATATAATCAATTATAATAGTTCATCTTAGAATTATAGACAAGTATACATCTGTATTGTCAAGCAGCGTCCGTGTGCAAAATACATGTGTTTAAAAATTGTCATAAATCTTGTTTGGGATAATATACAGTAGCGAGCATAAAAATCAGAACGATGTGAAGAAAAAGTCTATATATGAAATAACTTTTTATTTTAAAGTTTCAAAGAACATTTTATCAAGGCATAAAAAGAATATGAAAGTAAATTATATAATACAAAAGTATAAAGTTCAAGAAACTTATTTTAATAAAGTTATAAAAATAATTATATAATTCGAAAAAATAGATGATCAAAAACATCAGAACTATTATATAAATTCATAAAATTTAATAATTCTTTTGCATTATTGAACATTTTTAGGGTAAGAATATAAATTCGGGTATTTTACTACATTACACCGGCTTTTGCATTGTAAACATGGCGAAAACATCTGTGACGTCACTGGAACTTAGAAAACTGATAGTCAAGTTACGTAATGAAGACAAACTCTCGATTTGGGATATTTCAAAAAGTGTAGGGAAATCTAAACGTGTTATTCATAGTATTTTAAGAAAACTTGAGGAAACTGGGTCATGTGATATCAAGAAACCACCTGGCACGCCTAGGAAAATGACTGCAAGGAAGACAGATGGATTGGTAAAGAATAAAAGAAGAGCTAATGCTAACCTTGGCATTAAAATATCAAGGCACACTATTTTCCGAAGACAATGAAATAAAGCTGAACAGTTGAGTTGCCTCTACGAAGCCTTAAATTTCTAAAAAGAATCAGATGAGCCGATTGAAATTTGTCACTGAACACCTCATATGGACAGAAGAACAGTGAGATTGTGCTCATTTCAGCGATGAGTCAAAGTTTAACCTATTCGGTTGTGAGAGGAGAAGGTTCGTTCGATGCAGTCCTAAGAAACGATATTTGCCTCAGTGCTCTAAAAGTAGCGTAACATTTGAAGGAGGAGGTGTGATGGTATTTGGCATGATTTCATCGATGGTACGGGACCTCTTGTTAGGCTACACGGTAAAATAAACGCAACTGTATACAAAGAGATATTGAAGAAACATGTTGCACCTAATTTGAGAACTGCAATTAATCAACCAGCTGTATTTATGCATGATAACGCGCCATGCCACACAGCGAAGCCTGTTAAGACATTTATTTCTGAGGATGATATTGCTGTTATGGAGAGGCTTGCTCAAAGCTCAAACATGAATCCTATTAAGAATGTTTGGAAATCACTAAATGAAAGAGCTTAGGAAAAGAATCCAACAAACGTCGAAGAACTATGGACTAATTTGAAAGGAGAATGGGAAGAAATATCCGTTAATGAATGGAAGATATTAATTCACTAATGTAGCAAAAGATGTCAAGCTGTTATTGAAAGCAAAGGTTTACACATCAAGTACTAATAAATTATGAACGCTACTTTCATTTGGATTTGATGTATCCATTATAATAGTATGATTTAGTTAATAGTTCTGATGTTTTTGATCATCTATTTTTTTCGAATGTTATATAATTATTCTTATAACTTTATCAAAATAAGTTTATTGAGATTTATATTTTGGAATTGTATAATTTACCTTTATATTCTTTTTCTTTGATAAAATGTTCTTTGAAGCTTTAAAATATAAAGTTATTTTACATTTAAACTATTTCTTAACATCGTTATGATCTTTATGCTCGCTACTGTATATTCGTGCGTGTGTGTGTGTGTGTGTGTGTGTGTGTGTGTGTGTGTGTGTGTGTGAAGTAGTAGTAGTTTTAATAGTAGTACACCCTTGTGCAAATTAACTGAGACAAAACAAATAATATCTCCGTGGGATCTTTCACACTTTCCCTGATCACGTATACGTCGTCTCTTGACGTAGTTTATCTCTTCTTACTCCATTTCTTTACATTTTGGACTGATGAAGCCATTTTGTTTCCTTGCCATGATGACACGACTGACAGTTGAAAGCTTGACACCAACAATATCCGCGATCTATTTGAAACGCTTGCCAGTGTCTTTGTGAAGCGTTACAATTTATCATACGCTTCCTTGGAGTAACGTCTATGGGAGACAATAGCAATAAGACAACTAAACAAAAATAGAGACAATAGTGCCTGGGTGTGATAAAAATCTGATGCAATCACAGATGAAGCAATATTTTTAAAAGATTAAGCAAATTTTACTATACACACCGAAAATAGAATCCTATTGCTGCACATCACTGCAAATGACCTAATCTGTAGAAAAATAGAAATCGATTACACCCTGTCACTCCAGTGGGTCTAAAAGTGATTTTATGGTGAAAGAAAGGAAATTGAATCAATTGTTTCAATTAATTTGCACAGTGTTGTAGTAGTAGTAGCAGTGACCTTCAGAAAGATATGGTGAATGTGGAAAAGTATTGTATCTCAGTCAGTCAAGCGCCATACGTGAAACACGCTTGGGCGATCATGTCCCGGAAGAGACATGACTGACTGGGCAAAATATTATCCCGCAGAAGGTTTCCATTGCTTTCTGCGGTAGACTGGTTGCCAGCCAAGGCTATAGAACCCAATCTGTCCTGTTATTTAACCCATAACTGGAAGGAAGAGACGAATGAATACCTTTCCCAAGGGTATTTGCGCGTAAGTGAATGCAATGAATTCAACTGGAATTTGAACTCGGCACCCCGATTTCTCGTTCCGAACCGATATCCACTGCACCACAACGCACATCCTTACGCATTCAAAGTGTTGTGCTCTTTGAAGTTTTTATTTTATTTTCTTTATGGGAAATGATAGAATTTTTTTCAGAATTACATCAATGTCGTTGTTCAATAGGTTTATCATGTTCACTATGTTTATCATGTCCATGGATGCCATGGACATGATAAACATAGTGCAACACTTTCATGATTTAGCAAAGGACAGAGAGGTTTGCAAAAAGGATTAATGAGAGTTATTGACAAAGTTACTGAGGATGAAAAATAGCACCGAGTTGCAATATGGTTTCAAGTTCAACCAGCTCTCATAATGATTAGGTATTAAATTTCAGGAAAATAATAAACCCTTTTACAGAGTAAAAGGCTTGGGAGGGGTTATTGTGGGTACCTATCTACAAATTGACTCGTCCACACCTTTATAATATGGCTACTATCTCTGAGTAGGGAGGCACTGAGTAGTAGCCACAGAGTGAGTGAAAGAGTGAGACAGGACGGCTGCGAGAGAAAGTAGTCTCCAGTCCACGTTTAACTTTGTACGACGTTTCCCGAGAATATACTATTCACCATATATCCGAGTCCATGTTGTCTTTCTCTGGCCCCTCGGTGATAACATTAGGGTAACTGTAAAGTTTGTGATATTATGTCTTACTATTATCAACTCAGGTTTTATTTCAGTATTCATTCCAAATAACGATCTGCAATATTATAGAACCTGACGTGACATCTCGACTTCAGTGAGGTATTTTTTAATTGCGGATGTACTGAATCGAACACACTTTAAAACATCGAACTCACTGATATCACGTAGAACCCACTGATAGAATTTCTTCATCATGCCAGATGCAATGGTCGGATAATGTTGAAATACTGACACATTTTATCTGAGACATTTCTCTGACTTCAATTAATGTTTCGAGATGTTGATTATCAATTTCAGATGGACCTCCTCTACAAGCGTGTTCATCAAAATACGTATACTCGCTGCTGAACTTATCTACTTAAATACGAGTATCGATCAAAAATAATGTTCAAACAATTCATTTAAAATTGTCGGTTGTTTATAACCAAGTTTTGTTAAAATTCGTTAATTTCCATAATATATATATATATATATATATATATATATATATATATATATATATATATATTGTCATCCGCTGTATCTCAGCCCATCAGTACGGTTAGACTCCGATTGCTTTTTTACCCAGGATTGAAACCCGACTGAAATGGCGTCAGTCGGCGACTCTACCCCTGGGCTATGGTCGTTCGGTGGAAGTTCGGTGGAAGTAGGCAGACTTTTTAGCGCATATCATTATACGCGCCCAATAGCTAGAGCGCTATAATTCATTTCACTGAATGAGCCATGCCAGAGTAGCTACTGTTTATCAAAGTCTACTATTTTCCAGAGTGCTCAATCAGAGTGTGAGAGCGTAAATATTGTCATCCGCAGACAGATCTGCTTCACGTATCACAGCTCATCAGTACGATATATGTATATATAGATAGATAGATAGATAGATAGATAGATAGATAGATAGATAGATAGATAGATAGTCATCCGCAGACAGATCTGTTTCGCTGTTAGATATCCGATTGCTTTTACCCAGGATTGAAACCCGACCGAATTAGTGTGAGTCGGCGATTCTACCTCTGAGCTATAGCCGCTCGGTAGAAGACTTTTAGCGTGTGATATATCATGTATACATACTGCGTTTGTATACATGTTATATCACATGATATACAGTAGTTAGGGTGTTCTAATTCGTTACTGGATGAACGATGCGTAAATACTAGAGTAGCTACTGTTTTTTCAAAGTCTACCATTCTTCGAGTGCTCAATCAGGGTGTGAGAGTTCTAAATAGTCATCCGCAGACAGATCTTTTTTGCTGTATCACAGCTCATCAGCACGGTTAGACATCCGATAGATTTTACCCAGGATTGAAACCCGACCGAATTGGCGTCAGTCGGCAATTCTACCTCTGAGCTATTGGCAGTAGACTTTTAGTGTGTGATATATTATGTATACATACACCAGTAGTTAGAGTTTTCGACTTCATTACTGAACGAATCAACGATGCGCAGATACCACAGTATCTACTGTTTTTTCAATATATATATATATTGTTTATACTGTTTTATATATATATATATATATATATATATATATATATATATATATATATGATTGCTTAAATGTCGTTGCGTCTCTAAGTATGCGTCATGTAATATACCTGATAAGTCTATTGTGTCTCGATTAATGGCATTTCGTGTTACCAAATATTCCTCGCCTCTTAATATCGTTGTTTGAAAACTGAATTCAAATTAAGTGCCTTTTCAGTTATTTTACCCTCGAGAAACTCACTTAAAACGTGTTTCAATTTTTATTTCTTTTCTCTGGTTTCTCGTCCATTTATCTTTCTATTTTCTCTTTCCCTCTTCGTAGCACTGCAAATGTGCGTGCATCTGCACTTACTTAAATGCGCGAGTTTGCGCGGTTGACACAAGGTGGAGGAAAAAACACTGCACATCACGTTGAGAGAATGTCGTGATAGAATTAGTTTGTTAAGCGATAACCGGTTGATCGTGTTTGGAAAATAGATGAGTCGGACCAGGTAGATATAAAACGGTTAAAATGGAAATTGCATGTAGGAAAATATGCCGGAAGGTAAAGGCATGCGCATAGTATGTAGGCGAACCGGAAGTAAAAGAAAAATTGCGATCAAAATAGAACAGAGATGGAGAAAATCGTAGCTTAAGTCGAAGATTAAGATCTGGTGTGATGCTTTAAGCCAAGAGAGCTATAGAAAAATGTCGAACCGGAAGGGTTAGAAAGAAATGGAAAATATTGGCGACAGAGGGTTGGAGAGGTGACATTATAAAAAAGAGAGGGTGGGGTTCAATTTGTGGAATGGATAGAGATAATGCGATCAGAAGGATATTGACGTAAGAAGTCAGATCGCCAACGGGACCTTGTTCATTGATAGAAAAAATGCGATGCGACAGATGCAAAGAGAGAAGTCTGAAGAAATGAGAAAAAGGGGATCAAATCGGAAGTTAAACGAACACTCACCAATAGAAGGAGATAGACTAAGAAATTCTATGGGAGCGGTTGGTATATACAATGATCCAAACTTAGACAGTTTGTGATTGATGCATAGGGTATTTTGGTGCATAGTAATTTAATACATTGATAGCAAGAGTAAGATTTATTTGTGAAACGCATCAAAATTAAACTGGACATGGGAATTTTTTTTAAAAATCATTTCACCCCAAGCAAGGCATTCCACTCCCACTATTGCGCTTGGGGCTACATAGGGGGAGATAAATAGGACGAGTGGTTAGATATAGGAAATGTCACAAGGGGAGGTGATAGATAGTTGGGTGGGTGGGAAGAGTGTTTGAAAGAAAACCGTTATTGTCTTTTTGTACGGTATATCTTTTGACGCTTGGGCTTTTTAATGTACCACTTCTTTACTATTGAGGTATCTTTAATCGGAATATCTTTAGCATTTTGTAAAAAAAAATGTGTTTTTTCACCGGATCTATTTAACTTGTACAGCGAGAATATTTTGAGGACCCTAGAAGTTATGCCAGTATTTGTCATCGGAGGCCACAATTTGAACAACCAAAGGTAAGCAGATGATACAGTGCAGATAGCAGACACAGAAAGGAAACTACAAAACATCCTGAAGAAGGTAGCTGAAGAGAGTGACAAGAAAGGACAACAAATAAACAGCTAGAAAACCGACTGAATGGTCATCAGCAAGAAGAGCAGCTCAAAATGTCAAATACAGGTGAGGGACTCTAAAATCAAGCAGGTACAAAGGTCATCAGCAAGAAGAGTAGCTCAAAATGCCAAATACATGTGAGGGACTCTAAAATCAAGCAGGTACAAAGGTCATCAGCAAGAAGAGCAGCTCAAAATACCAAATACAGGTGAGGGACTCTAAAATCAAGCAGGTACAAAGGTCATCAGCAAGAAGAGCAGCTCAAAATGCCGAATACAGATGAGGGACTCTAAAATCAAGCAGGTACAAAGGTCATCAGCAAGAAGAGCAGCTCAAAATGCCAAATACAGGTGAGGGACTCTAAAATTGATGTTTTTATGGGACACTTCTCTTAGCGTTAATATTTATTATGGGTCACCTCTTTTCGTTCTGAGATTTATTTTCGAACACCCCTTTTTGCGTTTAGGCTTTATGGGTCACCTCTATTGAAATTTAAGTTCATTATGCGACACTCATTTTGGCGTTGAGGTTCATTATGGAATACCGCTTTTGGTCTTGAATTTTATTATGTGACACCTCTTTTAGTGTTGAGTTTTTTTTGTTTTTTTTTGTATAACACCTTTAGGTCTTTTGGTGGTGATGTCTTCTTCTGTGAAAATATTTTGGCGAAGTGTTTTTTTCGAAGATACTACTTTTGACTTTGAAGTATTTTTTTGTTTTTTTGTTTTTTGTTTTTTGTTTTTTGTTTTTTTTTTGGTTTGTTTTTTTTGTCAGTAGAATGTCTTTTAACCGCGAGGTTTTTCAGAGTTCATTTTTCTGACGCTTATGTAATTTTCTGTGTTATCTCTGTTGTCGTTGAGTTTTTTTTTCTCTAGCTCACAGTTTAACGTGGGTAGGATTTATCTTCGATGTATCCTTAATTTATATATATATATATATATATATATATATACAATCTTCAAGTAAGGCATTTTACTGCCACTGTTGAGCAGGTGGTTACATAGGAGGAAAGCTATTAGAAAGAGTGACAGGTTATAGAGGGTAAGAAAAGGATGAGAATACTGATGAGAGTGGAGTGGACGAAGAAAGGAGCATGACAGAGAGGATGCAGGTTAGTGAAATAGGAGGTGACTATTTACTACATCTGAATTCTTGAAAATTCAGAGAAGCTAATTGGTATCCTTCAAGTTAAATTATCATACAGTGAATACGGAAAATGATTTTTGTTCGTTGTCATAAACGTTCTCTTGTTAAACATGCCTTGTGTAGGTTATATATATTAGATGATTGTTGGAATGATAGTAGCGTTAACGTTCTCTTGTTAAACATGCCTTGTGTACGTTATATATATTAGATAATTGTTGGAATGATAGTAGCGTTAACGTTCTCTTGTTAAACATGCCTTGTGTACGTTATATATATTAGATAATTGTTGGAATGATAGTAGCGTTAACGTTCTCTTGTTAAACATGCCTTGTGTACGTTATATATATTAGATAATTGTTGGAATGATAGTAGCGTTAACGTTCTCTTGTTAAACATGCCTTGTGTACGTTATATATATTAGATAATTGTTGGAATGATAGTAGCGTTAACGTTCTCTTGTTAAACATGCCTTGTGTACGTTATATATATTAGATAATTGTTGGAATGATAGTAGCGTTAACGTTCTCTTGTTAAACATGCCTTGTGTACGTTATATATATTAGATAATTGTTGGAATGATAGTAGCGTAAACGTTCTCTTGTTAAACATGCCTTGTGTACGTTATATATATTAGAGGATTGTTGGAATGATAGTAGCGTAAACGTTCTCTTGTTAAACATGCCTTGTGTACGTTATATATATTAGATGATTGTTGGAATGATAGTAGCGTAAACGTTCTCTTGTTAAACATGCCTTGTGTACGTTATATATATTAGATGATTGTTGGAATGATAGTAGCGTTAACGTTCTCTTGTTAAAGATGCCTTGAGTACGTTATATCTATTAGATGATTGTTGGAATGATAGTAGCGTAAACGTTCTCTTGTTAAAGATGCCTTGAGTACGTTATATCTATTAGATGATTGTTGGAATGATAGTAGCGTAAACGTTCTCTTGTTAAAGATGCCTTGAGTACGTTATATCTATTAGATGATTGTTGGAATAATAGTAGCGTAAACGTTCTCTTGCTAAAAAATCCATCTGCATCTAATTTGATTTGAAGTGGTTTGAAGTGAAATAAATATCTCAATCTTGAAATATCTCTACCTATATTAGTCGTAATTGGTATCCGCTCACATCGCTATCCTCCCTCCTCATTCTTTTTTTCTCCTCTGTTGGCGATAGAGAAGGTGGCTGTCCAAGTCTAGACTACTCCTGAATAATCATGTGAAGGAGTCAAAGAGTCGTGTAGATAGTAGACATCCTGGGAAAATAGGGCCCTCCAGGCAGCAAGAGATCTTCTATGTTTTGACGGTTGAATTCGAAAGTCCGACACCCATCACCGTAGGTCCTAGGTCAGAAGAACCGATATTCAGCAACGGTTTCCCAAGCCACGATAATATGTAATTGATGTCTTCAACTGACCTTTCAAGCGTCGTTTTGAACTGCTGCGTAACTTCTTACCGCTGGCAAATTTTCCAAACACGATAATAAGTGGGAGTCGTGTGGGACGCATTCTTGACACGTGACCCGCCCAGCGGTGGCGATGTTGAAGAAAGAAGGAGCGAGTTACAAAACTGAGAGAAGTTAACAACCTTGTGTGAAAAAATCTTTTGCTATATAGAGAGAGAAAGAAAATGAGAACAGTCAGATGGAAGCAGTGATCAGATACGACAGTGCTACGATGTGACAGAAGAAATTTCAATCTGCTGAACTGAACATGTCTCGACGACATACATTCCCTCTCTTTCTACTTCTCGTGTGCTATTTTCGTTTATCTCTTCTTCTTTGTCCTCACCATTCTCGCCGTCAATAAAGAAGACGAAGAAGAAGACAACAACAACAGTAAAACACATTAACTGACTCCTAAAAATTAACGTCGATCGGTACAATTTTATTTTATTGCTTTTCTTTTCTTTTCACTTTCTTGACGTCCGCTAGAAGAAAAAAAGGAACACAGAGTTTATTACAACCCTGTTAATATTTTTCTATATACACACATTTCGCTACAACTACAAACTCTGGATTCATTTAACTCCATACTACGCTTTCTCTTTGAATATTTACACAGTTAATAATTTCACTTTCTACAAATTTATTTTATTCTATTCTGTAAATAGATTTTTATTTACACATAAGAAACACTTTTATTCTTTCCAACATTCTGATGGTGATATCTTAACTCGTCTGGAGTTCGGTTATGTTTGGCACAAGGCAAATTTAATAACTATGATTGAGCTCCCTATAAAAACTCCTAGCTATAGCCCTCCACGCCGTGCGCATTAACTGTTTTCATTTTCCTCGTATTTCATTAGTAAGGAGTATGTTTCAATTCTTTTTCTCCTTTTATGTGTCATGTTCTTTCAGGACGTAGGCGATCATGGCTTTCCACATCACCCTGTCCCTGGTGGCTCTTAGCACGCTTTCTCCTGTTGCACTATGCAACCCTCGTTCCGTCATCCACCTGATCAGGTCCTTCAAATATGTTATCCGCTGCTTTCCTATTTCTCTTTTTCCCTCAATATAGCCTGTTAGTATCGAGTTCTTCAAGCTCTCCTTCCTCATTGCATGTCCCAGGAACTTTAGTTGTCTCTTCCTGATGCTCAGTATTAATTTCCTTTTCGTTTCCATCATTTCCAAAACCTCGTCATTGCTCACATTAACGATCTATGATATCCTCAGCATCCTTCTGTAGAACCACATTTCAGCTGCTTCAAGTTTGTTTTTTTTAATCTTCGAAGATATTGTCCAACTTTCACTGCCATATTGAAGAACCGACATCACATAGCAACCCAGTACTCTTCTCTTTGTTTCTAGCAAAATTGTCTTGTTTCTTAATACTTAACTCAACTTCTGGAATGCTTCCTTCGCCATGCCAATTCGCCTTTGGATCCCAGTGTCGCACTTTCGCTTTTCTGTTAGAACACTCCCTAGGTATTTAAATTTGATTTTATTTTGCTTGATTTTAGAGACCCTCACCTGTATTTGACATTTTGTGCTGCCCTTTTGCTGATTGAATGGTTGATTTATCTGTTTAACGGTATATCAACACTTTATATGTCATTTAATGCCGAAATTTAATTTTCTTAATTTTTATTTTATTCTGCTTTCGCAACTGAATATATGGTAGAAAATACTTCGCTGTTGTGCATATACATTTTTACAGAATTGTTCACTGGAGGGGTGTCACTCAAGCTAAAGTTTAACCTTAAGTGGGAGTTTATATCGAGAGAGTAGAAGGATAGCCGATGTCTCTAGTTTTGAACAGGTAAAGATTGTATCGATCGTGAAAACATTCTTTGGGAGTCTGCTCCATAGGGCAGTGGTTCGCGGGAAGAAGCTGTGTGGTTAGCTGATATGTAAGTGGCATGCTGGGTTCTAGCCGTGAAGGTTAGACCTGGGGAAACCAGGAGATGTAGTTCATCCGAGCACTTTCCATGATAGTAGCAGTGATAGCAGTGAGTGACTTGCCACATCCCGCCTGTGAAAAAGACTGGTTTGAGGTTGGAAAATAATTTTCATTAAAGACGACTGACGAGGTAAACATATATATATATATAGTACTGTAAAAAAGTATTAGGACAAGAACTATTTTATCTTTTATGAGGCATATTGACAGAAAATAAACAATTTAATTAAAGTAATTGTATTTGATTTACTCAACAAATGCTTTATCAGGAACAAATACTTGTTACAAAATAAATTTAACATTTAGTATAATAGCCTTTTGCGTTGATCACAGCCTTCATTCTGCCAGGCATTGACATCACAAGCTTCTTCAATGTATCTAATGTTATCTCCTGCCAAGCAGCTTGTATTTGTTTCCAAAGAGTTTCTTGCGAAGTAACATTAGATTTATCATTTTTTTTATTCAAGATATCTCTTAAATGTTCAATTGGATTGAGATCGTGGCTTTGTGGGGGCCAATTCAAATTTCGAAGCCTTCCTTCCTCTTCCTTTTTAGTTAAATAATTCTTACAAAGAACTGGCTTTTTACCCTGTATTTGAATTTCAGTGAGGTTTTTAGGAAAATCACCCCTGCGTAATACTTTTGCATATATATATATATATCTGCGGATGACTATTTACGGTCTCACACCCTAATGGAGCACTCTAGAAGAATGGTAGACTTTGAAAAAACTGTAGCTACTCTAGCGTCTACGTATCGTTCATTCAGCAATGAATTAGAACACTCTCAGCTATTAGGCGTGTATAATGATAATATACACGCTAAAATGTCTGCCGCCTTCTACCGAGCGCCCATAGCTCAGAGGTAGAATCACCGACTGACGCCAATTCGGTCGGGTTTTAATCCTGGGTTAAAAAGCAATCGGAGTCTAACCGTACTGATGAGCTGTGATACAACGAAACAGATCTGTCTGCGGATGACTATATATATATATATATATATATATATTGAGGAGTTGTGACTATGCTCAGTGCCAAGATTGCTTTGTTTCAGTCGTTTACTGATAAAAAGATATTTTGTCAAACAGGTTTTTTGTCATAAAGTGCTCTACATCAAGATAAAGATAGGGCGTTAATAGGATTAATGTGGAGAAATGTGTCATTGATTGGTGAAATCGTTATGATAATGTCCTTCGCTCGTCAGATATTAATTTCAACTTGCTGTTATGCCCTGATATTTCTCGAACTTCCTGCCTGTGGAACACTTTTGCATTATGTTTTTTCCCTGACAGCTACACTCTCCAAAAATCTAAATACAATACCCATTGCCATCTTCTATCCTCCCTGTACTCAGTCTTTTCTCTCGCTGTAACACCTTGCACACTAGTGGCGGTCCCGCGTTGCTTGGGGTGAAATGAATTAAAAAATACTTATATAAGAAGAACCGGACTTGAACTAGCTATTGTATTTTCTCGTCTTATTCACGACACTCCCTGGTTTCGATTCAATGAGTCATAATACAGTCATACTGCTTTGAAATAAACTCACCAGAGGGCGCTCTTTCCCGCTCAAATCCACCCTGTCCCCTTCCATTTCACTGACATCGGCCTTATATTCTTCACTGATAAAAATACGGGTCCACTTCATTATAAACGTAAGATTAGTCGGAAGGTGAGAGTATGGCATAATTTGGCAGCAAAAAAAAAACGAATGAAAATCGGACAGAATATAGAAATCTTTCGGAACAATAACCCCCATTACACCGACCTCCCACGCGACAAAAAATAAAGAGAAAGCAGTTATAGGGCGGAAAAGTCGTAAAAACTCTCTGGGGCGGGCCTGGACAGTATAGAAGGGCTGTTAAAATTCATGCGAGTCGCCCCATAAAAAGTACTTCGCCCATATTCAATGGAGCATTGAAAAATCGAACGAATTGGAGGGGAAAGAGAAAAATGGTCCAGACTTTCTCCCTTTCATTTTTACTGGTAGGCGTTGATCAAAAGTGTTCTCTCTCTCTCTCTCTCTCTCTCTCTCTCTCTCTCTCTCTCTCTCTCTCTCTCTCTACGAGGTGGCAAGGTGGCTGGTGAGACAAACTTACATTGTGTGCGACAATTCTGTAGCCCCTTACCACATCGACAATAGGCAGCAAAATCTTTGGCAGCCACCATAAAGGGCAGATAATCAAGGTGGTATTGGCAGCGGGTGATGTAATTTAAGAATCTCCTAATGGAGATTGATGTACAGGCTTGGGGAGGCTAGTCGCTTGGTTGCCGGTCCGTGCCTTATTAAATGTGAAGATATATACGATCCAAGCCGGTCTAAGTTGGCAGAGCTTTTAAGCCGGGTCAGCTATTGCTTTGTTTTTAATATATATATATATATATATATATATATATATATATATATATAATTAATGCTGTTCTTGTCTCATACACACAAATTTATATGTCGACATACATATATGTATACTTATGTATGAAAGTGTTACCTTTTTTTTCGTTTTTACATCTCGATGTTCTATTCAAAATGATCTTTTAATAAGGGGCAACTTTGAACCTACAGGAATATTTTAGATTTTTACGATCGATTATGCATTGTTTCGTGTTTGTTTTTTATTGATTTTGTTGTTGTTAGTTTTGTTTTTCGTTGTTGTTTTTGCTTGTTTATTTTACTTCGTTACTTTTTGTTTTTGTGTTTTTTTTTTCTTCTGACCATTTTGTTTTTGCTTTTTTATTTTTATTTTTGTTTTAATTTTGTTTTTTCTATGTTGCTTGTTTGTTTTCTTTGTTCTTGCAATGTAACAAATATATATATATATATATATATATATATATATATATATATATATATATATATATATATATCAGGTTAATGGACTATTAATAAATCATTTTTACGATCATAAAATGTTAATAACTCAGGATGATTTTTTTTCCAACCATTTCAAAAATTACATTCCAGACTGAAGAATATTCTACAATTTTTCAGTTGGCAGAAACGCAAATATTGTTTCTATAGCCACAAGGCAAGAAGGAAGGCAGAAAAATTCTCAGCCCCACCAGGAATTACTTGCTCCGAAAATTTTCATGTTTGTTCATTTCTTTAGAGACTTGGAATTGGCTTCGACCAATAAAACTGTTAAGAGTTGAAGGAGAACGAATGTGATAGAATTGAGATGAGATTGAGATGAATGTCTGAGTGAATGAAATAGGAATTAAATAAATTAGAAAGGAATGGGTTGATTGAGGAAGAATGAGATAGGAATGCAATGAATGAGATTAATATATCTAAACTTATTTATAAATGGAACTTTGTGTGTGTGTGTGTGTGTGTGTGTGTGTGTGTGTGTGTGTGTGTGTGTGTGTGTGTGTCCGATACGTATAGACTCCGAAACGGCTGAACCGATTTTCTTGAAAATTTACACAGTTGAACTATAAGCATCTGCGAGTGTTCTTAGCTAGGTTTTGTGTCGAGGTATCCCCGATGAATATCGAAAATCGATAATCGAAAAAATCAGGTTATAGAAGGAGTGATCCGATTTTAATCAAATTTGATACACTCATAGACAAAGACATAAGAAACGATATTCAGAAGTTTCAAGGTTGCAGTCTTTAAAATAGTGCAGAAGATCGAAAATATATATATATAAAAAGGCAAGATATTTGTGTGTGTGTCTGTTTACCTGTCTGTATGTCCTTTATACAAATCCACAATTTATATCCGATTCTCACCAAACTTCACACAAATATTCTTTAGGCTGACTCTGAGCTCCAGAACCATGGATTAGTTTTAAAGCTTTTATTACACCCGAGCAACGCAGGGTTATACTGCTAGTGAATGCATAAGATGAATGATATGGAAATCAGCTGAACGAAGATGAATGAGTATGAATGAGACAGTAGTGAGTTAAATGAAGATGAATGAAATCAGTGTATGAATGAATTAATGAGGTAGGAAAGAGATATACATAACAATAATGTCTGAATTAATTAGATTAATGAGAATGAATGAGACAGGAATGAGATGAATGCAGTAGGAATGAAACAGAAATGAGTTGAATGGATGGATGAATGTAGTAGTAATGAGATGAATGAGATTGAATTGAATTATGAGGAAATGAGATAGAAATGAGTTAGATGTATGAATGAAAGAGGTTGAAATATGAGATAAATGAGGTATAAATAAGTTGAATGAGTATAAATAAGTTGAATGAGTATAAATAAAATAGGAATGAGTTGAATGTATGAATGGGTAAAATGAGATTTAGTTGAATGAGGAGTATGAGTGAGAGAGAAACCAAATTAATTTTTGAATAGAGGAGATAAGAATAAAATGAATGAAATAGGAATGGATTGAATGAGATAGGAATGTGGTGAATGAGATAATCAATGAGGATGAATGATAGATGTATAAATAAATGAAATGAGAATTATTTGTTGGATGTGAAGAAGAAGAATTAATGAGACAGAAATTAGATGAATGATGATAGTTAACTTTCATGATATGTCGGAAGGGAAAAGTAAAAGCTAAACTATATATTCACACTACATTGTTTGGACTGTTGCTCTCATTTTCGTTGCCATGTTCACAGCGTTCCAGCCTCCTTCAAGTGATTAAAATTGCACTGAATCCTTTATTTCGTTCACTAGGGTAGATTGTGCTAGTGCAATACCTCCCGTGAATGTTTCAGTATTATTTATCTCTTTTTTTGTTGTTGTTGTTTTTGTTCAGCTCTGCTGTAGTCAGGTATTGAACTCACAAAAGTTTGGGTTGAGTCATTGGATACAACATTAGATTTATCCACTGGCTACATGTCATTGAGGACATCAGAGTATGAATTTTGGGGACTTATAAACCTAATGTCTCAGTTGTCGTTTTTTGTCAGAGCTCATATTACAATTTTGTTGTGTTATTGTTTTTCTCTAGCACTCTGTATAACTGGCTATACACACACATACACACACCCAATACGAACACACACACATACACACACACACACACACACACACACACATATATATATATATATATATATATATATATATATATATCATTAATGTTGAAAAGTTTGTTACTTAACTGAGTAGGGTTATGCTGACTTCAAAGTTTCGTGAAGGCATTATTATGTCTTCACTCCTCAAGGCTTTTGCTGCCCTGTTGCTGCTTTCCGACTTTTTTATTATTTTTATGGATCTTGGTATAATTTAATACCGTTGTATGTAATTAATTTTACAGGTGGTTAATTGCTTTTTATTGATTTTTATTGTGTTGTGCTCTTTTTAGCACACTTGATTAAATGTCTGCTTATTTGCTTTACAATGAGTTGACCTCTTCTTGTCATTTTGGACTGACCATTTTTTACCGTGTATGTAACCGGTTTTAAGCAATTTTTTTTCTTTTTTTTAATCATATCACCCCAAGCAAGGCGGTAACGCCACTGATGCGCAGGGGGCTACGTAAAGGTAAAAAGAATGGAAAAGAGAAAGCCGGAAACCACATCCTAAACAGGAAACAAGGGATGGGCCTCTTCACCTGTTCAATAGATGCGGGTGGAGTGTGAACCGGGCGATAGTTTAGTCTATCTACTCCAATTGAAAAAAAAAAGGAAAAGAGTGAAAAGATTGGAAAAGAGAAAACCGGAAACCGCATCCTAAACAGGAAACAAGGGATGAGCCTCTTCACCTGTTCAATAGATGCGGGTGGAGTGTGAACCGGGCGATAGTTTAGTCTATCTACTCCAATTGAAAAAAAAAAAAGGAAAAGAGTGAAAAGATTGGAAAAGAGAAAAGCGGAAACCGCATCCTAAACAGGAAACAGGGGATGAGCCTCTTCACCTGTTCAATAGATGCGGGTGGAGTGTGAACCGGGCGATAGTTTGGTCTATCTACTCCAATTGAAAAAAAAAAATAGGAAAAGAGTGAAAAAAGATTGGAAAAGAGAAAACCGGAAACCGCATCCTAAACAGGAAACAAGGGATGAGCCTCTTCACCTGTTCAATAGATGTGGGTGGAGTGTGAACCGGGCGATAGTTTTAGTGTTTGTGGTTTTGGTGATCTATTTTTCTATTTAGCGGTTGTCATATTATCTTTTATTAACTTATTTTTTGCTATTTTTCGTCATGATTGAGTGTTTATATATTTATACTTATAAATGATAATTTGAAGTTTGCGTTTTGTGTTGTGTGTAGTTGTTTTTGTTAACAAAGTAAATATTTGTTTAAATGCTTACATTTCTCCATTATTTTTTTCTTGTTTTATATTTTACTTTGGATTTTAAATTTACTTCTGGCTTTCCTCTAAACACAGTTTGCAGTTTCTGCTATTGCTATCGTATGCCAAAATGTTTTTCTATGAGTAAACCACTGAAAGAAACAGCAATCTTGGCACTAAGCATCATCACAATTTAACACACACACACATACACACACACTCTCTCTCTCTCTCTCTCTCTCTCTATATATATATATATATATATATATATACAAAAATATCAGTTAATGTCTGAGATTAAGGACAGGATGGTTAAATAAAATAAAGACAAGAGGAAAACTGTATTTTAAATCACCTACGCGTTTCGTCCTGTGATGGACTTTATCAAGGCAAAGAGACGAAATGAGCTTTATTGTAAATTACGTATTTATAAACAAACAGTGTTGGTAACCACAAAGACGCTCACAAATCATTTCAAAAGATTAACAGAATATTTTAGTTTTTAGAATTCCTTCATATATATTTTTTCTATCAGTAAACCGAATACTATTTTTAAATTCCTTCATATATATATATATATATATATTAAGTAACGTTAAGCCTGGTCAGTACTTAGATGAGTGACCGCTTGGGAATACCAGATGCTGTAAGCGTTTATGGACGGATGTGCGTTGTGATGCGGTG
Organism: Ascarosepion bandense; assembly: GCA_037127315.1. NCBI lineage: Eukaryota > Metazoa > Mollusca > Cephalopoda > Sepiida > Sepiidae > Ascarosepion > Ascarosepion bandense. The sequence goes on from JBBBDQ010029610.1 coordinate 2,904,778, forward strand.
GATGTCGGCTTGGAAAGAGAAATCGGTGAGCCGAGTTCCAATTCCAGTTGAACACTCTGCATTCACTTACGCACTGGTAACCTTGGGAAAGGTATTAATCCGTCCCTTCCCTCCAGTTATGGGTTAAATAACTGAGGTCTGCTGTTCATGCGATCTGTGGTGAACTTCTGCCGATTGTTTGTTATCAATAGTTCTAAAAAGTGTGGATGATCCTACACAAGCCTTCACCATTCTAAACAATTCTTTGTGTGGCAGTCTAACTGAGTTATACACTCATACATCGAAATCGACGGGAGATTCTATAATATATATATATATATATATATAGATATATATATATATATATAATACTGTGCAAAAGTTTTAAGACATAAACTATTTTATCTTTTATGAGGTATATTGACAGAAGTAATTTTTGACAGAAAGTAATTTTTGATTAAAGCAGTTGATAGCTCTGCTACCTTTGGCATTGTGGGTTGATTAAAAAATAAATTATTTGTCAAATTCAAAAATAAAGAGCACTTGCATGAACTACTCGAGGTCAGACAGCTAACTATTATCAAAATAAAGTTTAAACCTTTAAACTATGTTGACACTATTTTCCGCTTAATTCGAGAGGGAGCAATAAGAAATAAGTCAGTCGTATCCAAGGATTATAGAATAAGGAGTAGTTTCAAAATAACTTGTTTAATAGAAAATAGGAAAAATTAAATATTATAACTTCGTTTTCATACATTTCTTTTACACGTAGTTTTAAATAATCAATTTTTATTAACAATTAACTTGTTTTTTCACCCTGTATTTGAATTTCAGTGAGGTTTTTAGGAAAATCACCGCTGTCCTAATACTTTTGCACACTACCGGTAGTGTGCAAACGTGTTAGGACAGGGGTGATTTTAAACTTTATTTGGATTCCTCATAAAAGGTAAAATAGGTCTTGTCCTAATACTTTGTACAGTACTGTATATATATATATATATATATATATATATATATATATATATATGTGTGTGTGTGTGTGTGTGTGATGTGTGTGTGTTGTGTGTGTGTGTGTGATGTGTGTGTGTGTGTGTGTGTGTGTGTGTGTGTGTGTGTGTGTGTGAGAGAGAGAGAGTGCGTGTGTGCATGCGTTCGTGCGTGTGCGTGCACGTGTGTGCGCGTGTGTGTGTGTGAACAAAAAGATTATCTTTTTACTGGAGCCGATTCATGTCGACTTCGAAGTTTTGTTAGGAAAACGTTTTGATGCTCTCACTCGTCAGGGCTGTTTACCTAACTATCAACTCTCTATATACACCACAGTATCAAACACTTTACGTTAAAAAAAAACCTGCTTGCTGCAGAGCAACATTTTATTAGTATAACCACTGAAAAGAAGCAACATTGGCGCTGAAATTATCACAGTTTAAGTGACAAATTCTTTGCACTGAAATTACATATATATATATATATATATATATACTGTCATGAAACGCAATGAAAATGTGCTCTTTTTAAAGCATATTGTGACGGGATGGTGGAAAATGTTATCGTTTGCAACAATGTTTAGCGAAAAATATCCTGAGCAAACATGAGCAAACTTTAAGCCCCCCCTCCACATAGCGTTGTCATCCTAAGAAAGTCATGCTGTGCATCTGGTGAAGTTAGGAAAAATCCTGTACTATGAGCTTCTGCCAAGTAACCAGCCAATTGATTCTAAAAAGTCTTCTTCTTCAAGTGCCGTGTCCCTTCAGGACGTCGGCGATCACGAACTTCTACTTAGCCCTGTCTCTTGTCGCTCTCAATATGTTTTCTCTTGGTATCTATTTAAAGCCTCGATCCGTCATCCATTTGCTCAGACCTAACAAGTACGTATCGCGCTGCTTTCCCCTGACTCTACTTTCATCTATCCGACTTGTGGGTATCAAGTTCTCCAGGCTTTTCTTCTTCATTACGTGTCATTTGTTTCTTCCTGATATTTATTATCGATTTTTTCTTGTTTGCATCCATTCCAACACCTCATCGTTGCACACGTGCTCTGTCCATGGTATCCTCAGCATCCTTCTGTAAAACCACATTTCTGCTGTCTCAAGCCTCTCCTTCATCTTTGATGAGATCGTCCAGTATTCATTTCCATACAGAAGGAAATATATCACATAGCAATCAGACATTCTTTTCATTGTTTCTAGTGATATTTTCTTGTATTTCAGTACTCTGAAATTCGTCTTTGGCCATACCAATGTGACTTTGGATCTCTGTGGCATTTTCCATCCTCTGTCAAAATACTTCCCAGGTATTTGAATTATTTTGCTTGATTTATTTTAGATTCTCCAACTTGCAGTTGACATATTGGTCTCCTCTTTTTGCTGAAGACCATACATTCAGTTTTCTTGAGGTTTATGCTCAGTCCTTTCTTTTCACTTTCTTTTACTACTGTAAAAAGTACGACTCACAACAGGAACGATTAAAGGCAGCAATTCAAGAAAAACGCCTAAAATTATTGAATAGAAAAGATGTTTTCCATCAAGATAATGCCAGACTTCACTTTTCTTTGGTGACCCGGCTGAAATTGTTCCAGCCTGACTGGGATGTGTTAACCCTACCACCATATTCACCAGACATTGCTCCTTCGGATTTTCATTTATTCAGAAACTTGTAAAATAATCTCAATAGTAAAAAATTGAAATTTTTGGATGACATAACAACACCTTAATGAGTTCTTTGCCGGATATTCTAGGAAGATGGAATTTTTTAGTTAAAGGAAAAATAGAGAAAATTTGTAACCAAATGGTTCGTATTTATTTGAATAAATATTTATTGACATATTTTTTGGCTTAATTTCCCTTAAAAATCGGTTTAAACTTTCCAGACAAGCCAGTACTTATTCACTTATTCTATAGAAATACCAGCATGCATAAATCTCAATATACAGCTTTATTCTATCATTTTTACCCCAAGCAAGGCAGTACTGCCACTGGTGCATAAGGAGTTACATAAAAGAAGAGTGATGAAAAAGAGGAACACATTTCAATGGATGTCAGAAAATTGGTAAGAGAAGGATAAGAACACTGGTGTGACGAGAACTGCATGAGAGTAGATTGGACAGGGAAAAGAACTTGATATAAGGGTTGTCAGGGAAAGGATGCGAGTCATTGAGATAAGATATGGCAATTCTTTTATTTTGTTTTTTTTCAAGGTTTCACCCCAAGCAAGGCATTCCACTGCCATTATTGCGCAGGGGGTTACATTGGGGAAGGTGGTGAGAAAGAGTGGTTAAATATAGGAAATGTCAGAAGGAAGGTGATAGACGGGTAAGGATGTAGATGGGAAGAGTGTTTGAGAGAATGGGTGCGTGTTAGTGTGTTAGGAGGTGTCTCTTGACCTTATATTTAAACTCCTGTCGGGGAAGCAAGTATGTGGAAGGGGATTCCACAGGCGGGAAGTGCGAGAAAAGAAGCTGTTGGAGTAGAAATTACGGTTACATTTTATCGGTTTCACTGTAAAAGGGTGGGACCTAGTTGCTAATCTAGTATCTCGTGCAAATTCGTACCTATGAGACATAACATTTAAATTTTTGGAGATTGTAGCTGTCAAGAAAGCAATAATGCAGAAGAGAATTTCACGAGTGGATAGTGCGTGCAAAGAAGCTATTAGAGTGGAAGTTGCGGTTACATTTGATTGGTTTCACTGTAAAAGAGTGGGACCTAGTTGCTAGTCTAGTAGCTCGAGTAACTTCATGCAGAGGGAGCACCAGAGAGCTAAGCTCGTCGGAGCAGAGCCGTGTAAGCATTTGTAGAAGAGACAGAGGGAAGCCACATCACCTCGGTGAGAAAGTGATTGGAGCTGAGCTGGCAGGTCAGGATCAATCACATTGCAGATTCTCCGTTAAATTTCGTCATAAACTACGAAATGAATAGCAGAGGTACCCTACTAGATGTAACAGCAGCCGGATAGTAATTTTATATATGTGTAGGGTGGATTCAGACGGGAATATCTTCTTGGCTCAACACAGTGAATCAACCTTCTTAGCAGCAGATATGGTAACATTATTATGGATAATATATGACTATATTAAATATACTCATATTTTCTACGTTTACACGTGCGCACACATACACATACACACGCACACGCGCGCACAACATACACATACTCATTAAAATATCGTGCATTTACAAAATGCCTCCAACGTAATAATATCACTTTCGTTGTCGCGTACTCAAATCTCGTTTCTCTGACGTGTCATCATGCCCGATTCTTCGTGCTCCAACCGACGAGAGCTGAACAAGCAGTGCCATCTGGTGGCCCAGAGGCCAACAAGTAATAGCGATGAACGACCAAGCAGGAGATAACTCTCTTGGGATATTTTCTCATCAGAATCGAAGAGAGTTTTTTCGCCGCAAGCAGCGGCTGTCATTTTGAAGAATCAAAGCGTGCACCCGAACCATCAATTTCTCTCCGATGACAGAAAAGAGGATGGGATGTGCTGGGTGTGTATTTGCGGAGAAGGGCAAGGCGCAATCCTGAAATTAATCGTGCCAAATCACCTGCGTTAAGCCTCGGCATAATTCTATCGGCAACACTTGCAATTCTCGACGGACTGAACTAATATTTAATTCTGTGTATCTCCCTCAGTTGTGCCATATTTCTTCAGGAGGTGAGCGATCATGGCTCTTCACATCTTCTTATTCTTTGCTGATGTCAAGAACTTTTCTGATAGACCCTCTTTCTATGATGAGATCTGTGTTAAAACTAGGAACCGTTTAAGAAATTAATTTTTTTACTAGTTTTAACCTGTGAAAATGTCACGGTTATCTTATTTTAATATTCTGATGAATCTTAATTCTTCCGTTAATGTTTGAATGTGCGCATGGCAAATTCTGTGACAATAAAATGTCTATAGAAGCCCCCTTATTGCATAATTAAATATTTGAAATTATTGTTAACAAAATATTGCAAAAATAATCTTAAATCAAGGTCTCTCTCTCTCTCTCTCTCTCTCTCTCTCTCTCTCTCTCTCTCTCTTCTTTCATTCATGTAATTCTTCCATCCTTGCATTCATTTACTATTATACGGATTGCTTGTCTCTCTTCTACTCGTAATCGTTATCGACTTCTTCTCTGCGTTATATTCCGGTCTCTCTTTGTTGGCTTTTTCTTTCTTCCATTACAATTATTTTCTCCTGAAATATAATGCATTTGCAAAATATATTTAGTTTCATTCGTTACAACAAACGTGTGACACACGTATGTACGAGGTAGGTATTCAGTCAATCACTTAAGTGCCATACGTGATACACACTTGGGCGATCATGTCTCGAAAGAGACATGACTGACTGGGCAGAACATTATTCCGCAGTTGGTTGCCATTACTTTCTGCGGTAGACTGGTTGCCAGCCAAGGCTATAGAACTCTATCTGTCCAGCTATTTTACCCATTACAGGAGGGAAGATGCGTATTAATACGTCACCTAAGAGTATTTGCGCGTAAGTCTCTCTTTGTTGGCTTTTTCTTTCTTCCATTACAATTATTTTCTCCATAATTGCATAATTAAATATTTGAAATTATTAACAAAATATTGCAAAATTAATCATAATATAAAGCTCGCTCTCTCTCTCTCTCTCTCTCTCTCTCTCTCTCTCTCTCTCTCGCTCTCTCTTCATTCATTTTTATTTTATTTTATCGGATTGCTTGGTTACACGGGCAGATGGTAGATTTCTCTCTCTCTCTCTCTCCCTTCATTCATTTTTATTTTATACGGATTGCTTGGTTACACGGGCAGATGGTAGATTTCTCTCTCTCTCTCTCTCTCTCTCTCTCTCTCTCTCTCTCTCTCTCTCTCTCTCTCTCTCTTCATTCATTTTTTATTATACGGATTGCTTGGTTACACGGGTAGATGGTAGATTTCTCTCTCTCTCTCTCTCTCTCTCTCTCTCTCTCTCTCTCTCTTCATTCATTTTTTATTATACGGATTGCTTGGTTACACGGGCAGATGGTAAATTTATATATGTGCAGGATGGATTCAGACTGGAGAAACTTCCTGGCCCTGCACAGTGAATCGACCTTAACAGCTGATTTAGCGATGGATTCGATATAGTCATTCCACTTGAGGTCCGCTGAGATTGTGAGGCCAAGGAGGCGTAGTGTTTTACTCTCAGGGAGGCTAGCTTGTTCCATGCTAACGGTTGGTAGGAGCGATAGTCTATGCTTTGATCCTCCAGACTACGACTAACCCAAGCTAAAACACACTCTGTAAATTGTTATCTGCTAATGTTATATGATACTAGTTTTAACATGTGAAAATTTCACTGATTTTTATTCTGATGACTTTAATTTTTCAGTTAATTATTGAATAAGCGCATGGCAAATTCCAATAAAATAAAATATTCATAGAAATTCATCTATTGCATCATTAATTATTTGAACTTAACAACTTTTAAAAAAATATTGCAATAACCGTCATAAATATAAAGTTCTCTCTCTTCTTTGTTCATATCATTTCTCTTTGCTTGCATTTGTTCTCTGTTATGTTTACGGATTGCTTGTCTCTCTTCTGCTCGTAGTCGTTCTCTTGCTGCCTCTCTTTGTTGTTATATTCTTTCTTCCATTAAAATAATTTTCTCCAGAAGTATAAGGCATTTATAAAATTCATTTTATATACTTCATTACAACAAAAACGTAATATCCGTAGGTACCGAGGTAGGTATTACTGTATTATAATCAAAAGACTACGACTTTCTATGATGTTCCAAGCGATAATTTTAAAACCGATTGGATAAAATAAAAATAAACGGACGAAAAATAATTTTCTTCGTTGAAAGAAAATCATATATGTATAATATCTCTCTCTCTCTCTTTTTATAATAGATGATACATATTTTACAGTAACTCTGTTTTCGTTTTATATTTCCTGTCTGATTTTTTTTTCTTCGTTCATATCATTCTTCCTTGCTTCATTCATTCAATATTATGTTTTTCGAATTTCTTGCCTCTCTTCTGCTTGTAATTGTTATCGTCGTCTTTGCCTTTCTCTTGCTGCCTCTCTTTCTTGTCTTATTCTTTCTTCCATTACAATGAGTTTCTCCGGAAATATAATGCATTTACAAAATACATCTAATTTCATTCATTACAGAAAAAGCGTGACACACGTAGGTGCCTAAGTAGGTATCACTGTATTATAATATAAAGACGACGACTTGCTATGATGTTTCCAAGCGATAATTGTAGAACCGATTGGATTAAATAAATAAAAATAAACGGACGAAAAATAATTTTCTTCGTTGAAGGAAAATCATGATGAATACTTTCTCTCCCTTTTTTTTTATAATAGATTACACAAGAGACGTATGTATGTATGTATGCCGCATTCACCCTAGTCGGGTTGAGCCGGCTTCCTCTCCGACGGAGCAAGTCTCATTGGGATTTGTTTAAGGGCAGGGTCCCAAGTCCTACCCTGTTATTTAACCCATAACTGGAGGGAAAGGACGGATTAATACCTTTCCCAAGGGTACCAGCGCGCAAGTGACTGCAGGGCATTCAACTGGAATTCGAACTCGGCTCACCGATTTCTCTTTCCGAGCCGATATCCACTGCACCACAACGCACATCCGTCACATCTTTCACGGGAAAGGTATTAATCTGTCTCTTCCTTCCAGTTATGGGATAAATAACAGGACAGATTGGGTTCTATAGCCTGGGCTGCCAACCTACTGCGGGATAATCTTCTGCCCAGTCAGTCTCACGTATCACGTATGGCACTTAACTGACTGACTGAATATAATAGTTTCAAATATGATTAAGGCTTCTAATGGGCATAAAATGGGGGATCAGTTTTCTATTGTTATGAAGTAATAAACTGATCCCCCACTAATAATAATTAGTGTAATAATGTAATATAATCTATCTCTTCTTCCTCCAGCTATGAGTTAAATTGCAGGATAGATTGGGTTCTATAGCCTTGGTCGGCAACCAGTCTACCGCAGAAAGCAATGGCAACCTACTGCGGGATAATCTTCTGCCCAGTCAGTCATGTCTCTTTCGAGACATAATCGCCCAAGCGTGTTTCACTTAACTGACTGACTGACACATATTTTACAGTAACTCGATTTTCGTTTTATATTTCCTGTCTGACGTTTTTTTTTTCTTCGTTCATATCATTCCTCCTTGCTTCATTCATTCTCTATTATGTTTTTCGGATTTCTTGTCTCACTTCTGTTCGAAACCGTGATCGTCTTTTCTGCGGCTCGCTTGCTGTTTTTCTTTGTTGTTTTATTCTTTCTTTCATTATAATGATTTTCTCCGGAAATATAATACATTTAATTTCATTCAAAATTGTGGCACATGTAGATATCTAGGTAGGTATTACTGTATTATAATATATCATATATGTTGTTCACAGCGAGAACTGAAGGACCGATTAGATAAAATAAATAAAAATAAACGGATGAAAAGTATTTTTCTTAATTGAAAAAGATTCAAGATAAAGACAGCAAAGAAAGCCTTAGAATTATTAAAGCACAAAAATGTTATAAGTACAATGATACTCTCTCTGATTCTTTTTTTTTTTATAATAGATGATATATATTTTACGGTAATTTTTTTTATTTAAATTTCCTCTTCGACGTTTTCTTTCATTTATCATGCATGTTTGTGTACGTCGTCCGGCGTTCCTAATCTTTTGTGACTGTGTTTGCGTTCATATCCCTTTCAAGAGCATGACACACCTAAGTACTATGGTATTAATATATAGATTTAAATTGTGTTATCACGCGTAGAATATTTTAATACGTCAAGGATTGTTCGTATTTCTTAAATGAAGCATTTTCATTATTACTAATTCTGAAAAGCTTTTTTTTTTCAAACTATATTTATTAAAAAACATAAAACGAATTCAATTTTTATCTTGTGTACTTAAGAACTTGTCAGACAAATATAATTAATAATAAAGATAAGTATTATTTGAAACGCCCAACTCCCCTTGGGAAAGATATTAATCCGTCTCTTCTCTTCGGGTAATGGGCAAAATAACAAGACAGATTGAGTTCTATAGCATTTGCTGGCAACCTACTGCGGGAAAATTTTCTACCCAGTCAGTCATGTCTCTTTCGAGACATGATCGCCCAAGCGTGTATCACGTATAGCTCTTAACTGACTGACTGACAATAAAGAAATATTTATTCCAGTTGACTATGCAATATTTATGAAAGTGGTTATTTAAACATTTAAGGTACAATATTTAATTAACGGTATAATATTTATGCCAAATGACAAATCAATATTTATCCAAGTTGACAATGCAATATTTATTCAATATGAGACTGGAATATTATTTGAGTTGACAATGCCACAACTATTCAGTTTCAGAATGCATTACTTATTTAAGTTGAAAATGCAATATTTCTTCTTCTTCTTCTTCTTCTTCTTCTTCTTCTTCTTCTTCTTTTTCTTCTTCTTCTTCTTCTTCTTCTTCTTCTTCTTCTTTTAGGTGCTTTATCCTTTCAGGACGTAGCAGATCATGGCTTTCCACGTCTCCTTATCCCTGATGGCTCTTAACACGCTTTCTCCTGTTACACCATGCAACCCCGGTTCTGTCATCCACCTGCTCAGGCCCTTCAAATATGTTATCCGCTGCTTTCTTCTGTCTATTTTTCTTTCTATTTGGCCTGTTAGTATCAGGTTCTCCAAGTCCTCCTTCCTCGTTGCATGTCCCAGGAACTTTAGATGTTTCTTCCTGATGCTCAATTTTAATTTCATCATCATTACTCACATGCTCGGCCCATGATATCCGCAGCATCCCTTTAGTTGCTTCAAGCTTTTCCTTCATCTTTGATGATATTGTTCAGCATCCACTGCCATATTGAAGAACTGACATCACATAGCAATCCATTACTCTCTTCTTTGTTTCTAGTGAAAATTTCCTGTCAGTTGATACATTACTCAACTTCTGGAATGCGTCCTTCGCCATGCCAATTCGCCTTGTTGGCAATAAAATATTTATTTAACCTAACCAGTCACTTTATCCAACCAACGTTTTTATCTACTGTGCCATGTGTCCTCATTGACTCAAGGAGTCATGAGTTCAATACATGACTTTAGCAGTCTGTCAATTAATTGCTATACGTGATATTAGCTTAATATTTTCTTTTGAAATATGACTAGGAAAAATATTATCCTGCAGTAGGCTGCCATTACTTTCTGCGGTAGACTGGTTGCCAACCAAGGCTATAGAACCAAATCTCTCCTGCTGTTCAACCCAGTGTGAAGTGATGTATTCATACTTTTCCCAAGGGTATTTGTAGTTTTTTTTTATTTACTGTGCCATGTGTACTCATTGACTCAAAGAGTCATGTACTCATTGACTCAAAGAGTCATGAGTTCAATACATGACTTTAGCAGTCTGTCAGTCTGTCAGTTAATTGCTATACGTGATATTAGCTTAAGAGATCAGGTCTCTTTTGAAATATGACTGACTAGGAAAAACATTATCCTGTAGTAGGCTGCCATTACTTTCTGCGGTAGACTGGTTGCCAACCAAGGCTATAGAACCAAATCTCTCCTGCTGTTCAACCCAGTGTGAAGTGATGGATTCATACTTTTCCCAAGGGTATTTGTGCGTAAATGAATGAGACGAATTTGACTGGAATTCGAACTCGGCCCTCTAACATCTTATTTCGAGCCGATATCCATCACACTACAACGCACAAGACTACAGCAGAGGTAAACAAAAAATTTAAAGATTTGAATTAAAGTGAGATAAATGATACTGAGGTATCCGGAAGTGGTATAACTCGTGGAATTAGAACAGTATAATCCAATAAACGAAATAAATGGTTCAGTTCAAAATTTCACTCACCTGAAGAAGGTCGGAGTGTACACCAGCTGAAACGTTATGAATATGGCAACAAAGATGAGAACAACAGTTCGAACAATGTAAATTGTGTCAATAATTCATTTTAACTTGATCTCATATATTTTCGATTTTGTTCGTCAAAATGAAATTCGTGGGCATTAATTTTTTAAGTTTTATTCATTTGTGATCTTGTTTATTGAACCCTCCCGCCGTTTATTACATTGTTATGGTTTATAAAATGGCGGGTGTTATAAAAAATATAAAAAGATAGATACACTGACGCCAAGAATTCAAAATTTGGCGGCAAAATAAGGAACCGTTTCTTTTGGTAGGAGTAGGAGTAAGAGTAGGAGTAAGAAGTAGGAGTTAAGGACAGTAGTTTGGTATAGGAGATTTGAAAGAGAGTCCAGGAAGGATAGGCTCGTTTACTACTAGCATCCCACAGTGAAGAGAATTTAGCTAGTCTGCTCCTGTATCCACACAAAAATTTAAAGGTTGTAACTTGATGTAAAAAACCTAAAGTTTTATACCAAAAATAAACATCATTAATTCAAGTTTGTGTTATGTTCTAATTATACCAAAACGAAGCAACACAACAATGGTGACCACGACATACGAACAGAAAGCAACCTCATCTACAATACACACATATAAAAGGATAAATGGAGCAAACAGGAGAGGAAACGATTCATCAAGTCAATATCAAGGCACCGGAATTCATGGAAACTGCTGTAAATGGATGGTTTACGATATTAGAAGCTCAGTTTCACTTGCGAAATGTGACAGCGTCGAAAACAAAGGTTTATACAGTAATATCGTCGTTACCAGACGAAGAAGTTGGTAAACTACCAAATGCTACCTCCGCATCACAAGACTACGAGGAATTAAAACGGACTCTGATAGAAGCTCACGAACAAACAAAACCGGAGCAACACAACAACATTTTTTTTGGTTTTTCCAGAACGTTTGTGAAATCATTTCGGAACCGTCTATTTGCTTTTAACATTTTTTACGAACAATCTTATTTATTAGGAAACTGCATTTTAATAGGAAAGTCTGAGAGAAAGTCTGAGAGAAAAATAATTAGCGCTAAACAGTCAAGCATGTTTCAAACCTTGCCCAGCAGAACTCGACTTTAGCCGGTCGATGAAGGTAGCAATGAAGGTTAATTTGTACGTCAGAAGACCTTCAGTTGATTTCTCCTCATAAATCGATGGCATTAGCTTCTTCGATTGACATGCTTTCGAATAGCTGGGAAACAAGAACTAAAACCATTCTTTCATAAAATCCAAGTTACGTAAATATATTCTTAGGAACTACATTTACCTAAATATATATATATATATATATATATATATAGTCATCCGCAGACAGATCTGTTTCGCTGTATCACAGCTCATCAGTACGATCAAACTCCGATTGTCGTCAGTTGTGCTCTAATTCATTATTGAATGAGCGATGCGTATATGCCGGAGTAGCTACTGTTTTCAAAGTCTCCCATTCTTCCAGAGTGCTCAATCAGGGTGTGAGAGCGTAAACACTATAGTCATCCGCAGACAGATCTGTTTCGAGTTACATATATATATGTATATATAATGAAACTACATGGAAATTTACGAAACTGGCATTAGCCGATATATTTGAATTTTATTTGTTTTAACATTATCACTCTTTAATGCGTTGTGGTGCAATGAATATCAGCTCGGAACGTGTAATCGAGGAACCGAGTTCGTATTCCAATTGAATTCCTTGAATTCATTTACGCGCATATACCCTTGGGAAAGGTACTAATCCGTCTCTTTCCTCCAGTTAATGAGTTAAATAACAAGACAGATTGGGTTCTATATCCTTATACCGCAGAAAGCAATGGCAAACTACTGCGGGATAATATTCTGCCCAGTCAGCCATGTCTTTTTCGAGACATGATAGCCCAAGCGTACATCACGTATGGCACTTAACTAACGTATATATATATATATATATATATATATATATATATATATATATATATATAAATAAACAAAACGTTAGTTAAGTATGTGTATATATATATATAGTACATTATTATTTCTACTGACCTTAATCTTTCGAGACATGATAGCCCAAGCGTACATCACGTATGGCACTTAACTAACGTTTTATATATATATATATATATATATATATAAACAAAACGTTAGTTAAGTATGTGTATATATATATATATATATATATATATAGTACATTATTATTTCTACTGACCTTAATCGTTTTTTAGAATTCTTATTCGGAAAATATCCATATCCAGTAGGAATCGAACCTGCATACTCCCAATGCCGGAGTGATACCTCCGTTAGATCCACTAGACTACGAAAGATATCATAGAAGACAAGATACAATTTAACCATTAAATAAATGTTTTCTTGATTGATTTCTTATCGAACGATTAATATTTGCTCAAATTGAATCGAATATAAACAACAAATTTCAGGGTTGAATTAGATGACTCAGACTTCATATATTTCTTTATAATTTTGACCAGCTTATCCAAAACATTCTTGCGTCTCCAAGTATATCTTTCATTGACAAGAGCTGTTTTACAGGAACTAAGAACATATAATGTTTGGGGATTTTTTTTTTTACACAGGAGAAAGTTTAGATCGTTCTCTTTTTTCTTTTTTTTTTTTTTTTTTTTTCATTTAACAAGTTTGTTCTTACATTATATCAGGTTATATGTTTAACGTATTAAAAAACTAAAACTAAGTGGAGCCATTTGCTAAATGCCCTTCTAAGTAATAGATTTCTACAGAGCTTCCTCCCAGTTTGTCCATTGGCCTTCATGAAATTGTTACACTCTTTTTACGAGTCTTTTATTATCATCTTCTTTCCTTACATTTTGGATGACCATGTCACGGAGATCTTTACCAGAAGATTTCCACCACCACTACTGCCTTTCATTTAGTCTTAACCCTTGTTTCACTGCTTGGGTGTACTAATGATTTTATTGAAAGCTAGATTGTCTTTAGCACTTGTTATAGTCTCTCTGACCTTCCACATTCTCCTCGTTTTTAATTTAGGACTTAACGCTTTTATCCAACGTTATTTGAATCTGATTTTCCCAGATTTGTACTCCTCCACAATTGATGTAAGTAGTAACTTTAGCTTTGCTTGTTTCGAATACAATGCAATATCATACAAACCTAGAGGTAAACCTAACCATTTTCGGATATATTTGTTTATTTTTTTCACAGACTCGATGGTGCTCAATCCCAAATCGTATGCAAATTGGAGTCATATAGCATTGGAATTAGCACATGCTTTAAGCCCCATTCACTGTATTTTCCTTTTATCTTATGGAGATCTTCTTGTAATGATCAGGATGTTTCTTTCACTTGGCTGGTATCTTTTAAGGATTGATCATACAACCGTCAGAAACGTTTCACTGTCTTTTTTTGTTTTTTGTTTTTTCTGATACGGTAGAGATCCATTGACCACCTACTACAAATTTTTATGTTTTGATTCAATTTTCCTTTTCTAAAATAAAGACTTCTGGACTTGTTTTGTTTAAATTTCATTCTTCACCAACTTATCATTTCGTCCATCAAGCTTAATTGCTTGCGAGTTGAACTTAGTTTGAATGAGAAGTTTGAATTTAGTATCATCCATGAAACCTTTCACTGGTGGCATTTGACAGCCTCCACCTAGCACAACAATCTCAGCCTTGTTGTCTGTGGTTTTGAGAATCAGCTGCATAGCTAGAACAAAAAGAAAATGGCTGACACTGTATATCCCATCGCAATTCCAACCTCAAGTCTATTCCACTTGGTCATATAGTCTTTTGTAGTGAAACGCATGAGGAAACCATCAAAATAAGTTCCTAGCATATTTAATATTTCCTCTGAAATATGGTACATTTGTAATGATAAACGGTATCATTTGGTAATGTACTGATATGTAGGCATCAGCTAAATCCAACCAAATGACAACCAAATCTTTTCTTTTTCTTTTCGCTTTTTGAATGGCCTCCTAGATCATGTTTTCACGCTCTAAGCAACCAGCTATGACTGGAACACTACCCTTCTGTAGTGAAGTATTGATATACTCGTTATCGAGAAGTCATTTGGTCAATCTCGACGCCAAAACTGCAAAATATATCTTTCCTTCTACATTAAGAAAGGAATATTGGCCAAAATTGGTTGATGGAAACCCCATCAGCTACATCTACTGTTGACTGATGCGGTAGTTTTTCCACTATTGGTTCTGTATCATAGAGAATGAACTTTTGAAACGTTGAATTAAAAATTAAATATAAAGGCTCATTTTTTTAGTCGCGTTTGACACGTGTGATTTGATTTCTGTGACGTAATCTAGCAACCATCTTAGATCTTAAATGTTTTACGGGGCAAATGTAAACAATCTGCACCATTGGCTAAAAAGTGCGAAAGGAAAAATTGCTTAACTTAAACTCAAAAAGTATGTGTCGGCCTGGCTTCCCTGTAGATATGTGTCCCTAGAAAATTTGAATGGCGTAGCTTAAAAAATGTAAACTCACAGATTGCCTTATATATATAGAGATTAACTTTTAATTTGGTCAATGAAAATATTCAAAAATTCTATTTACCGATTTAGTTTCATGAGATTCTCTTTTAGGTTTTGGTTGGTCAGCAACTTTTCATAGAGATTCTTTCGGCTGGATATACTAATCCGCGAATCAAAAAACTGGAGTTGATAATGGCAGCAATTTCTTTTTACAACTGAGAACTCTCTTCTAAAAAAAAATATTTTATAGGGGCTAGCACCTAATTAGCATATGTTTTAATCATCTCGAATCATCTAGAACTTTCTAGAATATACTGGAATGATCTAGAACCTTCCAAATGCTCTATTTCTAATTTCTCTATTTTACAACTACTTCATGAATGAAAACTTTTTTTTGTATTAACAAGTAGGACTCAGTAGAATCCCTTACTAAAAATTTTAACCTTTGTAGACTTTATTAATATTTTTTTTATAGAAATGCACCCTCGTAACAACTTATGAATATCTAACATAAATTCTAGGAGAAAAATTATCTCTCACGGCACAGTGAACTAACTGTCTTAGCAACTGACCTAACAATGGATTCAATATAGTCTTTGCAGTACATGTCAGCGGAAACCGTTATCCCGAGAAAGCACAATTCGTCACTGTCCTGGATTTAGCATCAGCCACGATAATGGAATAAAAAAAATTGTCTCATGCGATTAAAAGAGAAAACAAATTGTCTCAGGCGATTAAAAGTGAAAAACAAATTGTCTCAGGCGATTAAAAGTGAAAAAAAAGTTGTCTCAGGCGTTTAAAATGAAAAGAAAATGTCTCAGGCGATTAAAAGTGAAAAAAAAAGTTGTCTCAGGCGTTTAAAATGAAAAGAAAATGTCTCAGGCGATTAAAAGTGAAAAAAAAGTTGTCTCAGGCGTTTAAAATGAAAAGAAAATGTCTCAGGCGATTAAAAGTGAAAAAAAAAGTTGTCTCAGGCGTTTAAAATGAAAAGAAAATGTCTCAGGCGATTAAAAGTGAAAAAATTGTCTCAGATGATGAAAAAAGAAAAACAAATTTCTCAGATGATTAAAAGAGAATAGTTTCGAATTATCTTTAATCGCTATCCAATTCAGAGGAAGATCAAGAACTTTTAGATATATCTCATTAACTGGTTTCAACTGCTTAAAAGATTACCCATCTAATAGTAACCAGATTGGATACTGCTTAACCTCGATAATTAGACAAGAAGCGGTGATTTTTTTTAAAATGTGACTCAACTGCAAAAACATTAAGCTCACGATTCGAATATCTTTGGCTGCTGCTTGGGAACCGAATTCTCTCAATCTTGCAATTGTATGGGTCGATATTGGCATCGAATCGAGAAACTCGGTCCGCCATCGACCACTTCTGAAGTAGAATTCCATCGTCTATTTCTCCGACTGTGAGAACTTGAACACCTGGGTTTGATGAGGTAGATACAGGAGATGATACTCTTCGCGTTTTGGATCGGAATTCGACAAACGCCGTAGGCTTCTTGTCGGAAATATAACAAGTACGGACTTGGAATTGACCAATGGTGGGCGAAAGAAGAGGTCGTTGACGAGGAAACGGACTGCCTTTCTGGCATGTTTGAGGTGAGGCGAATTGATGAACATGGAATATTATATTTGTCTGGAAGACTGGATGGGTTATATAGAATTAAGGTCATGGGATCTCTACGCATTCCTATTGACAGTCGCTTCATTAGACGTTTTTACTGATAAAATATATTGGAAATAAAATATATACGCTGTTCGATTTGAGTAATGGTTTGAATGCGTCGAGCGCGAAAAGTTAATCCATAAATAACTGTTCACAGCTTGCGTTTTTAAATAGTTCCCGTCGGAAAAATATAATCAAACCAAGAGGGCGATTACCAATGCTCGAACGATTTCATAGAATAGTAGTAGGCATATTTCAGTTTGAAAATTCAAAGTGTTATACTGAATTAACGTTATGGAATCTATACGCATCCCTGTTGACAGCAAGCTTAATTTTGGAGGAGACTATTCATCTACAACAATGTCTAATTAATAATGGGACAGTTTAAACCAGTAGTTCAGAAATCTAGCTGTCGTCTCCTTGGCTCCCAGATCAGACCTCATCCATAGCAAGTCCCTCATATAAATGAAGACATTTATTTATTTTAATGTTAGATATAACCTAAGAAGACATTTCTTTCTTCTTCTTTTTTCGTATTAGATATACTGCAAATTAAAAACAACTTACCTAATGCTGTAAAAACACATATGAATTTTTCTTTTTCTTACATATCATTATATTAGATGCCACAAGACAGAAATCTATGACTATTTCAATTCACCTAAAAATCGAGAGTATAGGCCTTTTCAGGAGTAGTCTTATGAACTGGCGTGAGGAGTATCCTGTCAGTAAGATAAAAAATATTGGAGATTTAACTGCTAATGCTAACACTGGATTCATCTTAAAGATGCAGCGAAAAAAATGATGCATGTTTCCTTTTTTAATTGGTGTACTAAATAATTTTACTTTTCTGTAGGAGATATATATATATATATATATATATATATATATATATATATATATATATAAAATCTAAACTTATTTGTAAATGGAACTTTGTCTCTGTGTGTATGTGTGTGTGTGTCTTTGTGTGAGTGTCCGTTACCTATAGACTCCGAAACGGCTGAACCGATTTTCTTGAAAATTTACACAGTTGTACGATAAGCGTCTGCGAGTGTTCTTAGATAGGCTTTGTGTCGAGGCACCCCCGATAAATATCGAAAATCGTTAATCGAAAAAAATCGGGTTATAAAAGGAGTGGTCCGATTTTAATCAAATTTGATACATTCATAGACAAAGACATAAGAAACGATATTCAGAAGTTTTAAGGTTGAAGTTCTTACAATAGTGCAGAAAATCGATAATACGTAAATATAAAAGGCAATATGTTTGTGCGTGTGTCTGTTTATCTGTCTGTATGTCTGTACTTTTTCAGCCCTTTTATTTTATTTTTTGCTTCGGATTGGCTCTAAGTAGGTATAATTGTAGTTCTTAGTCTCAGCTATGATACCATTTACTCAGAGGACTTATTTAGCCTTCAAAATTCAGTTTACGATGAAAAAACTTATTTGATATCGATACCAGGAAATCAAAATTTAACTTACATCCATTCATTTTTCTTTCAGTCTACGGTTTCGCTTTAACTGAAACAACTATTGCTTTTTAGTCTTTCGTGCCAACTTCCAAAGAGTCTGAGCTCTAGGACCATGGATTAGTTTTAAAGCTTTCATCACACCTGAGCAACGACGGGCTATACTGCTAGTATATATATATATATATATATATATATATATATATATATATATACCACAGTGCAAAAAAAAAATTGACTTCAAGAATCGAGTTCTGGCAAGTGAAGAGCGATAACCGGTTTGTTTATTCTCGATGATTTCTTTTCTCGCTCTATTCTATTTGTCCTTGTTCAGAAAAAAAATGTTTACTTTCCTCGATCTAGTTGCGACGACTGAGGAGCGATAACCGGTTTGTTCATTCTGCGTGTTTGCTTTTTTTATTATTTTTCTGTTGCCTAATTTGGTATTGGATGTGCGTTATGGTGCAGAGGATATCGGCTCTGAACGAGAAATCTGGGAGCTGAGTTCAAATTTCAGCTGAATTCATTGCATTCACTTACGCACAACTAACCCTGGGAAAGGCATAAATCCGTCTCTTCCTCCAGTTATGGGTTAAATAACTGACAGATTAGGGTCTATAGCCTTGGCTGGCAACCAGTCTACCGTAGAAAGTAATGGCAAATACTGAGGGTTAACCTTCTGCCCAGTTAGTCATGTCTCTTTGGAGACATGATCGCCCAAGCGTGTATCACGTATGGCATTTCACTGACTGAATGAATATAATAGTTGGAAACATAATTAAAATTTTCACTGGACATAAAGTGGGGGGTCGGTTTTCTGTTGTTATGAACTAATAAACGGACCCCCTTCTAATTATACTTAAATAACAATGTAATATATTCTATCTCTTCTCTCTCCAGCTAATGAGTTAAATGGCAGGACAGACTGGGTTCTATAGCCATGGCTGGCAACCAGTCTACCGCAAAAAGTAATGGCAACCTACTGCGAGATTATCTTCTTCCCAGTAAGTCATGTCTCTTTAAAGACATGATCGCCCAAGCATGTATCACTTAACTGACTGACTGACATTCCTTAGTTCTACGAGATCCGAACTTCCCGGGTAAGATTTGCATTACCATGCACATTGTAGCGAACAACCTTTCGTATTCCATTCGTGAGGCGTAAGTTCCACTCAAAAAGCTTTTTTTCCATGAGCAGCTGGTTCGTGGAACCGACTCCTAAGAGGTGGCTTCCTTGATCACTACAATCTTAAAGTGTTTAAGCCTAGTTTTATCTTCACATATATTCGCATAAACTGTGCCTCTTACCCTGTAATCCCCCACTTTGTGTGGCTCCTAGATTCTTATCAAGATGAAAAAAAAAGTTTCTGATTCGAGTCATTCGTTATATGTCATACTGTTGTATATCAATAAACAACAAACACGCATATATATAAAAATATAAGTTATATTTTTATTAATGACGATGAACCGTGTAGCCTAGGGAACAGAGAGTGAGAGAGCGCGCTTCTAAGGGTTGACGGGAGTGTCGTCGTATCTGTTGTGTCTCTCTCTCTCTACTGCTACTCTGGTCTGTCTGTCTGGTGGATCCGTGCGCCGAGGTCTTTTTATAATCTCCAAACCGGGACTTTTTCTTCCGGTTTTGCCTCGCCCACGCACGCCCACGTAATTCTCAGAGACACCTGTTCTGTTTGCCTCTGTAGCCATTTCCGCTACTGCCGGAAATAAGGTCAAACAAACATCCGTTCCTTTCAACGACCGGAAACGCCCCTGCTTGCATCAGCCTTCCTCGGGTGGGGCCAGATTGTTATATTACAATACAAGCAACCATCGATATTATTTTAATTCTAATTTTTCTGCAATAAAGTCTTATGGAAAACGCGACACGGAGATTCAAAGACGCATTGGCATTTCCAAAGACGCATTTCAGAAGCTAGTCAGAGTATTGAAAGACAGGAAAATCTCATTAGAAACAAAAAAAGTGCCTCAATTGCTATGTGATATCTGTCCTTCTGTATGTAAGTGAATCCAGGACGGTCTCATAAAGGGTGAATGAGAGGCTTCAGTCAGCAGAAATGTGGTTTTAAAGAAGAATGCTGAAGATACCATGGACAGAGCACATGTGCAACGATGAGACGTTAGAAAGGATGCAAATATGAAGAAAACTGATAATAAATATTAGGAAGAAACAAATGAGGTTCCTGGGACACATAATGAGGAAGAACTTGATACTCACAAGTCGGATAAATGAAAGAAGAGACAGGGGAAAGCAGTGCGAGACGCACTTGTTAGGTCTGAGCCAATGGTTGACGGATCGGAGATTAGAAGAGATACCAAGAGAAAAATTATTGAGAGCGACAAGTGGAAGTCCATGATCGCCTACGTCCTGAAGGGACACGGCACATGAAAAAGAAATAAAACTAAAAGATATGACTACGCAGCGAATCAGTAATAAGAAGAGATGGATTCATAGCTAGTCAGAATTTGATAAACAAATTAGAAATTATAATGTGGATATAAAGTGGGGGATAAATTCTCTATTATAATCAATACATAAACTGATACCCCACTTTGTAACCATGATAGTTTCTATCCATTTATATTCTAGATTTGTGTCTAGTAGCACGAATTAATATAATTAATTTTTCGGTTGACCCGAAAAAAAAATGCTTATCAGAGTAGTTATCATGAAAATGTTTGTGTAAAAGACAGAAGGAAGCTACTTCAAGGTGGTGAGAAAGTGACTGCAGTTGAGTTTGGATTTTGTCCAGAACATTAAGATGAATAGCACAACCACCCGACCAGATATTGCAGCAGTGTTCAAGAGACGGACGAAGAGTAGATTTATAAATGTTTATAATTTATGAAAGAAAAATGATAATAAATATCAGGAAGAGACAAATGAGGTTCCTGGGACATGTAATGAAGAAGGAATGTCTAGAGAACTTGATGCCCACAGGTCGGATAAATGGAAGAAGAGACAGGGGAAAACAGCGCGGGACGTACTTGTTAGGTCTGAGCAAATGGTTGACGGAGCGGGGATTAGAAGAGATACCAAGAGAAAAATTATTGAGTGCGACAAGTGGAAGTCCATGGTCGCCTACGTCCTGAAGGGACACGGTACATGAAAAAGAAAAATGCCTTTTGGCATTGTACAGAGTATTGTTGTAAGAACTATACCTTCTGTAAGAGTTTCTGTCGTCTCCTTTCGGCGTCTACTAACAGCACTGAATAATCTGTAGGTTGCCATTACTTTCTGCGGTAGACTGGTTACCGACCAAGGCTAAATAACCCAATCTACCCCGTTGTTTAACCCATAACTGGAGGAAAGAGGCAGATTAATATATTTCCCAAGGGTATTTGCGCGTAAGTGAATGCAAGGAATGCAACTGGAATTCGAACTCGGCTCCCCGAATTCTCGTTCCGAGCCGTTATTCACTGCACCACAAGCACCACTTGCGATTAGAGAATAATCTGTGTTTTGTTAAGAGTAATTAGAGACTTCATTCTCTCAGGATCGTCTTGCTTATTGATTAAATAAACCCGGTGAAAAGAATCACCCTTATTTTGTCTTTTGTGATTTTTGTACTGTGCCTCGCAGATCTTTGCTCTTGCACACGTCCGTGTTATTTTTTATTATTATAATCATTTAACCCAAAGCAAGGCAGGACCGCCGTTAGTGTGTAGGAAGTTACAGCGAGAGAGAAATCAAGGGACTGGGAATGTCGACTAAAATGATAAGAGAAGGATGGGAATCAAGTAAAGAGAAGATAGAAGATAGCAACTGACGCTGCCTTCAACTTTTGGAGATTGTCGCCATCCGGGAAGCAGGTATTTACTCTTCTCCCCCACTTGAGAGAGATGTGACACAAGGTCTTTTTTAACGTGGGGAAACTGAGTGCGTACGCCCGGGTACTGGTCAAAATATTACCTATCCACCGCAGTGGATAGGTTCAAAACCTGTCTAAACTGGTCTTAAAACTGGACTTAATTTGGTCATTCCCGACCCCAGACCCGAAGGCCGGGGCCAGGTAACAAACGAATGGGAGTTTCACAAACGGGCAGTGCGAGGAATGAAACTGTTAGCGTAGAACATCTAACAATTTAGACGGTAAAAGCGTGGGACCTTAAGGCAAATCTAGTAGCACGCGTAAATACATGAGGTTGGGTTACCAGCTCCTCAGAGCAGTAGCCATGAAAATTCTTGTATATTGCAAAGAATTGATTAATGTACAAGGCAACTTAAAGACAAGTACGAATTTGAACTAGTCTGCCTGTAGACATACTAGCGATGCAAAGAACTAAAATGATTGCAGTCTAATTCTTAGAGTCGATTTAGAAGAGTATAAGAAATTAATGTTAAATACTGTCCATCGCCAATTTTGACGTCTGGTACTTGAAATCATCAATCAAGTACGAGTAATTGTAACTGACATGAATTATCTCCCTTAATAGGTAATTTCGCCATACGCATCTTCACTCTTTTTTTTTTTTTTTTTTAGCTTATTGTTCAAATACATTAATTGGTTTGAAATTAAGATCATGCAGACGACTGAACGAGCGAGTAAAAATGAATGAATAGATGATGCCTTATTGAACAGATTTTATCTAGCGATGCAAATAAAATTAAATAAAATTTAAAATAAAAGACAGTGAAACTTTTCAAAACTGAAGAAAGCGAAATAGTTCAGCCGAATATTGTCAAGGTCTGAAAGAAATTTCCATTCATCCTCGTCAGATATTTTCGCGTCGCATTGGAAATCATGTCGATAAATGTTCTTATGGGTTTATATCTAAACTTATTTATAAATGGAACTTTGTGAGTGTGCGTGTTTGTGTGTGTGTCCGTTACCTATAAACTCCGAAACGGCAGAACAGATTTTCTTGAAAATTTACACAGTTGTACTATAAGAGTCTGCGAATGTTCTTAGCTAGGTGTTGTGTCGAGGTACCCCCGATAAATATCGAAAATCGATAATTGAAAACATCGGGTTATAGAAGGAGTGGTTTGATTTTAATCAAATTTGATACACTCATAGACAAAGACATAAGAAACGATATTCACAAGTTTCAAGGTTGCAGTTCTTACAATAGTACAGAAAATTTTATATCGGTACCAAGAAATCAAAATTTGACTTACATCCATTCATTTTTCTTTCAGTCTACGGTTTCGCTTTAACTGAAAACAACTATTGCTTTTTAGTCTTTCGTGCCAACGTCCAATGAGTCTGAGCTCCAGGACCATGGATTAGTTTTAAAGCTTTCATTAAACCCGAGCAACGCCGGGCTATACTGCTAGTATAATAATATAAGTGTAAATCCCCGCTAATTTTTTTAATCAATTCACCCCAAGAAAGGTAATAATGCCCCTAAGAAGCAAGGAGGTTACTGAGAGGGAAAGAGAATATAAAAAATATTTACAAGGAACTAGAAATCCACTGCCAAACAAGAAGGAAGTGCATAAACCAGGCATTAGGCAAACCTATCTACTCCTATGAGGTGGGGAAAATAATGAGTAAATAAAATTTCAGAGTTCATGCGGCGAAGTTAGAAATATAGAATTGAAGTAAATTTTAGAAGAAATCGGGAACCCGATCCTAAACTGAGATCAAAACATTAACGTCAACTCCTGTTCAAAAAAAAGGACAAAAGTATGGATCGGATGATAGGCGAACCTATCTATGTATTCCTATAGAGAAAAAATAAATAAATATTTACCATCACAGATAATCGCTCCTGCCCCGCTTTAGCATGTATCAGGCTAATATCCCTGAAAGCAAAACACTGCGCCTCCTCAGGTTAACTCTCACAACAGACTTCATAGGCGAACCTATCTATGTATTCCTATAGAGAAAAAATAAATAAATATTTACCATCACAGATAATCGCTCCTGCCGCCCATTAGCATGTATCAGGCTAATATCCCTGAAAGCAAAACACTGCGCCTCCTCGGGTTAACTCTCACAACAGACTTCATAGGCAAACCTATCTATGTATTCCTATAGAGAAAAAATAAATAAATATTTACCATCACAGATAATCGCTCCTGCCCCGCTTTAGCATGTATCAGGCTAATATCCCTGAAAGCAAAACACTGCGCCTCCTCGGGTTAACTCTCACAACAGACTTCATAGGCGAACCTATCTATGTATTCCTATAGAGAAAAAATAAATAAATATTTACCATCACAGATAATCGCTCCTGCCGCCCATTAGCATGTATCAGGCTAATATCCCTGAAAGCAAAACACTGCGCCTCCTCGGGTTAACTCTCACAACAGACTTCATAGGCAAACCTATCTATGTATTCCTATAGAGAAAAAATAAATAAATGTTTACCATCACAGATAATCGCTCCTGCCCCCCATTAGCATGTATCAGGCTAATATCCCTGAAAGCAAAACACTGCGCCTCCTCGGGTTAACTCTCACAACAGACTTCAAGTGGAATGACTACGTCGAATCCATAGCTAACTCCACTACTAAGAAGATCGGTTCACTGTGCAGTTCCAAAATGTTTTTTTCCTGTCTGAAACCATTATGCACATATATAAATCTACCATCCACCCGTGCATTGAATACTGCTGCCATATCTGGTCGGGTGCCCCAGATATCCACCTAGAGGCCCATTGACAAAATCCAACGGATAATCTGTAATGTAATAGATTCCAGCTTGGCAGTCAATTTCTCACCGGCGTAATGTGGCTTCCCTGTGTCTCTTCTACAAATACT
>JBBBDQ010029610.1:2935000-2940000 GCA_037127315.1 Ascarosepion bandense
TATATATATAAAGTCATCTGCAGACAGATCAGTTTCGCTGTATCACAGCTCATCAGTACGGTTAGACATCCGATTGCTTTTTACCCAGGATTGAAACCCGACCGAATTGGCGTCAGTCGGCTATTCTAACTTTGAGGTATGGTAAGAGGCGGACTCTTGGCGTGTGATATATCATGTATACACATGCCGGTAACTGAGAGTGTTCTAATTCATTATTAAATGAGGGATGCATACATATATATATATATATATATATATATATATATATATATATAAAAAGAAGTGATTTATCGGAAATATCAAAAAATTCTATTAATATAAATTGTTAAAAATTAAATATTAAAACTGACCCAGCTAAATAGCTTAATGTGATTAAAATTGTTTATTTATAGACCAAAATTCATATTTGTAAAATTTATTTTACATATAAAATATATGCATTTTGAATATTTATATGTAACACACAAACACCCGCACACACACACACACACACACACACATATATATATATATATATATAGGTATGTATTTATGTATTTATGTATATAAGGCTAAATAATAGGATAAAATGGATCATACATCCTTAAGTGACGTAGACTTTAAAAAAACCGGAAAGCCAGTCCAAACAGTTGCGTCTTAGTGGCTTTACAACCTTGCTTGTGGTGATGCTGATTAAGAAAATATATAATTGTCATTAATTTACTCTTTCTACTGAGAATCGACACCAATTTTCTCCTCTAGACAAACACACATGACATTCGTGCTATCGGACAGGAATTCAATGCGTCAACACGTCCCTCAATGAAAATTTTGGCTCTTTTTTATTTTTCCATAAAAATAACATTTAGCATTTAACAATATTCTAGGTAAGGATAATCCACTTATATTTTCCAACTATATTATCTGAACACTCATGACACGATTCTCTAAAAAAATATCTGCGATAAATATTGTATACACTTGTTTGTTATCTTATCATTCTGTTGGCTTCCAGTTTGTATTTTATCTACGTTTGATTCAATATGGCTCTCTCACGCATCTCCACCATCACATAAATCTATCCTGCACATTTACAAATCTACCATCCGCCCGTGCATTGAATACTGCTGCCATATCTGGTCGGGTGCCCCTGCTGTTCTCCTCGGACTTCTCGATAAGGTTCAGAGGAGGGTCTGTAATGTGATAGATACCGACTTGGCAGACCGCCTGCAGTCTCTCTCCCACCGGCGAGACGTGGTTTCGCTGTGTCTCTTCTATAAATACTTTCACGGCTTCTGCTCCGATGAACTTAGATCACTGGTGCCCCCTAAATACGAATTTGCACGAGATACTAGATTAGCAACTAGATCCCACCCTTTTACAGTGAAACCGATAAAATGCAGCCGTAACTTCTACTCCAACAGTTTCTTTCCTCGCACTTCCCGACTGTGGAATTCTCTTCCAAACGATTGCTTCCCCGACGGCTACAATCTCCAGGAGTTTAAATGTAAGGTCAATACACACCTCCTAACACACTAACCTGCTCCCATTCTATCAAGCACTCTTCCCATCTGCCCGACACTCATCCTCGCTATCCTTACTCATCTATCACCTTTCTCCTGACATTCCCTATGTCTATCCACTCCTTCTCTTTACCTTCCCCTATGTAGCCCCATGCGCAATAGTGGCAGTGGAATGCCTTGCTTGGGGTGAGATGATTAAAAAAAAAAATAACAACTAAATAATAAATAATACTCGTTTTTCACCTCTTGCTGGAAATCAACAATGATCTAACATTGCCTGATGACGTGGTAGAAATCTCGAAACAGAAATTTCCCTGACGCAATGTATTTTTAATTAAGAAATGAATTTAATTGCATGATTATATGTATATATAACTGTCTTTATATATATATATATATACATATATATATATGTATATATATATATAAATTAAAAAAGGATTAATTCAATGATGTTGAATGACCATTTCGATATGAAAATCCCCACGGGGGATAACACATCACCTCAGCAACAGAAAAATCCTTTCAGAAAGAAAAAGAGTTTCTGAAAGAATTTTTCTGTTGCTGAAGTGATGTGTTATCCCCCGTGGGGATTTTCATATCGAAATGGTCATTCAACATCATTGAATTAATCCTTTTTTAATTTATATTTGCTCTGTAATATTTTATTAGATGGAGCTCTCTTCCTGTATCATTTTTTAATATTAAAATAAAATTTTTAATATTAATTAGGATCGGGTTTTTGGAATTTACCTTCCTGATTTTTTCGCTTGGATTAAAGTATCTGAATTAATATATATATAACAATCTTTATATATATATATATATGTATATATATATATATATATATATATATATATATATATAAGTTAGAACATGAGAAAAACGACAAACTACTAAAAATAAAAATTGTTTCAATATTTAATGTAGTATATCTCATCAAGCAGTTAACAATGATTGTAATAAACGATTTATTTTTTAAAAATCTTTTAATAAATATTCATTGCCCTATTTTATTATAGAAAAACTGTTTTGATTAATGTTTTAAACTTTTAAAAGTGGCAGTTATTTTCTTGATCTTTATTAATTTGTATATACGCCGATGACACAACAATCTACTCTAGCATCGATCAAAAAACAGGTGTGGGCGACAAAGCGAACCTCGCTGCCGTGCTTGAAAAGGACCTCCAATCCGTAGTGGCCTGGGGTAGGAAATGGCTAGTAAATTTTAATGCTTCTGAAACGAAGCTGTTATCAACTAATCACCATAGACAATCGCATCTACCTCCCATTAGCATGAGACAGGCTAGCCTCCCAGAGAGTAATATACTACGCCTCCTTGGCTTTACACTTTCGGCGGACCTCAAATGGAATGACTATATCGAACCCATTGCCAAATCTGTCGCTATGAAAGTCGGCTCTCTGTGCAGGGCCCGGAAGTTTTTCCCACCTGAATCTATTCTGCACATATACAAATCTACCATCCGCCCGTGTATAGAATATTGCTGCCATATCTGGTCGGGTTCCCCTGCTGCTCTCCTTGGGCTTCTTGACAAAATACAAAGGAGGATCTGTAACGTGGTTGATACTGACTTGGCAGACCGGCTGCAGACACTCTCTCACCGGCGTGATGTGGCTTCCCTGTGCCTCTTCTACAAGTACTTTCATGGCTTCTGCTCCGATAAACTTAGAACAATCGTGCCGCCTAAGCAGGAATTTATACGAGATACTAGATTAGCAACTAGGTCCCACCCTTTTACAGTTAAACAGATAAGATGTAACCGTAATTTCTACTCCAACAGCTTCTTTTCTCGCGCTTCCCACCTGTGGAACTCCCTTCCACAAGTCTGCTTTCCCGACAGCTACAATCTCCAGGTGTTTAAATGTAGGGTCAATAGACACCTCCTATCACTCTAACTCCCAATTATTCTCAGAACACTCTCATCTACCCAACCCTCATTCTCGGTATCCTTACCCGCCTATCACCCACCCTCTGACATTTCCTATATTTAATCATCCTTTCTCCGCTCTATGTAGCCCCCTGCGCAGTAGTGGCAGTGACATGCCTTGCTCGGGGTGGAACGCTTATATATATATATATATATATATATATATATATATATATATATATACACATCTTTGAATTAATCCTTTTTTAATATATATATATATATATATATATATATATATCATCCAACGTCTATGACACGACTAGCCGTTTCATTCATCATGTAATCATCAGGTGTATATTTCAAACTGTCAGTTTAATTGATTTAAATTCATGTTCACTTGATATCCATGAGAATTAAATCTTATAAAGTTAAGTTACTGCTTTTTTAACAACAAGACTAAAAATTTAAATATTCTAAAGTTACATGTAGATAAAAATTTAAATTTAAAATTAAAATTAAATATGTAAAGAAATTGTAAATAAAAAAATGCAGGGAGAAGAACTCAAAGAAGCATAAATTATGACATGCAAAATTGAAATATTTAAATGTTAAATGTAGATAATAAAATTTAAATTTTAAAATATTAAATAAAAATAATATAGAATAAAATTAAAATTGAAAATTAAAATGTAAAATTTAGAATTAAATTAAAACATAAACTGATAGAGTAGAAGAGTAGAAGTTGCGGTTTCATTTTATGGGTTTCATTGTAAAAGGGGTGGGACCCAGTTGCTAGTCTAGTAGCTCGCGTAAATTCATACATAGGGGGCACCGGTGAGCTAAGTTCATTGGAGAGAAGCCGTAAAAGTATTTGTAGAATAGACACTGGGAAGCCACATCACGCCGGTGAGAGAGCGACTGCATCTGAGCTGCTAAGGCGTGATCGATTACCTTACAGATTCTCCGTTGGATTTTGTCAAGAATCCCGAGGTGAATAGTAGGGGCACCCGACCAGACGTAGCAGCAGTATTCAATACGCGGGCGGATGGTAGATTTATATATGTGCAGGATGAATTCAGACGGTAAAAAACTTCCTGACCCTACACAGTGAACCGGCTTTCTTAGCAGCAGATTTAGCTATGGATTCGATATAGTCATTCTACTGCTGAGAGAGTTAGACCAAATCTTTTAACAATTTTTATATAATTTGAGTTCCGAAAAGGAAAAAAATTATACGAACCAGACTGGCAACAAGGTCCCACCCTCTTACAGTTAAATCAACCAAATGCAGGCGACACTTCTACTCCATCAGCTTCTTTTCTCTCACTTCCCGCCTGTAGACATCCCTTCCACAGCTACAACCTCCACGAATTTAAATGCAATGTCAATTCCTATCTCTTATTCACTTGACTCCAGTCCTTTCTACATCACCCCGTGTATCTTGTTCTTTTTCTTTCTCTCTATCTTTGCAACTGTCTTCATTCCTGTATTTACATCCTTCTCTTGCCCTTTCTCTTTCACTCCCTGTAGCTGGTTCGTCTTTTTCTTCACTCTCCTCCTGCCCAAAACTTTAACTCTCTTATGCAGCTCCCTGCACTTCAGTGGC
>JBBBDQ010029610.1:2945000-2978690 GCA_037127315.1 Ascarosepion bandense
ATTTATCGAGGGTACCTCGACACAAAACCTTGCTAAGAACACTCGCAGACGCTTATAGTACAACTGTGTTAATTTTCAAAGAAATCGGTTCAGCCGTTTCGGAGACTATATCTAACGGACACACACACACACACACACACATACACACACAGAGACAAAGTTCCATTTATAAATAAGTTTAGATTAGATGATATTATTTTATTGAGAATTGCATCACCATCGCTGTTCAATATGGTTAACTTGTTCGTTCGTCTAATGTCCATGGATGCCATGTTTTTGTTTTTTTTTGGTATTTATGACAAAATAATTTTCCTAATTTTACTGTTTCCAAAGTTATTAACTCGTGCTGTCTTACTCTGATATTAATACCAAGTTCTTCTTTGGTTTAGGTTTCTTGAGGGCAGCATACTTTAATGTTATAACTATTAGCATCCCGAGCCAATTATTCTTGCGTATTCTTTTTCCAAACATTAAATGTTTAGATGGCAAAATCTTTGTATGCAGTTTGCCGTAAATAAAAGTTGACAATTATTAACGATTCACAAGCAGAGAAATAATTACCTTCTCAGGCAAGATTACAGTAAAATTCTGAAAAATGATAAAATAAACTTTCGCATAATTAACGAGAATCTCGTCTGTCTCGCCAATATAGATGCGGGTGAAATAAAATCCATTGTTCTAATGACGTTGTTTGATAAGCGAAACTAGTCATAATAAGAGTTTTCAAAATTGTCTTAAATATTTACCAGTTAATATATGTATTTTAGTCATGTGTAAATCTCCAACGTACAAATAGTAGTTGATACAGTTGGAAGCTAAAAAAAATCGTAACTTTTTGACGAGGAGTCGTATTCTTTGTAAAACATAATTTCAAAATCTTGACAGTTACATCATTATTAGAGCTGGTTGAACTTGAAATCACACTGTAAATTTGTCTGATTTGTTTAATCATATTGCCTCAAGTAAAGCAGTTTACTGCCACTGGTGTGCAAGGGGTTACATAAGAGGAAAGTTATGAGAAAGAGTAACAGGTTTGATTGAGGGTGTCAGGAAGTGGGTAAGAGAAGGATGAAAATACTGATGAAAGTGAAGTGGATGGAGAAAGGAGCATGAGAGAGAGGATGCAGGTTAGTGAGATAGGAGATGACTATTGACTTTACATTTAAATAGGCATATTTTTCGTATCTATCTATCTACTTTTTTATAATCATATCACCCCAAGCAAGGCAGTTTTACTGCCACTGGTGCATAGAAGGTTACATAGGAAGAAAGTTATGAGAAAGAGTGAAAGGTTATAGGGGGTGTCAGGAAGTGGGTAAGAGAATTATGAGAAAACTGATGAGAGTGGAGTGGACAGAGATAGCAGCATGTGAGAAAGAGGATGCAAGTTAGTGAGATAGAAGATGGCTACTGACTTTACATTTAAATTCCTGTAGATGTAGCTGTTGGGGAAGCAAGTAAATAGAAAGGAAATCCACAGGCGGGAAGTGCGAGAAAAGAAACTGTTAGAGTAGAATTTGCGGTTACATTTTATTGGTTTCACAGTAAAATGGTGGGACCTAGTTGCTAATCTTGTGGCTCGAGTAAATTCATACATAGGGGGCACCAGTGAGCTAAGTTCATCGGAGCAGAAGCCGTAAAAGTATTTGTAGAAGAGACACAGGGAAGCCACATTGCGCCGGTGATAAAGTGACTGTATCTGGGCTGCCAAGTCGGGATCGATCACATTACAGATTCTCCGTTGGATTTTGTCGGGGACCCCTTTGTTCCATTTTTGTTGAATATCTGTATGTTTATTTTTTTCTGATATTATCAAGCGTTTCTTTTACATTTTCTAATACTGTTCTCTCATCAATTAATCAATCCAGGAACTGTAAATTCAATCCCTGGATCGGTCAGTGCGTACTTCAGCTCAGTGAAAACAGCGTGAGCAATAACTGAACAGAAATAAAAATAAGAACTAAACGGGATATCCCTAGATATG
This sequence comes from Ascarosepion bandense, assembly GCA_037127315.1. Lineage (NCBI taxonomy): Eukaryota > Metazoa > Mollusca > Cephalopoda > Sepiida > Sepiidae > Ascarosepion > Ascarosepion bandense. Next base: position 2,946,985 of record JBBBDQ010029610.1, read on the forward strand.
GGTAGTGGAAGGAAAACAGTCTACCTCCTTAGATTAAATAAAGTGTTCAGTTCTCGTGTAAATAGTATAAATAATGTTAAGAATTTTCAAAAGTTTGTGAATATTTGAATGAGGCCTATTAATAACAAAGTGGAAAAATTTTGAAGGACGGATTTTGTTCTTTAGGGCTTCATCAGACTAAACTGATGTATTCGTTGATGCAAATACAAATGCTCACGAAGCAGAGCAAAAGCTGAAATTTAAATTTTTAGATTTTATTTTCAGATGAGTTGATATTCCTCCTTCAAAATGTAGTCTAATATTATATTGTTTTGTATTAATTAACTTTTATGTTGCCATTTGTACGACGTTTTGGCAGTTGTACGCTCCGGCCTTCTTCAGGTGCTAGGAATTTCGAACCGAACCCTTTATTACAATCTCTGGGGTATATGAACTTCATTTCTTGCGTAATAATGACTCTATTGAAAATCATGAGTTATCTCCCTCCAACCCTGCAAATTACTTTTTCACCATTTCTGTAGCCTGGCACTGAACTCACAACTCTTTGGGTCAAGTCACAGGAACTAACCAATGTCTATATCCACTAGGCCATGTGTCCAGAAAAAAGCCGGAGCGTACAATGGTGAAAACGTCGTACAAATGGCAACAAAGATGAGGACAATAGACCGAATAATGTAAATACTGCAAATACTACCTCATCTCAGAAATATAGACAAATAGAATGATCTATTATTAAACATCGTACAAATGGCAACAAACATGAGGACAATAGTCCGAATTATGTAAATACTGTAAATACAACCTCATCTCAGAAATATAGACAAATAGAATGATCTATTATTAAACGTCGTACAAATGGCAACATCGTCCGAATAATGTAAATACTGTAAATATTACCTCATCTCAGAAATATAGACAAATGGCAACAAAGATGAGGACAATAGTCCGAATAATGTAAATACTGCAAATACTACCTCATCTCAGAAATACAGACAAACTTTTGTGTTGTTTTAGAAGTACTTGTACAAATTTTATGTTGCGTGATTATTCTCTACTTTTTAGTTTTCCTAATAAAAAAAGAAAATTATTTTTTCTAATACTGCGGTTAAATTCGTAAAGTCAGTGTAGCAGACTGGAAAGCTTATCAGCAAAATTACGATGATACATTTAGAAAAAAAAGCCGGGGGAAAGCTATGTCGATAAGTTGGTGGATAAGTAACTGTTGCCATTTCTTTCTGCAGTAGACTGGTTACCAGCCAAGGCTATATAACTCAGTCTGTTCTACTATTCAATTATTTTATTCAATTCAGTCAGTTAAATACCATACGTGATACACGCTTGGCTGATCATGTCTCTTTCGATTTATGACTAACTAGGCAGAAGATTTTACCGCAGTAGGTTGCCATTTCTTTCTGCAGTAGACTGGTTACGAGCCAAGGCTATAGAACCCAGTCTGTTCTACTAATTCAATGATTTTATTCAATTCAGTCAGTTAAATACCATACGTGATACACGCTTGGCTGATCATGTCTCTTTCGATTCATGACTAACTAGGCAGAAGATTTTACCGCAGTAGGTTGCCATTTCTTTCTGCAGTAGACTGGTTACGAGCCAAGGCTATAGAACCCAGTCTCTTCTACTATTCAATGATTTTATTCAATTCAGTCAGTTAAATACCATACGTGATACACGCTTGGCTGATCATGTCTCTTTCGATTCATGACTAACTAGGCAGAAGATTTTACCGCAGTAGGTTGCCATTTCTTTCTGCAGTATACTGGTTACCAGCCAAGGCTACAGAACCCAATCTGTTCTGCTATTCTCTCCTGCTATTGAACTGCTGGGGGAAAAAAAAGATGGATTAATGCCCATCCCAAGGGTATTTCCGCATAAGTGAGCGCCATGAACTGGGCTGGAATTTCTAATTCCGTACCGATAACCACTGCACCACAATGCACATCTTTCGAACAAATACATTTTCCAAACATATTTACGCCAAAATATATAAGAATCCTCAGATAGTTAAAAATGTGCGACAAATATTTATATCTTTTTTCTATTTACACTGTTTCCTTAAAAACAAAAATAAATATTTACAGAAAAGACACAGGAAAAACTACGTTGCGTAGAAATGTAACTGAAGCCGAGATGCCACGTCAAGACCAATAAGATTTCAGATTCTTGTTTGGATTTTATCAAGAATTTCAAATGTGGTTACCATTTTCGAAGCAAGGATGAATATATGTTAGATTTTGAAGAAAAAAATGACCAGCTCGACACAGTCGATCAACTTTCTTAGCTGCAGACTTAGCAATTGATTTAATATAGCCTTTTCCTTTTATGTCTGGCCTAAAAATCAAAAACTTCAAAGCAATATTCGAAGAAAGGAGAAGTAAATATGGAAGATAGATTCTAGCAAGAAAACAATGAGTAGCTCATCACAGGGGGCCAACTTTCTTAGCTGAAGACCTATAATGGATTCAGTATAATTTTATCCCTTCATGTCAGGCCTAAAAAGCAAAAACTTCACAGCAATATTCAAAAAAAGGACTTATAAATATGTAACATAGCTTCTAACAAGAAAAAAATGACTAGCTCAGTGGGCCAAATTTTTTAGCTGAAGACCTATGAAGGATTCAATATAGTCTTACCCCCTTTATGTCAGGCCTAAAAATCAAAAACTGCACAACAATGTTCGAAGGAAGTAGTTATAAATATTTAAGTTAGATTCAGGCGAGAAAATTATCTAGCACGATAGAGTGAACCAGCTTGCCTAACCGCAGATCTACTAGTTGTTTCGATATAATCTTTCTACGACGTCAGGTTTTTATTCGAACATATTTACGTCATAATGTTTAAGAATTATTTAGGTAATTAAAAACGCTAGACCAATATTTTTATCTTTTTTTCTTTTTAAAATGCACCATTAAAAACAAATACTAATATTTATAGAAAAGACACAGGGAAACTACGTGACGGTAATAAGAAAGTTACTGAAGCCGAGATACCAGGTCAGGATCAATAGAATTTCAGAATTTTGTTTGGATTTTATTAAGAATTTAAAAATATACAGCAAGAACACCAAACCAAATGTAGTAACCATATTCGAAGTTAAAACGTATGCTAGACTTATAAATATGAAATTAATTATTTGAACATTTTTTTTAATCGATTCTCGTATTTACAGTAGATATTCTGTTTTTTAATTAAACAGTATTATATATTTATATCTACTGGCCTGATATTGACGATAAATTGTTATTACGAAACTGTATACCATTCGGCAGGTTTCGAACCTGCGACCCCAACTTACATAGGAACAGCTGCTATTTGATCTGGCAACGTCTTAGACCGCTCGACCACGAATAGACTCCAGTCTAAACGAGCTTTTAATCAAGCCTATATAACACAATTTTCGATTCATCGCAAACAACCATATCTGCTCTGAAATGTATCGTAATGTCAATGTTACGGAAATTAACGAATTTTAACGAAACTTGGTTATAAACAACCGACAATTTGAAATGAATTGTTTGAAGATTATAAATATGTAAGTGAGATTCTGTCGAGAAAACAATCACTAGCTCGACACAGTGGACCAACTATCTTAGCTGCAGACCAAGCAGTGGATTCAATATAGTCTACCCGCTTCATGTTTGGCCTAAAAAGCAAAAACTGCACAAAGACTTATAAATATTTAAGGTAGAAAAATTGTCTAGCACGATAGAGTGAACTAACTTTTCTATCCGCAGATCTACCAGTTGATTTGACATCATCTTCCTACTACATGTCAGGCATTTTTTCGAACGTATACAATTTCAAACATATTTACGTCATAATGTATAAGAACTTTTTAGATAATTAAAAACGCCCCACGAATATTTGCATCTTGTTTCTGTTTTTAATGTTTCCTTAAAAACAAAAACTAAAGCAAAGAAAAATGAAAACAAAAATAAACAAATAGACTGTAACTTAAACATTGGGCCATCTAGTCTACCTCCAACCCCCGAGGTTCAAAACAAAATGGCGCCAGTATAGTTATTTCCTTTGAATAGAATCGTTCCCGTGTTAAAATGCAGTGGCGTCTATGTACTGTCCACTTGTTAGATAGCCGATTCCTGTTTGGTCTCAGCTGTCAACCGTAAGGCCTCTGGCTGTCAACTCATCGCGAAATTTAGCGAGCAGTAAAATCTGCCACCTGATTCAACTCGCCACCCCCGGCAATAGATGCATTCAATAGCAATGACTAGGAACGGATAACGAGAATAGAAGGGTCAGTCTTTGCAAGCAGATGAACTTTGTATACATCTTCATTCTTCTACTTCTCTTTTCTTCACACACACACACACACACACACACACAGATATAATTATATATATCGTTAAATTTTCCATTTATTGTATATGAAAAATTGTATTATGTATCGATACAAGAATTTAAAGTTAGACTGAGTGTTGAATGCGTATATATATTCTACAGTCAGTTTCATAATTGGGGTCTGCTTTTTTTTCAAAAATTGTTAGAAAACGGACAGTTTTCAAACCTGAATGACAAGCAGATCCAAAAATCCGGTTTTAAGAAAGATGGTGTCATGTCCAGTCAGAAAAAGTATGACATGGGTTTATGTGTATCCTAGTCGAAAAATAGAGTGTGAGATGAATTTTTATTCAATCAAATCGGAAAAAACAAATTGTTGTCCAGCCCAGTTCGAAAAGAAAACAGGCGCAAAGGGAACTTGCATTGAACGCATTCCGGAGGGCTAGCGTTAGGTGAATTTGTGTCAAGCCCCGTCGGACATCCAAAAAAGGAAGCTGATGTGAATTTGTGCCCAGTCACAACGAACAAGCAAAAAAAGAAGCTGATGAGAATTTGTGTCCAGTCCCGTCGGACATGCAATAAAGGACACTGATGTGAATTTGTGTCCAGTCCCGTCGGACATGCAAAAAAGAAAGCTGATGTGAATTTGTGTCCTGTCCCGTCGGACATGCAAAAAAGGAAGCTGATGAGAATTTGTGTCCTGTCTCGTCGGACATGCAATAAAGGAAGCTGATGTGAATTTGTGTCCAGTACAGTCGGACATGCAATAAAAGATGCTGATATGAATTTGTGTCCTGATCCGTTGGATATGCAATAAAGGAAGCTGATGTGAATTAGTGTCCAGTCCCGTCGGGCATGCAAAAAAGGAAGCTGATATGAATTTGTGTCCTGTCCCGTCGGGCATGCAAAAAAGGATGCTGATGTGAATTTGTGTCCTGTCCCGTCGGGCATGCAAAAAAGGAAGCTGATATGAATTTGTTTCCAGTCCCGTCGAACATGCAAACAAGGAAGCAGATATGAATTTGTGTCCTGTCTCGTCGGACATGCAACAACGGACACTGATGTGAATTTGTGTCCAGTCCCGTCGGACATGCAAATAAGGAAGCTGATGAGAATTTGTGTCCTGTCTCGTCGGACATGCAATAAAGGAAGCTGATGTGAATTTGTGCCCAGTCCAGTCGGACATGCAATAAAGTAAGCTGATGTGAATTTGTGTCCAGTCCATTCGGACATGCAATAAAGGAAGCTGATGAAAATTTGTGTCCAGTCTCGTCGGACATGCAAAAATGGAAGCTGATGTGAATTTGTGTCCTGATCCGTTGGATATGCAATAAAGGAAGCTGATGTGAACTTGTGTCCACTCCCGTCGGTCATGCAAAAATGGAAGCTGATGTGAATTTGTGTCTTATCACGTCGCATAGGCAACAACAGTCACTGATGTGAATTTGTGACCAGTTCCGTCGTGCATGCCAAAAAAAAAACTGATGAGAATTTGTGTCCTGTCTCGTCGGACATGCAATAAAGGAAGCTGATATGAATTTGTGTCCAGTCCAGTCGGACATGCAATAAAGGAATCTGATGTGAATTTGTGTCCAGTCACGTCGGACATGCAAAAAAGGAAGCTGATGAGAATTTGTGTCCTGTCTTGTCGGACATGCAATACAGGAAGCTGATGTGAATTAGTGTCCAGTCCGGTCGGGCATGCAAAAAAGGAAGCTGATGTGAATTTGTGTCCTGTCCCGTCGGGCATGCAAAAAAGGATGCTGATGTGAATTTGTGTCCTGTCCCGTCGGGCATGCAAAAAAGGAAGCTGATGTGAATTTGTGTCCTGTCCCGTCGGGCATGCAAAAAAAAATGCTGATGTGAATTTGTGTCCTGTCCAATCGGACATGCAAAAAAAGAAGCTGATGAGAATTTGTGTCCTGATCCGTTGGATATGAAATAAAGGAAGCTGATGTGAATTTGTGTCCACTCCCGTCAGTCATGCAAAAATGGAAGCTGATGTGAATTAGTGTCCAGTCCCGTCGGATATGCAAAAAAGGGAGCTGATGTGAATTTGTGTCTAGTCCCGTAAGACATGCAATAAAAGAATCTGATGTGAATTTGTGTCCAGTCCCGTCGGACATGCAAAAATGGAAGCTGATGTGAATTTGTGTCCTGTCCCGTCGGACATGCAATAAAAGAATCTGATGTGAATTTGTGTCCAGTCCCGTCGGACATGCAAAAATGGAAGCTGATGTGAATTTGTGTCCTGTCCGGTCGGACATGCAATAAAAGAATCTGATGTGAATTTGTGTCCAGTCCCGTCGGACATGCAAAAATGGAAGCTGATGTGAATTTGTGTCCTGTCTCGTCGGACATGCAATAAAGGACGCTGATGTGAATTTGTGTCCAGTCCCGTCGGACATGCAAAAATGGAAGCTGATGTGAATTTGTGTCCTGTCCCGTCGGACATGCAAAAAACAAAGCTGATGAGAATTTGTGTCCTGTCTCGTCGGACATGCAACAAGGGACACTGCTGTGAATTTGTGTCCAGTCCCGTCGGATATTCAAAAAAGGAAGCTGATAAGAATTCGTGTCCAGTCCAGTCGGACATGCAATAAAAGAATCTGATGTAAATTTGTGTCCAATCCCGTCGGACATGCAATAAAGAAAGCTGATGTGAGTGTGTGTCCAGTCCCATCACATATGCAAAAAAGGAAGCTGATGAGAATTTGTGTCCTGTCTCGTCGGACATGCAATAAAGGAAGCTGATGTGAATTTGTGTCCAGTACAGTCGGACATGCAATAAAAGATGCTGATGAGAATTTGTGTCCAGTCCCATCGGACATGCATAAAAGGAAGCTCATATGAATTTGTGTCCTGATCCGTTGGATATGCAATAAAGGAAGCTGATGTGAATCTGTGTCCAGTCCCGTCGGTCATGCAAAAATGGAAGCTGATGTGAATTTGTGTCCTATCCCGTCGAATAGGCAACAACGGACACTGATGTGACTTTGTGACCAGTTCCGTCGGGCATGCCAAAAACGAAGCTGATGTGAATTAGTGTCCAGTCCCGTCGGATATGCGAAAAGGGGAGCTGATGTGAATTTGTGTCCAGTCCCGTCGGACATGCAATAAAAGAATCTGATGTGAATTTGTGTCCAGTCCCGTCGAACATGCAAAAAAGGAAGCTGATGTGAATTTGTGTCCTGTCCCGTCGGACATGCAAAAAAGGAAGCTGATGAGAATTTGTGTCCTGTCTCCTCGGACAGGCAACGACGGACACTGATGTGAATTTGTGTCCAGTCCCGTCGAACATGCAAACAAGGAAGCAGATGTGAATTTGTTTCCTGTCTCGTCGGACATGCAACAACGGACACTGATGTGAATTTGTGTCCAGTCCCGTCGGACATGCAAAAAAGGAAGCTGATGAGAATTTGTGTCCTGTCTCGTCGGACATGCAATAAAGGAAGCTGATGTGAATTTGTGTCCAATCCAGTCGGACATGCAATAAAGGAAGCTGATTTGAATTTGTGTCCAGTCCCGTCGAACATGCAAAAAATGAAGCTGATGTGAATTTGTCTCCTGTCTCGTCGGACATGCAATAAAGGAAGCTGATGTGAATTTGTGTCCGGTCCAGTCGGACATGAAATAAAGTAAGCTGATGTGAATTTGTGTCCAGTCCCGTCGGACATTCAAAAAAGGAAGCTGATGATATTTCGTCTCCAGTCCAGTCGGACATGCAATAAAGGAGGCTGATGTGAATTTGTGTCCAGTCCCGCCGGACATGCAAACAAGGAAGCTGATGTGAATTTGTGTCCTGTCTCGTCGGACATGCAATAAAGGAAGCTGATGTGAATTTGTGTCCAGTCCAGTCGGACATGCAATAAAGGAAGCTGATGTGAATTTGTGTCCAGTCCCGTCGGACATGCAAAAAAGGAAGCTGATATGAATTTGTGTCCTGATCCGTTGGATATGCAATAAAGGAAGCTGATGTGAATTTGTGTCCAGTCCCGTCGGTCATGCAAAAATGGAAGCTGATGTGAATTTGTGTCCTGTCCCGTCGGATATGCAACAACGGACACTGATGTGAATTTGTGACCAGTTCCATCGGGCATGCAAAAACGAAGCTGATGTGAATTAGTGTCCAGTCCCGTCGGATATGCAAAAAAGGGAGCTGATCTGAATTTGTGTCCAGTCCCGTCGGACATGCAATAAAAGAATCTGATGTGAATTTGTATCCAGTCCCGTCGGACATGCAAAAAAGGAAGCTGATGTGAATTTGTGTGCTGCCCCGTCGGACATGCAAAAAAGGAAGCTGATGAGAATTTGTGTCCTGTCTCGTCGGACAGGCAATAAAGTACACTGATATGAATTTGTTTCCAGTCCCGTCGAACATGCAAACAAGGAAGCAGATATGAATTTGTGTCCTGTCTCGTCGGACATGCAACAACGGACACTGATGTGAATTTGTGTCCAGTCCCGTCGGACATGCAAAAAAGGAAGCTGATGAGAATTTGTGTCCTGTCTCGTCTGACATGCAATAAAGGAAGCTGATGTGAATTTGTGTCCAATCCAGTCGGCCATGCAATAAAGGAAGCTGATGTGAATTTGTGTCCAGTCCCGTCGGACATGCAAAAAACGAAGCTGATGTGAATTTGTGTCCAGTCCCGTCGGACATGCAAAAAAGGAATCTGATGAGAATTTGTGTCTTGTCTCGTCGGACAGGCAATAAAGTACACTGATGTGAATTTGTACCCAGTCCCGTCGAACATGCAAACAAGGAAGCAGATGTGAATTTATGTCCTGTCTCATCGGACATGCAACAACGGACACTGATGTGAATTTGTGTCCAGTCCCGTCGGACATGCAAAAAAGGAAGCTGATGAGAATTTGTGTCCTGTCTCGTCTGACATGCAATAAAGGAAGCTGATGTGAATTTGTGTCCAATCCAGTCGGCCATGCAATAAAGGAAGCTGATGTGAATTTGTGTCCAGTCCATTCGGACATGCAAAAAACGAAGCTGATGTGAATTTGTGTCCAGTCCCGTCGGACATGCAAAAAAGGAATCTCATGAGAATTTGTGTCTTGTCTCGTCGGACAGGCAATAAAGTACACTGGTGTGAATTTGTTTCCAGTCCCGTCGAACATGCAAACAAGGAAGCAGATGTGAATTTGTGTCCTGTCTCATCGGACATGCAACAACGGACACTGATGTGAATTTGTGTCCAGTCCCGTCGGACATGCAAAAAAGGGAGCTGATCTGAATTTGTGTCCAGTCCCGTCGGACATGCAATAAAAGAATCTGATGTGAATTTGTATCCAGTCCCGTCGGACATGCAAAAAAGGAAGCTGATGTGAATTTGTGTGCTGACCCGTCGGACATGCAAAAAAGGAAGCTGATGAGAATTTGTGTCCTGTCTCGTCGGACAGGCAATAAAGTACACTGATATGAATTTGTGTCCTGTCCCGTCGGACATGCAAAAAAGGAAGCTGATGAGAATTTGTGTCCAGTCCAGTCGGACATGCAATAAAGGAAGCTGATGTGAATTTGTGTTCAGTCCCGTCGGACATGCAATAAAGAAGCTGATGAGAATTTGTGTCCTGTCTCGTCGGACATGCAATAAAGAAAGCTGATGTGAATTTGTGTCCAGTCTATCGGTCATGCAATAAAGGAAGCTGATGAGAATTTCTGTCCAGTCCTGTCGGACATGCAAAAAAGGGAGCTGATGTGAATTTGTGTCCTGATCCTTCGAATATGCAAAAAGGGAAGTTGATGTGAATTTGTGTCCAGTCCCGTCGGTCATGCAAAAATGGAAGCTGATGTGACTTTGTGTCCTGTTCCGTCGGATATGCAACAACGGACACTGATGTGAATTTGTGTCCAGTTCCGTCGGGCATGCAAAAAAGGAACCTGATGTGAATTTGTGTCCAGTCCCGTCGGTTATGCAAAAAAGGGAGCTGATGTGAATTTGTGTCCAGTCCAGTCGGACATGCAATAAAAGAATCTGATGTGAATTTGTGTCCAGTCCCTTCGGACATGCAAAAAAGGAAGTTGAATTGAATTTGTGTCCTGTCACGTCGGACATGCAAAAAAGGAAGCTGATGAGAATTAGTGTCCTGTCTCGTCGGACATGCAATAAAGTAAGCTGATGTGAATTTGTGTCCAGTCCAGTCGGACATGCAATAAAGGAAGCTGATGTGAATTTGTGTCCAGTGTCGTCGGACATGCAAAAATGGAAGCTGATGTGAATTTGTGTCCTGATCTGTCGGACATGCAATAAAGGAAGCTGATCTGAATTTGTGTCACGTCCCATCGGACAAGCAAAAAAGGAAGCTGATGTGAATTTGTGTCCTGATCCGTCGGATATGCAATGATGCAAGCTGATGTGAATTTGTATCCAGTCCCGTCGGACAAGCAAAATAGGAAGCTGATGTGAATTTGTGTCCTGTCCCGTCTGACATGCAACAACAGACACTGATGTGATTTTGTGTCCAGTCCCGTCGGACATGCAAAAATGGAAGCTGATGTGAATTTGTCTTCTGTCCCGTCGGAGATGCAACAACAGACACTGATGTGAATTTGTGTCCTGTCCAATCGGGCATGCAAAAAAGATACTGGTGTGAATTTGTGTCCAATCCTGTCGGATATGCAAAAAAGGAAGCTGATGTGAATTTGTGTCCAGTCCCGTCGGATATCAATAAAGGAAGCTGATGTGAATTTGTGTCCTGATCCGACGGATATGCTATACCGGAAGCTGATGTGAATTTATGTCCAGTCCCGTCGGACAAGCCAAAAAGAAGCTGATGTGTATTTGTGTCCTGTCCCGTAGGACATGCAACAACAGACACTGATGTGAATTTGTGTCCAGTTCCGTCGGGCATGCAAAAAAGGAAGCTGATGTGAATGTGTATCCAGTCCCGTCGGATATGCAAAAAAGGGAGCTGATGTCAATTTGTGTCCGGTCTCGTCGGACATGCAATAGAGACACTGATGGAAATTTGTGTCCTGTCCTGTCGGACATGCAAAAAGTAAGCTGATGTGAATTTATGTCCTGTCCCGTCGGACATGCAATAAACGACACTGATGTGAGTTTGTGTCCTGTCCCTTCGTACATGCAAAACAAGAAGCTGATGTGAATTTATGTCCTGTCCCATCGGACATGAAATGAAGGAAGCTGATATGAATGTGTGTACAGTCCCGTCAGACATGCAACAACGGACACTGATGTGAATTTGTGTTCAGTCCCGTCGGACATGCAATAAACGAGACTGATGTGAATTTGTTTCCAGTCCGTTCGGATATGCAATAAATGACACTGATGTGAATTTGTGTCCTGTCCTGTCGGACATGCAAAAAGTAAGCTGATGTGAATTTATGTCCTGTCCCGTCGGACATGCAATAAACGACACTGATGTGAATTTTTGTCCAGTCTCGTCGGACATGCTATAAAGGAAGCTGATGTGAATTTTTGTCCTGTCCGATCGGATATGCAATAAAGGAAGCTGATGTGAATTTGTGTCCAATTCCGTCGGACATGCAATAAAGGAATCTGATGTGAATGTGTGTCCTGTCCAGTCGGACATTCAAAAAAGGAAGCTGATGTGAATTTGTGTCCAATCCCGTCGGATATGCAATAAAGGAACCTGATGTGAATTTTTGTCCTGTCCCGTCGGACATGCAAAAAAGGAACCTGATCTGAATTTGTGTCCAGTCTAGTCGGACATGAAATAAAGGAAGCTGATGTGAATTTGTGTCCTGTCCAGTCGGACATGCAAAAATGTAAGCTGATATGAATTTGTGTCCAGTCGCGTCGGACATGCAATAAGGGACACTGATGTGAATTTGTGTCCAGTATCGTCGGATATGCAATAAAGGAAGCTGATGTGAATTTGTGTCCTGTGCCGTAGGACATGCAAATAAGGAAACTGATGTGAATTTTTGTCCTGTCCTGTCGGACATGCAGTAAATGTAGCTGATGTGAATTTGTGTCCTGTCCCGTCGGATATGCAAAAAAGTAAGCTGATGAGAATTTGTGTCCTGTCTCGTCGGACATGCAATAAACGAAACTGATGTGAATTTGTTTCCAGTCCGTTCGGATATGCAATAAATGACACTGATGTGAATTTGTGTCCTGTCCCGTCTGGCATGCAATAAAGGACATTGGTGTGAATTTGTGTCCTGTCCCGTCGGACATGCAATAGAGAAACTGATGTGAATCTGTGTCCTGTCCCGTCGGACATGCAAAAAGTAAGTTGATGTGAATTTATGTCCTGTCCCGTCGGACATGCAATAAACGACACTGATGTGAATTTTTGTCCAGTCTCGTCGGACATGCTATAAAGGAAGCTGATGTGAATTTGTGTCCTGTCCGATCGGATATGCAATAAAGGAATCTGATGTGAATTTGTGTCCTGTCCCGTCGGACATTCAAAAAAGGAAGCTGATGTGAATTTGTGTCTAGTCCCGTCGGATATGCAATAAAGGAAGCTGATGTGAATTTTTCTCCTGTCCCGTCGGACATTCGAAAAATGAAGCTGATGTGAATTTGTCTCCTGTCCCGTCGGACATGCAAAAAAGGAAGCTGATCTGAATTTGTGTCCAGTCCCGTCGGACATGAAATAAATGTCACTGATATGAATTTGTGTCCTGTCCCGTCGGACATGCAAAAAAGGAATCTGATGTAAATTTGTGTCCTGTCCCGTCGGACATGCAAAGAAGGAAGCTGATTGAGCCCTCTGGAAGAATTTCAGACTTTGAAAAACTCTCTCTACTCTAGCATCTACACATCGTTCATTCAGCATGAATTGGAACACTCTCAGCTATTGGGCGTGTGTATATTGATGATGTACACGCTAAAAATCACACCCTCTTCTACCAAGTGCCTATAGCTCAGAGGTAGAATCGCCGACTGACGCCAATTCGATCGGGTTTCAATCCTGTGTAAAAAGCAATCGGGTGTCTAACCGTACTGATGAGCTGTGATACAGCGAAGCAGATCTGTCTGCGAATGATTATATATATATATATATATATATATATATATATATATATATATATATATTAGTCATCTACATACAAGCCTGTTTCGTTGTATCACAGCTCATCAGTGCGACTAGACACATCCACTTGCCTGGATCGAAACGATTTTGTGTCAGTCGAAATCATCACCCCCTAAGCCATAGTCGCATAGAATCGGAGAGCGGAAATTTTAACGTATTTATATAAGCAGTGTATACAAAAGCCAGTCACCGAAAGAACTCAATTCATTTCTGAAGAGTCATGCATATATTGCAGAAGTGGAAACTGTTTTTAAAATTTTCTTCTCTAGAGCGTTCAATCGTAATGAGAGCATAATATATTAGTCCTCCGCATACAAGCCTGTTTCGCTGTATCACAATTCATCGACACATCCACTTGCTTCTGGTCGGGATCGAAACTCGACTGATTTTAGTCAGTTAGAGTCGTTACCTTCTAAGCCATAAGCGCATGGAATCAGAGAAGGGAAATTTTAACGTGTTATATATAAGCATTGTATACACTCTCCAGTCACCGAAGGAATTCAATTCATTTCTGAAGAGTCACGCATATGTCGCAGATATGCATGTATATGTTTATGTAAATTAATAAATATCCATTTTAGGATGTGCATATGTATAGCATTATTATTCAATCGTTAATAAAACAATGCTCAATGTAGTATGAACTAAGCTATTTTATATATATTAATCAATATACATATTTTTCTACATCGATGACACAACTTGATCTGACGTGCTTTGATATAAAAGCGTGTATGTTAATTTTATACGTGCTCTTAGGGTGTCAGACGAGGTACAACTACAGTCGGTCGATGGCATCTGAGATAACATTGGTCTGTCAGATGCATCAATTTCATATCAGTCAGTTAAGTGCCATACGTGAAACACGCTTGGGCGATCATGTCTCAAAAGAGACATGACTGACTGGGGAGAAGATTATCCCGCAGTAGGTTGCCATTGCTTTCTGCGTTAGACTGGTTGCCGACCGAAGGCTATAGAACCCTATCTGTCCTATTATTTAACCCATAACTGGAGGGAAGAGACGGATTAATACCTTTCCCAAGGGTATTTGTGTGTAAGTGAATGCAAGGAATTCGACTGGAATTCGAACTCGGCTCCCCGATTTCTCGATCCAAGCCGATATCCAATGCACCACAACGCACATCCGCATTCATGGGTGTAGTCAGTCTTGAAGAGATTGTCGCGATTGGGAAAATATCCTGTCGAAAGTCTGTTCCACAAAGCAGCAGTTTTGGGGAAGAAGCTGTCTAAATGAAATTTGTAGTGAACAAAACAAGTACTAGAGGTATGGATAGGTTTTGAAGGCTATCACAATGTGTGTAGTAAAATAAAGGAAGGTAAAAAAAATGTTGGGTGTTACCTATTTATTAATCTAAACTTATTTATAAATAGAACTTTGTCTGTGTGTGTGTGTGTGTGTGTGTGTGTGTGTGTGTGTGTGTGTGTGTGTGTCCGTTACCTAAAGACTCCGAAACGGCTGAACCGATTTTCTGAAAATTTTACACAGTTGTACTATAAGCGTCTGCGAGTGTTCTTAGATAGGTTTTGTGTCGAGGCACCCCCGGTAAATATCGAAAATCGATAATCGAAAAAATCGGGTTATAGAAAGAGTGGTCTGATTTTAATCAAATTTGATACACTCATAGACAAAGACATGAAAAACGATATTCAGAAGTTTCAAGGTTGCAGTTCTTACAATAGTGCAGAAGATCGATAATATATATATATATATATAAGGCAAGATGTTTGTGTGTATGTCTGTTTATCTGTCTGTCTGTCCTTTATACAAATTTTTATCCGATTCTCACCAAACTTCACACAAATATTCTTTAGGCTGACTCTGAGCTCCAGGACCATGGATTAGTTTTGAAGCTTTCATTACACCCGAGCAACGCCGGGCTATACTGCTAGTCATTAATATTTCGAGATCATACGCTCATCTTCAGAATGATAGGAGAGCTTAATTTCACGTCCGCTCGTGGTCCGTGCCTTTCATCGAATGGTCATCATTCGCTGTTACTGCTGTTGTTAATTATAGTGTGTGTGTGTGCCTGTAACTGTGTTTGTACATGTATGTGTTTGTGTGTCTATGGTTTATATATGTGTGCGTTGACCGATAGCAGGATTTGGTTTTTTCGCATCTCTATTAAAGTGAAAGTGGGCGCCATTTTACAATCTGATGTCATACCTGTTTGCTTTAATTAGAGTACTAGATTTAAAAATTCAAATGCTAAGCATTGACTCATTCATTTTGTTAGAAATAAACGAATTTTCTCGAATTTACAAACTTTGCTTAGCACACACAAAACTCGCAAAATTTCACACCTCGATGCGAAATGTTTTCAGCCAATTGAAAACTAGGAAACATCTAAAAACAAAATAGAAATGCCAGAATCACATCCGGGAGTGAATTCCCAAATGACCTGTTCCGAGCCCCGCAAACAAAATAAAAAGCGGAGCAAGCTCGACCGTCGTCAGAGAGATAAGATGACGAGCGTAATTAACACGAACCAATGACAAACGTCAAGCGATCGCTATCATTGTCTCTTCCCTCACCATTCACCCTGAGCGATAACTTCAACGACAATCCTACCCAACAAACACATACATACATACATACATACATACATACATACATACATACATACATACATACTTTTCATTTAGACAGCTTCTTCCCAAACACTGCTGCTTAGACATCGTATTTGGTGAACATAAATGTATATACAAAGTCTTTGATGATTATGACTTCTTTCCTATTGTCTTTCGAGCCTTATACATGAAACTGATGTATCTGGTAGACCAAAGTTATATCAGATACTATCAAATAACTGTCGTTGTACTTCGTCTAACACCCACACGTTACCACAACGAACTCTTGATACCCTTAACTTCTTAATACTGTTTCCCATTGAACATTAACTTCTACCAAATCACGTTATTCTTTCCTATTAATAAATTTCTATTTAAACATACAAAAGATATACTTTTATTCGTCCACAAATTCACACATTCCGATCTTCAACCTTCTGATGATAGCGACTAATCTGTAAAAAGCACGAAGTTTGGTTATGTATGACACATGGCCAATTAAAAAAAACATTAACCATCTCCCAACGGCTTCAAATTTACCCCTTACTAGGGGAATACGAAAGGAATGGAAATTATTAAAACTTGTGAACTTGGCATTGTGGGTCCCAGTTGTATAGGTAAGGGACACAGTAGACGCTTTTATGCAATACGTTAAATATTTTTTTGATTATTATGAAAACAGCTAATGTTAAAAATAATAACACATAGATTTAACACAAAAGTTTTTTCACCATCAATTGTTAAGACAATTTAGCATCTTTTTCACTATCAATTGTTAAAACCCAAGAGATAATTATTTATTCATCATCAATTATTAAAAGGAATATAGAAGTGCCTGAATATTTTGAGCTAATCGGGCATAACAGTCTTTGCAAATTCAAAATTTGCTAATGAGCATGGTTCTCTTGTCAGTTCACTTCAAGTGCAAATCAGTTAAATGCCATACGTGAAACACGCTTTGAGCGATCATGTCTCGAAAGAAAGCAATGGCAACATACTACGGGATAATCTTCTGCCCGGGATAATCTTCTGCTTTGGATGATCATGTATTTCGTGACATGATTATCCAAAGCGTGTATCATGTATGGCATTTAACTGACTGACTGAATTAAATAGGTGGAAACATAATTAAAATTTGTACTGGGTATAAAGTTGGGGATCAGTTTTCCATTGTTACGAAGTAATAAACTGATCCTCCACTTCTTTTACTTAATATAATAATCTATGTTGCCATTGCTTTCTGTGGTAGACTGGTTGCCAGCCAAGGCTATAGAGCCCAATCTGTCCTGTTATTTAACCCATAACTAGAAGGAAGAGATGGATTAATACCTTTCCCAAGCGTATTTGCTCATAAGTGAATGCAATGAATTCAACTGGAATTCGAACTCATGGTGTTCAAGTCCAGCTTACACAACTCACACAACCACTGCTCTGACGATCTCATGTCCACGTAAATATGTGATTAAATATTTTTGCTGATTGTGCATCCATTGCATTATTCTGACGCAAATTCGTGCATATTGCTAAAACTCACTTGCGCCTGATAAATTCAAGGAATACCTGATGCTAGAATTATTTCTAGCATTTTCGGTCTGTGTGTGCCAGAAAACTTATTCGGCGAAATAAATGTTAGAGCTTTCCTTCCATTTCGCTTTCTTTTCCTAAACAACGCAAATTCCTCGAGATGACTTTTTTCTCTCCCAACAGAGGAGAGCTCTAAAATGAGGGCTTTCTCTCTAGCTTGAACGTTATCTCTTTTCTGTCTCTCACTCAATCACTCCTCTCTCTCACTCTCACTTTCATTCACACACACACACACACACACACACATACACACACACACACACACACACACACCACACACGTATCCGTTATTGTCAACCATCTCATTAAAGATGTATACTAGTAGCGTTCCTATTAATTACTTTCGGGCGAGCAACGACGGCATCTGTTGCAAGCGAAGCAATGGACAGGGCAGTAAAATTTAAACTCTGCACTCCACGACCCCTACCGCTACACTGCTAAGGGCGGTAATTAGGCCGGATTATTCTGTAGCCTTCATCACCCGTAGCTATTCCGCCAAGACACTCTTGCAACGAGCACGCCGATCACGAAAAATAGTTGTGTCCTGCATTTGATTAAATCTCGAATCCTTCCCAACGATATTCGTTCAAGAATTCGACACCGTTTTATAGGATGCAATGTACACAGGTAAATCCGCCATCTTTTTGTGTGTGTGTGTGTGTGTGGTGGGGGGTATATATACACAAATAACTAAATCAAGACGATCAGTTGAATAACAAAATACCCTATTAAAAGACTGTCAGCTGCACAACAGGAAACCTATTAAAAATGCAACATCAATTCAGTGCCATACGTGATACACGCTTTGGGCAATCATGTCTCGAAAGAGATATAACTGACTGGGGACAAGATTAGCCCGCAGTACGTTGCCATTGCTTTCTGCGGTAGACTAGTTAACAGCCAAGGCTATAGAACCCAATCTGCACTGTTATTTAACTTATAGCT
Organism: Ascarosepion bandense; assembly: GCA_037127315.1. NCBI lineage: Eukaryota > Metazoa > Mollusca > Cephalopoda > Sepiida > Sepiidae > Ascarosepion > Ascarosepion bandense. Next base: position 2,965,468 of record JBBBDQ010029610.1, read on the forward strand.
GGGGGGAGAAGAGATAGATTATATTAGATTATTATATTACGTATAATTAGTAGGGGATCAGTTTATTACCTCATAATAATAGAAAACCGATCCCCCACTTTATGCCTAGTACAAATTTTAATTATGTTTCCAACTATTATATTCAGTCAGTCAGTGAAGTGCTATACGTGATACAGGCTTTGGGCGATCATGCATTGAAAGAGACATAACTGAATGGGCAGAAGATTATCCCGCAGTAGATTGTCATTGCTTTCTGCCGTAGACTGGTTGCCAGCCAAGGCTATAGAACACAATCTGTTCTATTATTTAACCCACAAGTGGCGGGAAGAAACAGATTAATACCTTTCCCAAGAGTATTAGTGCGTAAGTGAATGCAATGTATTCAACTGGAATTCGAACTCGGCAACCCGCTCTTTCGTTTCGAGTCGATATCCACTGCACCACAACGCACATAAAATATATCCTTCGTTTCTCCCCACACACGTACACACACACTCTCTATATTTATTTATTATACTTAGCCAAGTCCTGCATAAACTCAAGCACAGCAGGTTCTGGAAAGAAAGAAGATATTTCACTGGTTCCAGTAAAATAGATAAACACGCTTTTAAAGGTAAAACAGACCCTCGATATATATTTTTATTATTATGAAGGCAGGTAATGCTAAAATAACAACTTCTTCTTCTTCTTCTATGTGCCCTGTCCCTTCAGGACGTAGGCGATCATAGCTCTCCACGTCTCCCTATCCCTTGTGGCTCTTAGTATGTTTGCTCCTGTTGCTCCTGGCAACCCCCGTTCCGTCATCCACCTGATCAGACCCTGCAAATATGTTATCCGCTGCCTTCCTCTGTCTCTCCTTCCTTCTATCTGTCCAGTCAATATCAGGTTCTCCAGGCTCTCCTTCCTCATTGCATGTCCCAGGAACTTCAGTTGTCTCTTCCTGATGCTCAACATCAATTTCCTTTTTGTTGCCATTCTTTCTAACACTTCGTCGTTGCTTGTATGCTCAGTCCACGATATCCGTAGCATCCTTCTGTAGAACCACATTTCGGCCGCTTCCAGTTTTGTCCTCATTTTCGATGATATTGTCCAGCATTCACAGCCGTATTGAAGAACTGACATCACGTAGCAGTCTAGCACTCTTTTCTTCGTTTCTATTGAGATTTTCCTGTGTGTTAGTATTTTGCTCATCTTCTGGAACGCGTCCCTTGCCATGCCAATTCGCCTTCGGATCTCCGTGTCGCACTTTCCATCTCCTGTTAGAACACTTCCTAGGTACTTAAATTCTTGTACTTGTTTGATTCTGTTATCCCCCACCTGTATTTGGCATTTTGGGTTGTATCTTTTGCTGATGACCATGCACTCAGTTTTCTTAAAGTTTATTTGTAGTCTCTTCTTGTCACTCTCCACTGCTACTTTAAACACATTTTGTTTTTTTTGTTTTTTTACCATCAATTGTGAAGACAATTTAGCATCTTTTCCGCTGTCAATTGTTAAAACGCAAGAGATAATTATTTATTCATCATCAATTATTATAGAAGTGCCTGAATATTATTATAGAAATTATGATAGAAGCGCCTGAATATTTTAAGCTCTTCAGGCATAACAGTCTCTGCAAATTCAGAATTTGCCCATGAGTATGATTCTCTAGACCGTTCACTTCAGGTGCACCTACTAAAGGCAAAAGTCCCAGTCCACAGAATTCATGTTGTTCAAGCTCAGCTTACACAACTCACACAACCATTGCGCTGACGATCTCAAGGTCACATAATTTACAGATTTCCAACCATCTGGATTAAAATGTCTGCGTATCTTCTGTTCTGACACATTTTCATCCAGACATGCTGTTGTCATAGAAATAAGTATAAATTGCAATAATTATTCTATTCTTCCATTTAGTCACGATATGTTTTTTTAAAAAGATTTGGCAAAACAGTTACTTCCCCCTAACTACCACTACTAACTCAAGGGTCATGCCACGTACCTCTCACTACCAAAGTAGAAATTACTACTAAAATTCTGCAAGCTTAACCCTATAAAAACCAATATCTCTAACCCCTTCCTTTACTAGAGAAAACCTCTGAACTTAGAATGTTTCCTCATTCTTTGTTTAAACGGGGCTGAGAATGCATGTTTTAAAATGACATGTTGAAATAGCTATTTCCCCTCTATATATATATTTGAGCAACCAGACTGGCAACAAAGTTCCACCCTATTACATTTAAACCTACCAAATGCAGCCGACAATTCTACTCCTTCAGCTTCTTCTATCGCACTTCCTGCCTGTGAAACTCCCTTCTGTATACTTGTTCTCTGACTGCTACAACCTCTAAAAATTTAAAGGCAATGTCAATTCCCATCTCTTATCCACTTGACTCCTCGTTCTTTTTACATCACCACGTATATGTTGTTCTTTTCCTTTCTCTCTACCTTCGCAACTGTCTCCACACATGTGTTCTCAGCTTTCTCTTGCCATTTCTCTGATACCCTCCTGTAACGGGTTCTTTCTCTTCACTCTCCTCCTGCCTAAACTTTTACTCTTTTATGTCGCTCTCTGCGCATTATGGCGCTATAGCCTTGCTTAGAGTGAAACGATTATATATATATATATATATATATATATATATATATATATATATATATATATAAAATAAATTTTCAATATTCAAAATAAAATAAATTTTCAATATTCAACATTGTTGAATGATCATTTCGACATGAAATCCCTAAGAGATATTCCGCATCTCATCAGAAACAGTACCTATTTCAAAATGAAAATAAAAATAAAATAAAAAGGGAAATAAAAAAACTTACGGTTAAGATTTTAAAATTCGGAAGCAAATAATGTCTAATTTGAAATTTTACATTTAGATAGGGTTGTAAGTGAAAAAATTGAAAATTTGGCTTCGTCTAGCTTTACAAAGGGAAGGGGTTAAAGGAATAAGAAGTGTTAAATTGAGAATTGGATTAAACAAAATCGAAAGGGAATAATAAAGATAAAGAAAAGGAAAGAGGAGAAAAGAAAAAAGAAAAAAAGTTCATATATTAGAGACGCTCGATACGTGTCAAACAAAACTAACATTATAAATGGGTTAAAGTATTAGAAAAAAGACTTTTTAGAAAAAGCAGATTTAGGGGAAAAATAGATATGAGAATTAAATAAATTTATTTAAGGATACCTCTAATAAATAAAATCAACCTCTAATAAATCAAATCAAATTAAATTAAAGATAAAAATTAAAGATTAAAGAAAATTATAATTAAAAAAATTTTTTAATTAATTTTTTAAAAAATTTTTATAACAATTTATGATGTGTAAAAGATATATATACTAGCAGAGGAAATCGGGGGTTAAATTAGTAAAGGAATTCATATTTTATAAAGGTAGACAATCAAAGGAAACTGGGAGAGGAAGGTAGAGGGGTTAAAATACTATTTAAAATTAAATTGATTTATCAAAAACCATTACATTTATATTTAATATCCTAAAAACTAAAAATTAATATTTAAAATTTATATTATATATATATTTAGTGTATCGAGGCAGCAAATGATTTTCTAAACATATACTGTTAAATATAAGAGACAATGAATGTCTATTATGTTTAACCATGAGCCGTTCTAAACGTCGTGTTTTTGGCTTTAATTTCAGGTGAAAATAAAGAAAACATGTGTATTTTCTTGAAAATTTACACAGTTGTACTATAAACGTCTGCGAATGTTCTTAGCTAGGTTTTGTATCGATACAAAATTTTCTAAACATATACTGTTTATAGCCAGAAAATATTTTTACATTGCAAGAATTGTTTCTCAAGTAAAAATTGTTTACTTTTACAAGTCTTACTAATTTACCAATAGCTGGGGGGAGAGGTGGTAGATCTGTGTTCAAGTGAATATAACGGACCCACCGGGAATATGAACCCGACTCTCCAATTAACAATCCCGAGCTCTTATCTATTACCCTATTGCATATATATATATATATATATATATATATATATATATATATATATATATATATATATCGAGAGCGAGAGAGAGAGAGAATAGTGTCATGATTTGAAGTTATAATGTTAATTTAATATATATATATATGTATATAGTTAATTTAATATATATATATATATATATATATATACAGTTAATTTAATATATATATATATATATATATATATATATATATATTTAATATATATATATATATCGAGAGAGAGAGAGAGAATAGTATTATGATTTGAAGTTATAATGTTAATTTAATATATATATATATATATATATATATATAGTTAATTTAATATATATATATACACAGTTAATTTAATATATATATATGTATATATATATATATTTAATATATATACATATATATATATATATATATATATATATATCGAGAAAGAGAGAGAGAATAGTGCCATGATTTGAAGTTATAATGTTAATTTAATATATATATATATATACACAGTTAATTTAATATATATATATATATTTAATATATATATATGTATGTGTGTGTGTGTGTGTGTATATATATATATATATCGAGAGAGAGAATAGTGTCATGATTTGAAGTTATTAAGTTAATTTTATTTGAAATTTTCAATGTATGATATTCAATTTTCAGCAGAAATTGTGGTAAGAAATTAACCAGTCAATTAAGTGCCATACGTGATATACACTTAGGCGATCATGTCTCAGAAGAGGCATGACTTATTGACTAGGTTGCCATTACTATCTGCGGTAGGTTGGTTGCCAATTAAGGTTATAGAACTGAATATGTTCTGCTATTTAACCCATAATTGGAGGGAGAACAGACGGATTAATACCATTTTTAAGGGTATTTGCGTGTAAGTGAATGCAGGGAATTCAACTGGAATTTGAACTCGGTTCCCCGAATTTTCGTTCGTAGCCGATATCCACTGCACCACCCACGCACATCAGATAAATAATTATTTATGATAAAAAAAGATCCTTTTACTCAATAAATGTCGATTTTTAGCACACTCTCCTTTTTGTCAATGCACTTAGTTCGCTGATGAAAAATTATTCGCGCGTATCGAATATTACAGTCATATCAAAATTCAGGTAAAGTCACCATGGTGAACCTATGGTCGACCGACTCCCCAAAGTTTGACTAAACATCTGAATTTGGTGGGGTAATTACTCTTCCAACAGCCCCAGTGTGTGTGTGTGTGTGTGTGTGTGTGTGTGTGTGTGTGTGTGTGTGTGTGTAAGAGAGAGAGATAATGTGTGTGTGTGTGTGTGTGTGAGAGTGTGTATTCTGTTTGAAATACAATTATATAAAATGTGCACACTAAATTCCGCATGACGTTGTATCCTTCAGATCGTGTGCCTGTTGTAAAGCTATGGTTAATGAGCCTCCTTCACAGGTGATTGTGCACATATTTATTTCAATATAAAATCAGTGACCTTCGAGTTTAACCTTTCACCAGATTAATTTCAGCAGTTATCAGCTGGTAACAGCGACGGTCAAGAATTTAGATAACTACCTTTCCGAAAGAGATGAGGCCGAAACGAGCATCAGTATCGACAATCGAATTCTGAACTCGTTTGCCTTAATCACTCCTGTCTCTCTATTTACATATCAACTATTCGAAGGGACGTTTAGAGATATGGGCCCTTGCAAAGCTTAGGAGAAGGCTACATTTTAATCAGCATGCTTCAGTCCGGCTCGCCCGGGAAGATCGTCGTCCATCAAGAAAGGCTGAATAGTGCCTTTCAATGAAATCCTTGTAGTCATAGATTCTCGTAATTTAATATCCGCTAAGTTTCGTATCTAAACGTAAACACTGCAATTTTACTGGCACCTTCACAGTGAGAAAGAAATTAAACTCGGTTGTCCAAGCTTTAACCCCTTCGTCTCTTTCTTTGCATATCAACGATTCGAAGGGACATTCAGACATATGGGCACTTTGAACAACTAGGAGCGGTCTACATTTAAATTGCGCGTAGGAATTATCAGTTATCATAAACTTTATACCACTAGAAAGAATTCGTAAATATTCTGATATTGGAAATTATTTGAGTTCACCAGACAAAAACAGAGTTAGATGTTTGAAATATTTTCAGTTTACTAAGAAAACCCAAGAGGTATAGAATTAGAATGTCTGATACGAGGTCTATCTGCTGAGCTTGGGGGCGTTAAACCTGTGTGAAGTTTCACACATAACAATTTAACAATAAATATATCGCTACATAAATTTATATTTGTTCAAACGTAATAACTCATGCTATATATATATATATAAACGTTCTTTCCTATACCGCTTCAGGTGCAAGGAGAAAGAAACAGTTGAAACACTGCTTTATACATATATACCTATATATTCTTGTGTGCTTTGAAAATATATGTAAGTTTGATATCACAGTGCACAACAGGCACACACACACACACACACACACACACATATATATATATATATATATATATATATATATATATATATATATATAAAAGGATAAGAACAAATAAAATAATTGCAACGTTCAAGACATTAATTATAAAAATATAAAAATATATCAATGAATATTTGTTATTAATTATTACGTTAGTACATGTAACCATCATGGGTAACTACCTGATGAGACATTGTTCTTTCAATGTCGAAAGTAAATGTACAATTTTGTAGTAGTTTGTAGTTTGCTTATGTTCTAACGTAATAATTAATAATATGTGTATGTGTGTGTGTAAATGGGGGGGTGGTAACGAAACATGCTTAAATAAAAGATTGCTGCCTCTTCTTCTTCTTCTATGTGCCCTGTCCCTTCAGGACGTAGGCGATCATGGATCTCCACGTCTCCCTATCCCTTGTGGCTCTTAGTATGTTTGCTCCTGTTGCTCCTGGCAACCCCCGTTCCGTCATCCACCTGATCAGACTCTGCAGATATGTTATCCGCTGCCTTCCTCTGTCTCTCCTTCCTTCTATCTGACCAGTCAGTATCTGGTTCTCTAGGCTCTCCTTCCTCATTGCATGTCCCAGGAACTTCAGTTGTCTCTTCCTGATGCTCAGCATCAATTTCCTTTTTGTTGCCATTCTTTCTAACACTTCGTCGTTGCTTGTATGCTCAGTCCACGATATCCGTAGCATCCTTCTGTAGAACCACATTTCGGCCGCTTCCAGTTTTTTCCTCATTTTCGATGATATTGTCCAGCATTCACAGCCGTACTGAAGAACTGACATCACGTAGCAGTCTAGCACTCTTTTCTTCGTTTCTATTGAGATCTTCCTGTGTGTTAGTATTTTGCTCATCTTCTGGAACGCGTCCTTTGCCATGCCAATTCGCCTTCGGATCTCCGTGTCGCACTTTCCATCTCCTGTTAGAACACTTTTGCTTGCACAAACCCGGTTGGTGGAACTTGATATATATCGCTCCAAATACATGGAGATGGCATGCCTTAAATAAAACGTTTATAACAATAATTCTACATATTATTGTTATAAACGTTATAGATAATTTGTTCACGTGTTTCAGTAGAGTTCGGTGATTTTCAAAAATTAAAATCAATGTCTACCTGACTAAGGATTGAAAATCTTAATAAAGACAATGTAACTACTGATATGAATCGACACTATTGTTTTGTTTTTTACCCGCTGAAACCTATTTTGAATCAAGCGTTCTTTACCATTACTCTACAGCAAATCTCGTCTCAATTCAGTCAGTCAGTTAAGTGCCATACGTGATACACGCTTAAGCGATCATGTCGCGGAAGAGACATGACTGGCGAGGTAGAAATTTTATAATAGATACATATATATATATATTTAAATCATTTACAGCTGTTCTTCACAGTAAAATCTCGCAATCTATTATTTACTCATTTTGTAAAATGCTTTACTTCAGCAGGATCAGTTTCTCTTCTGTTGGTTTTTAACTTGAGAACACTAACCATGGGTATAAAGTACCCAGCACAAATGACGCCATTTTAATTACAGTTTAATTAAATTTTCAGTACCTGATTTTCTTCCCTAAATAAAATGTTTTTCAGTTAACCCTCTAGGGCCATTCGTATCATATTTGATACAGTATTTCCCTATAAGGAAACATTTGGTATTTCCCTATAAGGAAACATTTGGTATTCATTGACTGAGCAATCAGTACTGCTTTCATTTGAAATTTATAAAATATTTCTCTTAAAAAATTTTTCAGGAAAATATTTCTTTGAAGGCTTGTTTTCATACTGTATCAAATATGACACGAATGGCCCTAGAGGGTTAATAATATAATATGATTAAGGCTTCTACTTGTCATAAAGTGGGGGATCAGTTCTATATTGTTGTGAAGTAATAAACAGATCCCCCACTAATTACTACTTAACCCTCTAGGGCCATTCGTATCATATTTGATACAGTATTTCCCTATAAGGAAACATTTGGTATTTCCCTATAAGGAAACATTTGGTATTCATTGACTGAGCAATCAGTACTGCTTTCATTTGAAATTTATAAAATATTTCTCTTAAAACATTTTTCAGGAAAATATTTCTTTGAAGGCTTGTTTTCATACTGTATCAAATATGATAGGAATGGCCCTAGAGGGTTAATAATATAATATGATTAAGGCTTCTACTTGTCATAAAGTGGGGGATCAGTTCTATGTTGTTATGAAGTAATAAACAGATCCCCCACTAATTACTACTTAACCCTCTAGGGCCATTCGTATCATATTTGATACAGTATTTCCCTATAAGGAAACATTTTGTATTTCCCTATAAGGAAACATTTGGTATTCATTGACTGAGCAATCAGTACTGCTTTCATTTGAAATTTATAAAATATTTCTCTTAAAACATTTTTCAGGAAAATATTTCTTTGAAGGCTTGTTTTCATACTGTATCAAATATGATACGAATGGCCCGAGAGGGTTAATGTTAACTCCAAGTACAAATTTTGAAGTACCTGCATGTAAAATGTTATTATCGTGTATAAATACACGTTTCACTTAGAAGATGCGAGATTCAGGCTTGTACTGGACATAAAAAGACTTCTCCGTAAGATCGCATATACGTAAATTTAATGGATTTTTCTTGCTCCACTTATGAAGATTTACGTCTGCGAAACCCTGGTCGTAAGTATTTAAACTTATTATTTATTTATTTATTTATTTATTTATTTATTTATTTATTCATTGTTCACACTCCATTTCTTAATATTGGTCATTTTATTTGCAGAATGCAGATGTTCCTTGGTGATAACTTACTTCTGCTTTTTTAACCTAAGAACACTAACCATGGTATATATTAACCAGTGCAAATGACGCCATTTTAATTACAATTTAATTAAATTTTCTGTACCTGATGTTCTTCCCTAAATAAAATGTTTTTCAGTTCCTATTAATGTTAACTCAAAATACAAATTTTGAAGTGCCTGCAAGTAAAATATTTCAAATAATGAGTTATATTTAATATTTTTTGATAATTTCAAAATCGGGTATGATATACCCATGGTTAGTAGTAGTGTAACTTTAATTGATGGTTAGTGACCCAGGGTTAATTAATTGGTCTGTTCTGTTTTCATATTATTTGGTACCCTATAATTTCAGCTTAACAATTGAACATAGTTTTTCGGTCGAATTCAGATCTGGACTTGATGGTGGTCACTCTTCTATCTTTTCTCCTCTAAAGGTCTTAGGCTCCTAAGATTCACGGATAAAGTTAGATATATGTGAAAGAGCATTATCGTGTATAAATGCACATTTCACTTTGAAGATTCGAGACTCGGACATGTACCGTAAATAAAAGGACTTCTCCGTAAGATCGCATATATGTAAATTCAATGGAATTATCTTGCTCCTCCTATGAAGTGTTGGTCATAGGTATTTGAACTTTTTATTTATTTATTTATTGACTAGCAGTATAGCCCGGCGTTTCTCGGGTGTAATGAAAGCTTTAAAACTAATCCATGGTCGTGGAGCTCAGACTCTTTGGACGTTGGCACGAAAGACCAAAAAGCAATAGTTGTTTCCAGTTAAAGCGAAACCGTAGACTGAAAGAAAAATGAATGGATGTAAGTCAAATTTTGATTTCCTGATATCGATATCAAATAAGTTTTTTTGTCGTAAACTGAAGTTTGAAAGCTAAATAAGTCCTCTGAGTAAATGGTATCATGGCTGAGACTAAGAACTACAATTATACCTACTTAGAGCCAAACCCGAAGCAAAAACTAAAATAAAAGGGCTGAAAAAAATACAGACATACAAGCAGATAAACACACACACACACACACACACACACACACAAACAAACAAACAAACATCTTGCCTTTTGTTTATATATATATATATATATATATATATATATATATATACATATTATCGATTTTCTGCACTATTGTACGAACTGCAACCTTGAAACTTCTGAATATCGTTTCTTATGTCTTTGTCTATCAGTGTATCAAATTTGATTAAAATCGGGCCACTCCTTTTATAACCCGATGTTTTCGATTATCGATATTTATCAGGGGTACCTCGACACAAAACCTAACTAAGAACACTCGCAGACGCGTATAGTACAACTGTGTAAATTTTTAAGAAAATCGATTCAGCTGTTTCGGACTCTATAGGTAACGGACACACACACACGCACACACACACACACAGACAAAGTTCCATTTATAAATAAGTTTAGATTATTAGTACTCTATTTCTTAATATTGGTCAGTTTATTTGCAGAATATAGACGTCACCTAAAACTATTTCCTTGGTGATAACCTACTTCTGCTAAAAGACGAAATGCATCTCGCGAACACTTTTTACACTTTGTCGTGTTTCTTTCCGCTGTAATTGTTGTTTTCGGATATATAAAAATGTATATTCCCTTTATATATATATATATATATATATATATATATATATATATATATATATATATATATATATATATATCAGCTCATCATTACGGTTAAACATCCGATTGCTTTTTTTTATGAATGCAAAACCGAAAAGTCATTTTTTACTTCAGTAACAAAGTAATGTGTGTTGTGGTGCAGTGGATATCGACTCGGAACGAGAAATCGGGGAACTGGGTTCGAATTTCAGTTGAATTCATTGCATTCACTTACACGCAAATACCCTTGGGAAATGTATTAATCCGTCTCTTCCCTCCAATTTTGAGTTAAATAACAGGACAGATTGGGTTCTACAGCCTTGGCTGGCAACCAGTCTACCGCAGAAAGCAATGGCAACCTACTGCGGTATAATCTTCTGTCCAGTCAGTCATATCTCTTTCGAGACATGATCACCCAAGCGTGTATCACGCATGGCACTTAACTGACTGACTTACTGACTGACTGATCAAGGTAATAAAATAATCAACATTTGCTCAATATCTATAATAGAAACATATTTAAAGCATTTAGATATTAATATACTACGGCATATCACGTTGAATACACCGGTTCTCGTTCGATCACCGGAGTTAAGCAACATGAGCCTTGTCAGTACTTAGAAGGGTGACCATTTGGGGATACCAGGCGCTGTAAGCATTCAGTAACGGATGTACGTTCTGGTGCAGTGGACAACGGCTTGGAAAGAGAAATCGAGTTCGAATTCCAGTTGAGTACCCTGCATTCACTTCAGCACTAGTGCCCTTGGGAAAGGTATTAATCCATCACTTCCCTCCAGTTTTTGTTTTTTATCATTTCACCCCGAGCAAGGCGGAATTGCCACTGATGTGCGGGGGGGGGGGGGGGGCTACATAACTGTAAAAAGATTAATTAGAAGAAAATGAGGAGTACAGACCAGTTAGAAAAGAGCAATAGAAAGATGAGAATGCAGGTGTGATGACAGTTGCATAGGTGGAGGGAAAGGGAAGGATATACGGGGGTGGGGAGAGAGCTAGAATCCAGTGGTTAATAGATGAGTATTGACATTGCATTTAAATTCTTGGAGGTTGTAGCCATCAGGAAAGCAAGAATATGAGAGAGAGTTCCACAGGCGGGAAGTGCGAGAGAAGAAGCTGCAGGAGTAGAATTGTCGTCTGCATTTGGCTAACCTAACTGTGAATGGGTGTGACTCAGTTGCCAATGGGTAAAATAACAGGATGGGGCCTGGAGGCAACCCATCTAGTGTTGATGTCACAATAAAAACATCCTTGGTACCCCTGGCGAAGCATCAAGTATTCAGCTATTTGACAAGATTATGAATTTCACTGCAATCTGCGTCATGGTTCCAAATAAAATGCACAGCGAATACTGGGGTTCTAGTGAGTTCTATCTCGGCCAAGGCCGCAAGACGATTAATATAGTGGATGTTCTTCGCAATAAAAGCCCGCAACTTATTATTTAAAATTTTGTAAAACGCCTTACTTCAGTAGGTTAAATTTCTCTCATGATAGTTTTTAATTACTCCCTAATGGTCTGTTTTGTTCTCATATTATTTGCTAACCTATATTTTCAGCTTCATCGCGGAACATAGATTTTCGGTCGAATTCAGATCGGGATTTAATAGTGGCCACTCTTCTATATTCTCTCCTCTAAAGGTCTTAAGCTCATAAAATTCACGGGTAAACGTAACTACATGTAAAGCAGCATTTAGTTAAGGTCCATATATGCTACACGCGTGGGCGATCATGTCTCGAAAGAGACATGAGTGAATGTGCACAAGATTTTCCTGCAGTAGGTTGCTATTACGTTCCTCGGTAGACTGGTTGCCAACCAAGGCTATAGAACCAAATCTGTTCAGCTATTTAACTCATAGCTGGAGGAAGAAGAGACGAATTAATACATTTCCTAAGGGTTTTGTGCGTAAGTGAATGCAACGATTTCAGTTAGAATTCGTACTCGGCTCTCCAATTTCTCTTTCCGAGCCGATAGCCACAGCATTTCGAAGTGTCAGTTACACTGAAATAACGTTCTAAACAAAGATATGAACTTCTTAAGAAAGGTAATTAAGACTTGCCTGGCTGTAATAGCGTGTCATATCATAATGGTGTCGTACTATGTGTATTATACTGGCAAATTGTGCATGATATCAAATCGTCTAAACATATTAAAAAATGGATTCAGTCAGTCAGTTAAGTACCATACGTGATGCTCGCTTGGGCGATCATGTCTTCAAAGAAACATAACTGACTAGGCAGATTATCCCGGAGTAGGTTGCCATTATTTTCTGCTGTAGATTGGTTGCCAGCCAAGGGTATAGAACTCAAGCTGTCCTGTTATTTAACCCATAACTGAAGGGAAGAGACGGATTAATACCTTTCACAA
>JBBBDQ010029614.1:0-30000 GCA_037127315.1 Ascarosepion bandense
TATATATATATATAAAAGGCAAGATGTTTGTGTGTGTCTGTTTATCTGCCTGTATGTCTATTTTTTTTTCAGCCCTTTTATTTTAGTTTTTGCTTCGAGTTTGGCTCTAAATAGGTATAATTATAATTCTTAGTCTCAGCAATGATACCATTTACTCAGAGGACTTATTTAGCCTTCAAAATTCAGTTTACGACGAAAAAAAACTTATTTGATATCGATACCAGGAAATCAAAATTTGACTTACATCCATTCATTTTTCTTTCCGTCTACGGTTTCGCTTTAACTAGAAACAACTATTGGTTTTTAGTCTTTCGTGCCAACGTCCAAAGAGTCTGATCTCCAGGACCATGGATTAGTGTTAAAGCTTTCATTGCACCCGAGTAACGCCGGGCTATACTGCTAGTTGCACATAACGCTAACCAAACGAAGGACTGCTGTAGAATATCAAATTTCGTTCCCTTTACCAGAAAAAAAAACAAAAAAAAACACTCCTTGGTAAAATTATACGCCATTCTGCTACCAGCGAAATTACTACTTCTCAACCTGAGTAAGTAAAGATTTTCAAAAGTGACTCTTTTCATTTATCACTTTTCAAATATTAACCTCTCCCTACTTCAATTAACAACAAACTATATTTTTTACAGTATTCATTCTTTGGAATTTTCACTGTAACATTGAATTTATAATAATCAAAAGATAATTTTGTTGTTCTAACATGTGTTGCTAACCTGATATTGTTATCTATAATCAATTATTGATTATATTATGATTACTAAGAGAATAACAAAGGCAGACGAATATTTATTAAAATTTAGATTAATTGCCGTCTATTACGCCTTATAAGGGATATCAATCATTAATTATGAGACTAGCTAGAGCTGGGAGCTGGAGTCGAAAATTTCAAAATCTTGGAGTTGGAGGTAGTAAATTTCAAAATGTTGGGGCCGGAATTGGAGCTGTAAATTTAAATGTCATCTGCACAACCCTGTTTTTGAGCAGCGTTATCAACTCCCAACAATCATATTTCCATAGCAAGACATCAAAATTTTCCTTTTAAGCATAAAATTTCTTTTTTTTTATTTGAGACTATAATACAGTTTTTTATGTGAGACTATAATACAGTTTTAATAATGAAGACGCCCGCATATTATAACTGCTCGTGGTATCTTTGCTAATTTTAATATTGTCCTATGATGCAGATTATTAGCATGATTTTCAATAACAACAATGAGTCGTTTTTTGTGTTAGTTGATATTTATCTATTTATTGTCAATATTTATTTATTTTTTTATTAAATATATTTCACTACTAACTTGAATTATGTCCAAAAAATTTAAAAGAATTTTGAAAGAAAATAGAACCTTGAATGATGAATGGGAATTGCAATATTTTTAGTGTTTAATAGTGTTTAATAGTGATAAAATGTCTTACTTGCATTTTGATACTGCAATTTCAATAGTTAAAAGATTCAATGCGCATAAACATTATTTTGTTCTTAAAGGCAATAAATATAATAAATTGAAGTTTGAAAATCGAAGCGTTGGACTTCAGAAATTAAAGGATGGGCAGCAAAAGACAATTATTTCATTCTCTTTTAAACAGATGCAAGCTATAAAGTTGCATATTTGCTTTGTAAAGAGGGTAAACCATTCAGCGATGCAGAGCTCATAAAGAAATGCATTGTAAAAGTCGTAAAATGTTTAGATCCAGATAAATTTAAATATAAAAATGTGTCTCCTTTAAGAAGGACAGATCGGTAATATGAATTGGACAGCAATGTAACAGAGCAGCTTCAAAATATAATAAAAAAAGACAATGTATATTTCTCGTTAGCTTAGCATGAATCGACAGATTCCATTGATTCGGTACAAGTATTACTGATGGTTTTCAATTATTTGAAATATTACTTGCTTTAGGTACTCAAAAAAAAGACATGAAGAATAGATATTTGTCATAACTTCAAAGTGAACTCTCACAAGTTTGGGATCTTACTAAATTTTTAAGTGTCTGTACTGATACTGCTTCAGCTCTGATGGCTAAAAATGAAGGATTCAATGCACATCTAAAAAGAGAAACCACAGCTCCAAATGCACTGCTTTATTTTCATTACATTATGCACTGCTGTTGTGGAGTAGTTTTTTGCACTCAAGGTACTTCCCCCGTTAACTTCCTGTTAACTCTTATTAATATAGGAGGGAGAGTCCATTACCTGAGGAATAGGTGTGTTTCCCCATAACAGAGGGAGAGTCCATTACCTGAGGAATAGGTGTGTTTCCCCATAATACCCCCTCCTAAATTTTACTCCGCAGGGGTAAAACTTTATTTATTTTTATACAGGCAATATGAATGAAAAAGAAAAAAAATCACTTTCTCACCAAAAACGTAGTGAATCTCCTACGTTTTGTATCCACTTTTAATTGATTCGTTTCATTCCTTTTTCTTTTGGATCGGCGTACTTCCGGTAAAATTGTTACTGGTGTTGGTAATCTTTATTTGCCACATTTCTTTGGCGTGAGAGAAAATAGTTTCTCTCCCACTCCTTGTGACCTCGCAAAATTTTTGTCGTCGCCGATTTTGTTGTGGCGACTTTGAGAAAAAACAAATTTTCTCTCCTCTTCCGAGTGAATTCGTAGATCTTCGTCGCCAATTATGTTGTGGAGTAGTTTTCGCACTGAAGGTACTTACCCGTTAAGTCCCTGTTAACTCTTATTAATATAGAAGGGAGAGTCTATTATCTGAGGAATAGGTGTGTTTCCCCATAACAGAGGGAGAGTCTATTATCTGAGGAATAGGTGTGTTTCCCCATAACAACTAGCAACATCTCTTAATTTTGCTCGTAATTTTGGCCGTTTAGTATAATCACACGACTTTCATAGAATAAAATTCACGAGGAAAAGTCAACGAAGTATGAACAAATAACGTTAATTTTATGTTACAACAAGAAGTCGGTTGAATGTATTGAAAGGGTAATACCATTTTTTGGTTGTTAATAAAATTCTTGGATAGAATATAAACTGTATTGTGTGTATATCTGAGAATACTGAAATGTGAATACATTTGTGTTCGTGTAAAAGAATCACTATTTGTATGTGTGCGTAGTTAAAGAAGATAGATATTTGTATGTGTTGAAACATGTTGAAACATGTTGATGATAGATGACATGGTAAAAATACGCTGGTTATAGCAAGGACGCTTCTTGGTCAAAATTTTGTCTTTTGTCTGATAAAGAAGATAGATAGAATTTAATTCTATCTCCTTTTCAGAATTTAGTCCTATCTATCTTCACAGTAGTAAACGGCAGCGCCGTACTCTGAGGCGGTCTCTTTATAGTTTGGTCAGTGCTAAGTTGCGCGTTGCTTTTACGTGAGGCCGTGAATGGGGTCTTGAATAACGTCAGCTAGACGTTGGTAGTCTGTAACTCTCTTTCTTAGGGTTGGATTACGTGATACCATTTTACTAAGAAATTTTGTTTAGAATTATATCATTTTATTTATTTCTAAATAGCCCACGTGGTATGTTTCTACTGCGACCGCGCGATATTTTGGCGATATCTACCTAAATTATTATGGTTAATAAAACACCATTTCTGGTTTGTATTCTATGGTTTGGTATTGTGCGGGTTGATTAATATTTTAAGATGTAAGCAATTCATTTATAAATATTTTCTAGAAGTGTTTTAATGTTTATGTACCTATTGTATTAGATATTTTAGTAGACACGTCAAGCTTACCAATAGACGTTCAAGACAAGAGGGGGCCTTTGAGAGAACACCCATCTATCATGACTGTCTGCTGTCTGATGACGTAATGTGAATCTAAAATTATTAATTGTCGTTTACTGCAAATGCGACAAAAAGCATAAGAATAGGACAAGAAAAAAGGCTGGTCATCACTGTTCTGTCATTTAAACATTTTAAAATTTCTTCTGCCAAAAGTTAACGATTAAGTTCAAATTCGTACTCATCATCTTCGTAAACTTTTTTTCAGACGAAGTTGACTGGTTTTCTTTATTGTAGACGTGTTCTTGAAGACTAATTGTAGATCAACAAGAGAACATCACATTTTTCCGCAAATAAAAAATCTGAAAAATCTCAGATTATAGCAGAGGAAGGAATCTGTATCTGAAATCTTCGGCGTCCTTTCCTCTGGCTGATGGCATAACCTTGTTTCTGTCGTCTTAGTATCTATGCAGTCGCGTCGCCAACAGGCCCAATCAGCAACTAATTTTTCTAATAGACTAGGAATTATATTGTAGGTCTTCAAAATGGGCCTAATGTGAACCCTGTATCGCTTATGCTAACTACCGACAGCTCTCTCTCACCTGACTCCAAATGATTGACTAAAACAAGTCGTGGGGGGTTGGTTCTCATGCATGCGGTTGGCATTGCCAACTCAACACAGCTTTTGATCGACAGCTACGATGAATCGACAGGGGACGGTTCTGTTTTCAACGTGTGGTATCACCAATGTTTTTCTCTCGGGTCACATTCGTACTACCGTCACGATATAGCCACAACTTTTCAATGAAGTCTTAAGTAGATTCACAGATACAATTATGTGGAATGAATAACAACGGCAATAATATACAATTAAAATAACCCCAATTATTATTTACAATGAATAAATATATTAGGCTGAGCAAAAGATAATTTCCGTTTTTGCTTATCAACTTTATTTTTTTTAAATTAAGTACATTTCATTTCATTCAGTTATATATTGACCACTATTATTGCTACCACTTATCAAGCGGTTTTTTCATGGGTTATGAGTCAATTTCTGTAGGTTTTGATGTGCAAAAGGTTTTGAACGAACTCTTAAAACTTGTTTACATTGGAGAAAGATTTAAGCATTTTCTTATATTTGGTCATGTGAATATGTTGGGTGGTGTAAAACAGACCAACCAAGTTCCGAAATGTGTTTTGTGTTATTCTTGCTGCATGCGATTTTACGTTGTCATAAAGGAGAACATTTTTCCATGATTCCACTGTGTACGCTATCACCCTTGTGCAAATTAATTGAAACAACTGTTTTAGTTTCCTATTTTTTGCCATGCGGTCAATTTTAGACCCACTGGAGTTACAGGGTGTAATCAATTTCTATATTTTCCTTAGATTATGTCATTTGCAGTGGTGTGCAGTAATATGAATCTATTTTCGGGGTGTATGATGAAATTTGTTTGGCCTTGAATATATTGCATCATCCGTACTTGCTTCAGATTTTTATCACGCCCAGACACTATTGTCTCGACTATCGATTAGTTGTCCTACGTTCATTATATGCGATGGACGTTACTCCAAGGAAGCGTACGAAGATTGTAACGCTGCACGAACACACTTACAGAGAGATCACGGATATTACTGGTGTCAGCCTTTCAACTGTCAGTTGTATCATCAAGGCGAAGAAACAAACTGGACCCATCAATCAAAAACGTCAAGGAAAATGCGGTCGGAAGCGAAAACAATGCCAAGAGACGACGTATACGTTATCAGGGAAAGTGTGAAAGATCCTAGGAAGACATAATTAGTTTTGTTTCAATTAATTTGCACAATGGTGTATAATAGTGTACGCTCGCCTATGATTAGTAGTTCGAATTATATAATCGTCATTACAAATGGCTTTCAAAAAAACGGAAATAACTTTGTTTAAAATTTTTATGTATACTCTCTACCATAACTTGGCTTTATTATTTGCCTGTTTTTTGTTAATTCAAGATTTTAAAGTATCATTTAAAAGTATGCCTGTCCAAAGTTCGACCTTGCGAAGAAAATATTCTAAAGGTCGTCAATCTTAGATATCTCATTAAATGTTTGGTTTGGTTTGGTTTTATGGCATATCAACCTCGGCGGGTCATTTATTGCCAACTAAATTTTATTTATTTATTGCTGGTAAAACATTTTTCTTTCAACAATTTATTGTTGTTTTTTATATAAGTTTGTGTCTAGTAATACTTTTTTCTTTTCGAGTATCAAGATTCATGGGCATTTGTTTTTTTAAGGGCAGGGTCCCCAAGTCCTACCCTGTTATTTAACCCATAACTGGAGGTACCAGTGCTTAAGTGAATGCAGGGTATTCAACTGGAATTCGAACTCGGCTCACCGATTTCTCTTTCCGAGCCGATATCCACTGCACAACGCACATCCGTCACTAAACGCTTACAGCATCTGGTATTCGCAAGCGGTCAACCGTTGTTTCCGACGGAGCAAAGTCCGAATAACACTTATCAAGCCATTTCTTTGCTTGAACAGTATTTTTTTCCCATCAGAAAGCAATGTTTTTTCAACACACAAAATTCAGATGTTTTCATTGTTTTGAAAATTTGCAACAGTAGCTTCACTTAAATAACCGTAATTTGTAAACTAATAATCCGATTGAGCCAAATTTTGTCACGTGTCATTTGAAGGTTAGTACTTTTAAAGATCATATAAATTTTTTATTAGTGGCACCATCTATATGCCAGGCCCGGGACTTATTGAGTCATGTGTTATTTCTCTTTTCTGTCTTTTAAAAGTTGACAATGTCGGATTATATTCGCTTTTTCTTCTATTTTCGATTAGTTCTGCTATATATTTCGCTAGACTTAACACGCTTACCTTAAGCTTTGTAAATTGTATCGCTTTCTGAGTAAAGTTAATTGTAATACAATGGGCTTAGCAAAACGGATTAAAATCTCAGTTATTATGACGACTTTTTGAACGACAGCCTCTTTAATAGCTAATTTTTACAATGGTGTTTACTCTCTACGAGGCCCAAAACTATTCAAAGTAGAAAGTTATAAAAAGAACAGTTTATGTAAAGAAGATAACGGTTGTCCCTAACCATGCCTTTTGTTCTAAACGTAAGTTTAGGCTTTTCTTTCATTTGTAGTTTCAAATTCGAACAATTTAAGTTGCTGCAAAATGTGTATTGTTTTTTAACAATCTAAAATTGTTGGATTTTATTGATCGGGGACAACTTCTTCCCACCAACCGGGAAATGGTTTAATAAAAAAAAATCTTGCGTTTTCAAACAAATATTGGTAACAGGTGGTTACGCGCTGTCAAACGACGACGGCGACTGAATGTCGATGGTAGTTTAGAATTGCAACCAATATCCAACATTGCCTGATGAAGAGAATCTATCTCGAAACATAGAAATGTACAATTAATTCATAATTATATATATATATATATATATATATTCTGTCACGCTCATTAAGAGAGAGAAAACAGCGAGGTAGCGTCGGAATAATTTATTACTAAGTTATTAAACTTTACTACCATTTATGTTGCATTAGAGCGAACCCGGTTGTTTTCTTTTTTTTACATTTTACCTTCATTATACTCTGTAACATAAAAATTGTAACATTTAATGCAATACTTAAGTTCTGTACCATAAAAAATCTGTTTATATATATATATATATATATATATATATATATATATATATATATATATACTCTCCTGTCACGCTCAGTGACAAAACACTTAATCCTCTCAAATATTTTAAGGACAGGGGTACACTCGTAGTTGATAAAGAAAAAATCACGGTTCTCAACATTATCAATTATACTGCTCTGCACCTGCAGTAACTGAAATAAATCTGGCACATTTCTATTTTATTTTTTATTTTTCTATTTAATCATTTTCCCCTCAAGCAAAGTGGGACCACCACTAGTATGCAGGGGGTTTACAGTGAGAGAAAAGAGTAGAGTGGATATTGAAGAAAGGATAAATGATTAATGATAGAGAGGATGGCAACTGACGTTGTATTCGAATTTTGGGAGATTGTAACGATCAGGTAAGTAAGTCAACGTAAGAGGGTTCCACAGATGGAAAGTACGAGAAAATAAACTGTTAGAGTAGAAGAAGTGGTTACATTTAACTATTTCAACTGTAAAAGGTTGGGACCTAGATGCCAATTTAGTAACATGTTTAAATTCACGCGAACAGAGTACCAGGGGAAAATGCCGTGAAAATATTTGTAGAAAAGACATGAGGAAGCCATGTAACGTTTTTATGATCAAAACTGATTCCTCAATATTAATTCTAATACCTATACAGTGAAAGATAATTCTTTAAATAAGAAGTTAATTAACAATTCGACTCAAAATTTAATTTCAATGACGTTTCTAAATTAATTTCTCAGGATTCACATTAAAGATACTGTAGGGCGGATTGTATTTGGAAAACTTTCTAAAACCTTATCCAAAGCCCCTCTAATGCTTTACAGGCTATAAGCAAATGTTTTTTCATTGACATCATTGATAATATACATCATCAGTCAGTTAAGTGCCATACGTGATACACGCTTGGGTAGAAGTTTTTTTCAAGTTTCTCCTTGGCAGAAGTTTGTTTTTTTTCAGTAGGTTGGTATTTATTTACTGTGGTAGACTGGTTACCAACTATGGCAAGATGTCCTGTTATTTAAGCCATAGTTTGAGAGAAAAGCGACGGATTTATACCTTTCCTAAAGGTATTTGTGCGTTCCGAGCCGATATCCACTGCACCACAATGGACATATACATAATCACGTGAGTAGATAGACTAAACTATCGCCCAGTTCACACTCCACCCACGTCTATTGAACAGGTGAAGAGGCTCATCCCTTGTTTCCTGCTTAGGATGTGGTTTCCGGCTTTCTCTTTTCCAATCTTTTCACTCTTAGTTAGCCCCCTGCGCTTCAGTGGCGTTACCGCCTTGCTCGGGGTGATATGATTAAAAAAAAAAAAACTGTAAACATGTAAAAATAAAACGCGACCCACAACCGAGCTTTACAGTGACCAGCCAATGATCACCCCAGGTTGCAACAACACTTTCCCTGATCGCAAAAATAACTGTGAATAGACCAACAGCCGGATATAACGTATTTCTACTTTTGTTGATACTTGATCTACAAAAAATGTCTCATGCACCTCTTTACTTGTCATTATCCTTTGGTTAAAGTAGATGTCGCTTAGAAGACCGAACTTCGAAAAACCTCATCTGCTGTCCTAGAAACACTTGGAATTGAAATGAAACTATCTCTTCTTCTATGTATCTAGTATCATAAACAACGTCAAATCAATAAGATCAAGTTGTATACGTCTATTACTATTAAACGTTATTACGGCAAGTAATGATGGACTGTGCAGTAAATAAAAACTGAAAATATGGGCTGTTCATGTACCGCTGACGCCGCACAAATACGTGAAGCTGTGACGTGGGCAGCGTCTCAGAAATTCCAAAATATCGACGCAGTTTACATATGTTGTTCTGCGACTCCGGCAATAGACATAACAGGTCATTTGCTTTCGTAGTAACCTGCTGCTAACAACAAATGCAACATCTCTAACGATTAGACGATGTTTACATAATATGCAATACCAGCGATAAACATTTATTGCATCTTGATAGGCATTTAGCCCAGCAGCAAATTGCAGTGGTTCCAATGCAGGCTCCTCCCAATTAGCCGTTCTTGAGCTAACCAATTCAGCAGAGTTATAAGATCGATAACATAAACACAAATAAGCACCAATCTTTCTGCAAAATATCTTCTCGTGAAAATAATTCGAATCGACGATTGATTGTGGGGTACTTGGTCTGCCGTGTAACATGGCTGAAATGAATAGTGAAGCAGAATGTTAACAAATTATTTTACTTATGTGAAGGATTATAAGAGGGTATTAGCCTATTGTTGCAAATCTTTGGACCTGAATATACTGACTGGGTTTAGTTTTAAATAGGAACATGAAGTCAGGTCTGAAGTTTTGAAGATTGAGTTGAAAATCTGGAAAGTTGGAATATATATTAACGTAGAAGATAAAAGAATTTAGGATTTGGAAGATCTGAAGTTTGCACTGCTGTTTGATTTAACTATGGAATTATATATTATGGGAAAGTGAAAAATCAAGTTAGTGAAATAGTAATATCCACAAGGGTCGTATAAAAAAGACACTTGATTTAATTTTCAAAAAGCACAACTGCATATTTCATTAATCGGTCCATTGTCTTCTTCAGATCCCATTGACAAAATAGAAATACAGTAGCCTCATATTATGTTCTTTACTAATGAATCGACGCATCAGAACATTTCCTTGAATCAGCGGAGACCAAGACAATCTGTCTCAAGCGTGAGGACTAAATGACCAACTACGAGAAGGTGGGTTACAAAAGTTACTCGGGGATGAGCTGACATTCCCAACGGCGACTGGATCATTGCAATACTTCAGCACTAGGAGTATACTGATTATGGAAACTAGAACTGGAGTGAGACGCTTCCAGCAAGGTGTACATTAGCAACTTTGTTATGGTTTTGTTAAGTTTTAACTTAGTTAAGGTGTGATCAGTTTCATCTGGTTTGTAATAAGGGTGCCTAATCTGTTTCTTCTAATCTTCAAAGTAGTGTTAGTCAAACAGTCCAACGCGTGTCGTCCGTTCGCTATAGCAGTTGCCTTTTAAAGCAGTTTTTATAGATTGAGTGACAGTTCAAATCTGCAAAAGTTGAATTGCAACACAGCCTCTGACTGAGTCCAGCCAACCTTTCTGACCTTCTGTTGATTTCGCCCCAGTTGTGTTTGTTGATCTGATCATCCAAAATAGGATCACTTGTCATCACCCGACTAGGTTAGACCAAACACGTGATAGAAAGGTATATATTAAAAAACCAGATTTAAGACTGCCACACTACGGTGTAACGAGTCAAAGCTAAGTGACACAAAAAATATCAGTTGGCTGGTATATTCCTGTCTATTATCTCTACCGGACTATGGTTTATTCAATTTGCATCTCGTTGAATTTGGACTGACCGTCTCTTGCAAAATATCTGGTGGCAGGCTATTTCAGCTTGTACGCATCAATTCATCGCTGGTCCCCGTCTAACTGAATTTTATTTTTTACCCCAATTTTATTTTTTTTTTAAAGTCACAAAACCGAAGTGATGAAGTTAGGTACGGAATTTCTATTTCCCCCTCCTTATATACGTCTTAGCATCACGAAATGTAAGTAATATCATTTAACCATTTCGACTTCCAGTGGAATGGGAGAAAACTTACTCTCTGTTATTACCTGCCTGTTTCTATCAGCTGTCCCGGTAATCAGTAAACCGGAAATTCTCAAGGCCGTATTTTGACCTAGGGTTACAAGTTGTTAAACCCATTAGTTTAAAATATTTGTTTAAAATATTAAACTAATATTTTGACTAACTAGCTTTGATAAATTCGCTTACTTCTCCAGACAAAAATAATTTTGCACTCATTGGATCTTTGAATCTGTATTTTCCACACCTTATCACTTCGGCTACTTTTCCCGACAAAAATAATTCTATTCTCCAATATTAGAGAAATCTCTTTCTATCTTGAAAATCATTTAAATTAATACCAGCCATCTAAAAATAGGGTTACAGAATGAGAATCTAGTGAAATTATCTGACTCCGAGATGTATTTTATTTTATTTTATTCTATTTTGAATATATGAATGGTAAAGCCGATATTTTCCTTTTGGAAATATTTTACACGCTAGACGCGGCCGAATTCATTTTCGTCTCGGAAGTAAGCAATTTTCTCGAGTGTTACATAATGTTACACTCGATACTATCTAAATGAAAACAGATGGAAGCTCAATACAATTTTATTTAGTAGGAGAGTCTCTCTTACTAATGAACAGTAACTTCAATGGTTCGTATCTTTGACCACTGAAAGGAACGAAGGGTCAAATTTAAAAGACCCTATATATATATATATATATATATATATATATATATATGAAATTATTTGTTATTATTTGACATTATTTTTTACCGATACTCGTATTTAAGTAAATATTTTCCGTAATATATATATATATATATATATATATATATATATATATATATATATATATATTACGGAAAATATTTACTCACACCCTGATTGAGCACTCTGGAAGAATGGGAGACTTTGAAAAACAGTAGCTACTCCGGCATATACGCATCGCTCATTCAATAATGAATTAGAGCACTATGGCTATTGGGCGTGTATAATGATATACGCGCAAAAAAGTCTGCCTTCTTCCACCGAACGCTCGTAGCCCAGAGGTTGAATCGCCGACTGACGCCAATTCGGTCGGGTTTCAATCCTGGGTAAAAGAGCAATCGGAGTCTAACCGTACTGATGAGCTGTGATACAGCGAAACAGATCTGTCTGCGGATGACTATAGTATATATATATATATATATATATATATATATATAGGGGGAGCAGTATATAAAGTTCTAATATCCTCTAATATTGATATATATAACTTTATATATCGCCCCCTATATATATATATATATATATATATATATATATATATATATATAAACACGCTCACAAGCAACATGGCAAAAGATTTGCACCAGTGACAGGCGAATAAAAAATCGAGAAATATAACCAGTCAATTGCTGATATCCACTGAATAGTGGACGGACCTATCCAAATACAAAACTCTGGTGTCGGGATGCTGAAGATAACATCAGTCAGCTAAGTGACAAACCTTTATTTATATTAATGATATGTATATATATACGGGGATGGACAGAATAATGGAAACACTTAGCATAATTTGGAAAATTTAATTAAACTGTCAAAAGCTTGTCAATTCTTATAGTTGTTGATTTAAGTAGTACTTCATTTTTTGCTAAATTTTTTTTTTTTTACAGATATTATTTACATATGTTTATTAAAATCAACAGTCAGGATTATTTAAGAATGATCAACCTCATCCTATGGTTCAGGAATTGTTTCTCGGCAGAATGATAATGCACCCATTTATTCTGCTAAAGTTGTAGCTGAATAGCATGAGAAACATTCTAGTGAAGTAGAACATTTGATCCGACCACAACGGTCTCCAGATCCCAACACCATTAAACATATATGGTTCTCTTTAGAAAAACATGAAAGGGGTCGATATCCTCCACCATCATCATTGAAAGAATTGGAGAATGGATAAAAAAAAATCTGGAAATAATTCAAACTTTGTACGATCCCTGCATAATTCAAGCTGTAATTATTCTATATTTAAATAGATTTGATGTAAATTTCAAGGTGTTTCAAATATTTGTTCCACCCATAGATAGATAGATAGATAGAGAGAGAGAGAGAAAGCGTGTGTACGTGTTTGTCCGATGAAAAATTAACCTTTCTTTTGTCAATATAAAGCATGCTATCAAATCACTCCTTTTGCAGAAACTCAGAATTAATGGTGACAATGAAATCTACAAAATGGATGGAACATTAATCAAGGTACGTTATAACGTAATTGCAGAATGTCAGTAAATCACCAAGTCGGTGAGGAAATTGCAAAGATATTTCCTCCTATTTCCAATATTCCGTTATTCCCTAAATAGCGTACTGGTCATTTTATTCAATCTTTACTGAATAAATTAGACATTGGATGAAGTAAATACGTCTATCACTTGAAAGGCAGAAGAGACATTATGGTGTCTGCGGTTTAGATTCTAGTGGCCAACTCCGAGAAGAAATAATTTTGTCGAAAAAAATCCTACAAAGAACAATCTTGTCAAGTAAAGGAGAATAAGTCAGAAGCAATAGCTAATAATAAATTGTTGTCACACTCTTGCACAGACATGCAATCTTTTCCATCAATTAGTGTTTTGGAAAAGACAGCTAAATTTTATAGAAATTTAAATGTTTTTGGGAGATTGTATCTCTAACAAAAAAGTAAGAACCTATGTTGGCTTCACGACTACAACATCAAATCGTCTTACACTTCGTTTGTATGACACAAATTCTGTTGCACAATATCTAACAAAACTTTCCTGTCCCCGTTTACCATACAATAAATTATTGTTGGCGACACAAATATACTATACCACAAAAATAATTTTTAAAAAAACTTCAAATTCTAGAGGACTAAAATCAATCAACCAATACTCAATTTTTTTACGAATATAGCAGTAACATATTAAAGTACCATTTATAACAAACATTTAATTGCATTTTATATTTCTGCCAAATTCCTGTTAGCTCCCTTACAATGAAACGCTTGTTTTGCAAAAAAAAAAGAAATTCGTGACTACAATGAATAAATTAAAATATTTAAAATAACTACAACAACGATCGCTGTTACAATAAGTTTCTTTTTGGAGTTTAAAAACATCGAAAGTATTTGGATTAAAAAAAACTACGGCACCTTTCTTGAGAAATTTCATCTTAACATCAAGAAACTGATTAGACAGCTGGAAAGATCAGTATGAAAATAAGTAAGCACAATATATCCATATTATTCAATGAAACATGTTTGGATGAAAATATGCTGCATTTATTTATATATATATATATGTGCGTGTATATAAACAGATATATGATACTGCCTACCAACTCCATAACATCCACTTTCCAAAAGAGCCTATCCAATCTAAACTTCAAAATAATTACAGCCGCCTCCAAATATATATATACATAGTCATCCGTAGACAGTCCTGTTTCGCAGCTCATCAGTACAAGATTGAAACAGACCGAACAGGCATCAGTCGGTGATTTTAACGGCTAAGTTATGGGCGCTCGGTGAAGGAAGCGGGAATTTAGCGTGTTCTATACACAATGTAAACACACGCCAGTAGCCAAAATTTCGAAAAGTTTAGAAAGGATTCAAAAGTTTAAAAAAATAATTGAAAATTACTTTCGTCTTTCCTCTCAATTATTTTTATGGAAAAAGTTCGTTTTTATTAATTTTGGAACATTTTCTATTCATACTATGCTCTTTTTTAGCGATTTCAGGGAGTTACCTATATATATATATATATATATATATATATATATATATTCTGCGACATATGCATTACGCTTCAGAATTGAATTGAGTTCTTTCGGTGACTGGCGTGTGTATACACTGCTTATATAGAATAGGTTAAAATTGCCCTTCGCTGATTCCATGCGCCTATGGCTTGGGGTGGGGTAGCGCTCTGACTGACACCATATCGGTCGAGTTTCGATTCTGGCCAGGAGTAAGTGGATGTGTCTAGCCACACTGATGAGCTGAGAAACAGTACGTGGATGGCTAATATGTATATAGTGTGTTTGGGCAACACTCTCTATTTTATAAAGGTTTCATTAAAAATGACAGACAAGGTGCTATCATTCAGTTTTTATATAATTTTTCATGTGTTCGTATAATCTGTTTCTTTTCGGAACTGAAGTTATCAAAGTTTTTATATCGCATAATAATAAATTCAATATGAATATAGTAGTAAATCCTCCTTTAAATTCAACTTATAAAATCGTGTAAGTAGAAATTAAAGGTAGCAAAAATAAAGGAGTTAGGGAAAATAAAAATGAAGTCTATATTGTTAGAATTTACTTTTTTTAGAGTCAGCAAAATATGGAGTCTAATCGGCAAAGCTAAATCGGGTGGGCTAAGGCACAATTTCCGTAGAAGAGAAATAGGAAGCAAATCGAGTTTAGCCTTTTCTAGATGTCTGATTCGAGCTGCTGACGTCTGTAGATTTACGGTCATCTCATGGTATCATTTTTTCTTTGTAATTTAATCTCTTACTTTAAACACACACACAAATATATATATATATATATATATATATATATATATATTAGTTGACACCAGATAACCTCCCAAAATAGATACGTTGTTGATTCTACTGTAAAGAGATAATTATCAACACAGAATCAAGATTATCTTATACATTAGTATCCAAATGTCATGATTGACAATGGATATAACACCTATTAGGTTTTTGTTGTTTGTTTTTAGTTTTCTTTTGTTTGCTAATAGAATGGGAAATACATAGTGTATCTTTGTTTCTATGGCTTTAATTTAGATGACTGGCGATAAGACAAAACGTAGAAAGGATTCAAAATATCTCTCATGAAACATCAGAAGCAAGTAAAATCTGAATTCAGTTCGGTTTGCTGATTCTATTAGGAAAGTCGCCTTATCTCACAGCATCTTATTATTCTCTTGACGAGGAAAAATTTTGATGATTCCTCGGAGCGTATTTACTTCAGGAATACAACAAAATGTCAGTCCTGTTTTTTATTTCCGAAATCAAATTCATATTATTTACAGTTTTAATGAAAACTTTTTAATATAACCTTAGCTGCTGAAATGAAGAAAACAAAAAAACAAGCAAAGAAATGTAACATTGCATGTGGCGACGAAATACAGGTAACAGCAAATATATTCACCGTTATCGATCATATTTGTATCATTTTTCATATCCGATTGTTTAAATAATTCAACTACTAGAATTAAAGGGTGTTGGTATAGTATGTGATCTACATGCTCGTTTCTGGTATGGCTTGTGATTTACAGCAATCTCAATCTTCCAAAGCGCAAACTCTCTCTCTCTCTCTCTCTCTCTCTCTCTCTCTCTCTCTCTTTCTCTCTCAAATTTCAATTAAAGCCATCTTCTTTGAAAATTACTGCCTGCCTACCATAATTAATACATTTGAAATGTAGATACCACTTTTTTAAAGTGGCATCTACATTTCAGAAACATTCAAAGAGACATGCAGAGATCAGATTACTTAGAATGCATGTGTCAAGTTCAGATTTCAATTAAAACTGCCTTCTTTAAACATTACCACCTGTTAAACAATATATTTTTAACTAGTAGCACATTCTTCTAATCAGAATTGCACATTTATAACAAAATTTTAAATGCAGATCACAATCCTGTCTAGATTTAAGCTGTAGATCACAATGGCTTGTAGGTCGCATACGATACCAGCACCAATTAAAGGAGTCGTTGTTTGAAAGGTGATTGTAAGAACTTGGACGAGATGAAAACAAAAAAGAAACTTCCCGAAGAGAGAGATTAATGATCTATAGCACATAATGAGGAAAGAGGAATTGTAAATATCTGATAATCACAGGACAGACGAAAACAACGCATAACCTACTTAATGAGCTTGAGTAAATGAACGGCGCAACCAGTTTTAGGAGCGATAACAAAAAATAAATCTATTAAGAGCTACGAAAGACAGAAAATTGTGGAGATTCATTATCATCTACGTACTGAAGGGACACGGCATATAGAAGAATTTGGAAGCATTACGCTGACTGTAGGCATGTAGTTAGAGATTGATAGATTTCTTCCTCTTATCGTCTGTCATCCCAACATTCATCACACGTCCTGAGTATGACGATAAACAACATCCGGCAGCAAGGACTCTGGAGGTTTTGAGGTGCATGGAACCACCTCTTAATTGGTGCCATTTCCATGTCCACCCTGATCCCAGGTGGTAGTATCTGTTCCAGCTCTGGGCAAATAGTTAACCTAAAAAACTGGAGACAAAACACTATGAAAGTATATAAATAGATTTTAATAGAAAAAATACCAGCAATACATTATTGAAAAAAATATTACCAGCGATACATTTTTAAAAATATACATTACCAGTAATATATTTTTTAAATATTACCACCAATACGTTTTAAATATATATATATTGCTAGTAATATATATATTTTTTTAAATATTACTAGCAATACATTTGACGCTCGACAAAATCTCTCTTTACAAAAATATGTCAATGAATCCTGATCTATATTCTTACAAATAATACATATTCTATTCATGGGAACCTACCCTAAAAAAATATTGTCAGCATTAAATAAAACCCACTGAGGTTAATATGCCCTAAAACAAAATAAAACAAAATAAAACCCACATTCTAGACCGAACACCTTCGAGTTTCAAAGTAAACTGAGTAAAATAAAAACAAAAATTTATCATTAAGATCTTATTTTACTTTGACGGCTAAAAGGTAATGTCGTGAATAAAGAAACAATAATATAGATGACTGTTAATAATAAAAATCGTTCAAATATTACCCCTGAATCTGTATATTACTAAACAGATAACACAGTGAAGATATTAACAACTGAATCTATACTTGACAATGCGATACATAAATTCTAAAGATTTTTCGCTCATGGTATATTACTGTTTAGTAATATATTACATATCGATCGATTATGTAAAATCAATACATTATTCCGTAGTCAAGGTAAGGAAAAATACACGTGTTATACAAAACAAGAATTTTTGTGTGAGAAGCAATGATGTAATTAAGCTTCTTTTAATTGTCTGATTTCGATGTTTGTGATCTTGGAAGGATAATTACTCATATTAATATTTTTCTTCTGACGAACTCAAACATGACCAAGTGTATCAAGCTCTGAGTAAAAAGCGGAATCAAAATGACTTGAATGCATGGATGGAAAGTTACGTAGATCAGTGAAAACTCCGGAAGACATGCTTCTTTACAAATAATCTCCATCATCAAATTCTTTTTGCCGAGAATCAGCCTGGATAAGTTATACAAAAGTGCGTTACAATTAAAGGAGACACCTATCCGATAGCTCTCTTAGAAATAGTGTAATAAACAGAGAGAGAGAGAGAGAGAGAGAGAGAGAGGAAAAAGACATTAATAACAAAAATAACACTGCTTCGGAAACCACAGCTGCTTCAGAAACAAAATGCCTACGGGACCAACTTTACAAGACACCGTCTATTATCAACTGATTTTATTAACATGGGGCATCTTATAAATGTCCGGATATTGACTAGCTGCAGTGAAACCCCTATTAAGACATGCCAAGCTGTCCCGCTGCTAACACGGTAAACCCGGATGAAACTAGTGTTGAGCAAATATGTCTGCATACGATTTGGGGCCTCTTTTGCATATGTGCTGATGCGCGTTTGTCGCAAGCATATAGTGATTCGATGGACTTGCGCAGTAATTTTTCATTTATACAAGTTTCATTAGTTAGTTGAAAAACAATGAAAGTTCTTTGTTAAGGATTTTGTTTGTTTTTCTATAATTTATTGATACAAAAATGGGTTTTTTTATGCTGCATTGGGAAAATCCAACCTGATATTGTTTTTTCTTGTTTGTTCATTTTTTCTTTTTTTTTTTTAAATTTGATATACGGTAAACACAGACGCAACGTCATCAGCCTACCGGTATTTTGATTGAAAATGTTCAAATGTGTTCCTTTTCTTTTGTTCCAACAATTCAGACATTTACAACAAGAACTATTTCCACGCAGCCGAATCATCTTAATTCCCCACGTATTCCTTTA
The DNA here is from genome assembly GCA_037127315.1 of Ascarosepion bandense. Lineage (NCBI taxonomy): Eukaryota > Metazoa > Mollusca > Cephalopoda > Sepiida > Sepiidae > Ascarosepion > Ascarosepion bandense. The sequence continues at coordinate 19,041 of JBBBDQ010029614.1, forward strand.
ATTAGATGAACGTTCCACTCCGAAAGCTTCTAAACGCTACTTTGAGGAACAGACTACCGCGTGGATACTCACTGGAGCATTCTTAACAGTCTTAACATCTTCATGTCTAGGTTCAATTTTTATGTAGAGTAAATGGAAGTTAACTGTTTCAAATCAAATAAACACACCACACAAAGGCTATGCACAGCCTTCCAGTTTCAAACACATTTCAAATTTTCAAATTAATGAAAATAAAAAAAGCATCCACCAAAATAAACATAGGCTTCTGAAGCCAACAAGAATCTATATAACCCATACATCCATTCAACTCAGCAGAAAGACTTACAGCAGTAAAGAGACACAATTCACCTTCGTCGCACTGCTTTTCTCACCAAAGAAACAGCGCACTACCTTTGATCTTGATTCCCAAAGACTATTTATGTTCATTTTCTTTTCGGTCAGAGAGAAGAATCTTCTAAATACAGAAGAACCTCGTAGTACGAATGCACCATTGTGCAAGCAACTTGCTTTACGTGCCACCATTTATAAGAACTTTTGTATCGTACGATGAGTAAAAATTCGCAGTACGAGCGACCGTCATAAACAGTGGATGTCGGTGATTTATGTAAAGGGAGGCAATCGATAGAACTGGTAGCACATCTCTTCGTCATGCACGTATGTGAATGTAAGATATGCCGACATTCACTTGTAAGACATTCACTTAAAAATAAGCATTTTGTGTGGTTTAGGGGCCTGGAACGAATTAATTATTTTCCTGTTGATTTCAGTGGACAAAATTGCTTTGTAATACGAGTATATTGCGATACGAGCTCGGTTTGGGAATGAATTAAACTGCGAGGTCCTACTGTACAAACTTTTATTTCGTGATATGAGTTACAGTTAAGAAATTGTCTATTTTACGGTAAATATATATCGTCATTTTATACGAACACGCAGCAATGCTTTCTCTCATTTTTTTATTCAACTAACGGTAACTAATGGAATCTTTCACCAAGTGTTATCTATCCGCCAAATCCTTTTAAACATTCTACTTCCTCCTCTTGCGTTCATATCACACATCTCATTCAGTATTTATTTACTCTACTCCCCCACTTTGGCGGGATGGGACACAAGGTCTGAATTTAAAGTGGGGAACCCGAGCGCAGACGCTCGGGTCACTGGTCAAAGATTACCCAACCCCCACATACCCGGTTACTGGGTACAAAGCCAGTCTCAGTATGTCTAAGCTCGCCTTATTTTGGTCTCTCAAGTGGAAGGTCACACCTCATTTAGTAGCCCTCCAGTTTGAGTGGCTTTTGTATTCTATGAACTATAGTAAAAGAAAAAACAGCTATCAACACTAAACTTGGTTTATTTATATAAATTTGAGTGATTGGTTGAAGTTGTGGTGATACCGACCGAACAAAAGCGATGAACCGGATGTTGGCTCTTTGCCGACCAGAAAGCGAATGAATAAAAATCATCTCCACGCAGGTGGATTCGCGCAGATGGATTCGCGCAGATGTTCCGGTTGCAAAATAAAAATTAATCAAATGTCACATTTCCATCTCGCGAGCCTACGCGAACTTTATTTACCAGCCAATGGGAAGCCCGGAATCAAATTCAAGTATGAAATTCCAAAACAAGCTGTTTGATCCAAAAGGCAGATATAAAAAGCCGGGATAAAAGCATCGTTAGACAGACAGACCGGCGGAGACAATCTGATTAGTTTCTCCCTTGACTTAAGTCGAGTGGCTACTATGCTTGCCTCTTTCCTTCTCCCTGTCTCATAAGTACTAAATGACCTCTTCAAAGACATCCCTCAAAAGTACTTACTGACCTGAGAAGCGGCAACTTCAAAATGAACATCCCCTTACCTACAAGACGCTTCCACACTCCTAAGCCTTTTATCTTTTTCAGCATTATATTTTCCATGAACATTGGACCTTCATTTCAAGTATTGCTTTAATTGTAAAACATTAATTGAAATGTGTATATATAAATGTCATTTTATACTCAAGTTGCCTTTCTTGATTTTATAATCGTTTTATGAATTATAGTGGGCTATCTTCCCACAAGGCCAAATTCCGTTAACCTGCACGGTATACAATTAACCTTCACTAGAACGGAATCCTACTACTAGAAAAAGAATAAATAAGATACCCGCTATAAAGTAATATAAACTCTTGATGGAATCCCTTTCACAATTCAAACAGGAGATTGTAAAGTAATTAATTTCAATGATCACATGTTTGATGCTTATCAAATTGTGCATCTGACATTGAAAAAAGCGACGAAAAAATTTAGAAAATTTTAAAATTAAAATCTATTATTACCGATAAAAAAATCACTGTACAGATTATTCGTCTCCCTCACATTGAGGATCTCTTTTTTTTACTCTAATTATAACGAATTATTTACAGGAACAAACACAATTTCAATTCATCTTGATACATAATTATTACCAGTAATTGTCACATTCCTCAGCATTTTTTGGCTAAGAGCCTGTCTCCTCTTTGTTTATTTGCTAAAACATGTTGACAATCCACTCATCCCAAGGTCATGAAAAATAAGTCAATGTAAAGTATTACATTGATTATTTTGCCGCTAGTGAAGTTAAAATTATTTTTCCTCTGTGATCAAAAAATGTATGAATAAAATGGTTGAATTTCTTTTCTTGACGCTTAAATGCAGGCCATTCAAGTCCCCAATCATGACAACAGTTCTATTATAGATCTGAGCAACTATTTTGTATTAACATTCACATTTTTGCACAATATTTCTAACAAATGTATTAAACTCTTTTAGCTAGTCTGTCTCCAGCAATGTTTTATCTCACTGCTGATAGTTAAATGTCGATGACACACTTAAATTATGTTGATCACTAAAGAGTAAAAATGAAGTAAACTTTTTAATGACGTATTTAATTAATCTGATTTGAACAAATTTATTGAATTAATCTGATTTAAGACAAATATTACTTTTACTTTAAAATGTCACAGAAAAGCATTTTTAACACAGGGGTTGATGATTTCATGAGATTGACTAACAGACGGAACATTATCTAATTTTCTTCTACGATGGACATAACTGTGAAAATTACTTGATGAATATAACGTGAGCGTTTCTTAAGAAACGCAAAATAAAAATGCAATAAAACTAAGATATAATTTGGAAATTGGGAAGGAAACAAGCTTGCTAACTATTACACCATGTCGAGGTACCCAAATCACTGGACTAGAAAAGACGTTTCCAAACCACAATATTCAGACATTTTGTTATCCAGTACAGTAAATAATGAATTTGGGCATCCTGACGTAGTGTCATGGTTCGCTGGAACCTATTACAACTCAGTAGTGAGATCGATTCTCACTGAGTACCCCATACTTTTGGCCTTGTGCCACATGTAACCGGCGCTTAGAAAAGCAACAATAAATAAAGAATTCTATATTTTCTATTTGTATTAGCATTCATATTTAAGAATTTAAGCGTGCTATTAGATTGGCATCCAGGTGCCACCTTTTTACCGTTGAAATAGTTAAATGTAACCGCCTCTTCTAATCGAATAGTTTCTTTTCTCGCACTTCCCACCTGTAAAACTCCCTTACGTTTACTTCTCTGATAGCAACAATCTCCAAAAAGTTAAATGCAACGTCAATTGCCATTTTATTTCTTCTTGAATCCCATTCCTCAATACCCACTGTATCCAGTTTTTCTATCACTGTAACCCCCTGCGCACTAGTGGCAGTCCCGCTATCCTTGGGGTGAAATGATTAAAAAAAATGAAGAAAACATAAACTCGTAATGTCTGTCGGTTTACTGTAATAAATTTTGTATATAAGATTTCTTTTTTCAATTTTTGTCAAGCATAGCATATGACACTGATTCTATGAATTTGTTTTGTATCAAAGTAGACAATCCATTAAAGGTTGGAGAATTTTCAAAAGAACCTCTTCTTAACAGTAGTCCATCGTTTTGCTTAGCACATCAATAAATTCAATATGGCTTCCTCTGTTTACTGAACTGTTCTTTTTAATTCTTAGAAAATTCATGAAAAGGCACATGATTAATGATTTGAATATTTTACGGAATATGTATAAACAATATCAGACTACATGCTACTTTTGGGATGTGGCAACAGTTTTATAAAATTTTAACAGATTTTATTAGATTCCTGTTAAGTGAAACTCCGTGAAACATTATGTTACGACAGAAATTTAATATTACAAAAGGTGCGGAAGTTTACAAACACAAATGCTTACAAGAAAATTTGAAAAGAAAATACCATTTTCATGTCGATAAAGTTTTAACCATAACATTAATGTGAAATTCAGACTCCATGTTTTGAAATTGGATGTCGTTCATCCATTGATTTTGTGAACTGATGTACTTCCTCATAAGCAGCAGACTGTACAGCCTCCAGAACTACGTACCATGTGGCTTCCGGACGTTGGCAATCATGGCTCTTCACAACATCCTATCCTTTGTAGCTCTTAGCATTTTTTGTCTTTTTACCATAACTCACTAGTCTGCTATCCAGATTAGTTGCTGTTTCTTTCTGTCTCTCTTACCTTCAATATACCCAGTGAATATCAAAGTCTCCAAGACTTCTTTACTCTTTATGCATCCGAGAAATTTCAACTGACTCTTTCTGATGTGTCCTTATTGTTTCCATTTTCCTTAAAACTTATTTGTTACTTACACACTCAGTCCATGGTATTCTCAGTAGGATGCTGAGAATCAAACCATAACCTTGTTGCCTCTAGTTTTCTCTTCACCTAGGCGGAAAATGTTCAGTATTCACTGCAATATATAAGGGTTGACATTACAGCACACTTCAATACTTTTTTTCTTGTTTATAATGAAATTTTTCCTGTTACTTGATATTTTGTTTAGTTTTTGGAAGTCATCTTTTGATATTTAAGCTTTTGAATTTCTGATCTTTTTCCGTCACTTGTTAAAAGACTTCATGGATATTTAAAATTCTGTTCTTGTTTGATTTTGAGTTCTCTAATTCATAGCGCGTACCAATTTAAATGTCATATTTGCTATTAAATTGCTGCTTGCCAATTTAAACATTCCTCGAGGATACGCTCTATAGGCGTTCATAAAAATTATCTTTCTAAAAGTGACATTTTCTTAAGGAATGACCCCACACGTACCTTAAAAAAAATCAATATGTGACTTATATGGTGATTTTCTAAGCGTAGCTTAGATGTGGCACAAGGCCGAAGGTATGGGGGGAACCAATGAGAATCAAATTCAGTAGTCTGTCGGAACTCATCTTGTGAGAGAAGTTTGCTAACCATTACGCCACATTGAAGTACCCAAATTTTTTAAGCGTAGTTTAGCTGTGGTACAAATACCTGAAGTATGGAGTACCCACTGAGGATCGAACACACTACTCAATTGCAATGATTCTAGCAAAACAAGCTTACTAACCATTACAACACTTCGAAGTGCCCATCTGAAACGAAACTGGTTATAAGCCTACCATTTCATTATCTGAGATCCCACTTGAAACATTCCACCTCCCCATTGCTGATATCTCAATCTGTGATGGTGGTTTCTTTCAATAGCCACCCAGCTCTACTCATCTCGCTCAAAGAAAGGAGTATGTTATTCGTTCGTGAAAGAAAAAACAGTTGAAAAACCTTTTTTCGTGTATTCTGTTGACATTTCATTTCCTTTTTCCTTTGGATTAAAAGAAATCTAAGTCTATTGATCTGTTTCACGTGTTTGAACCTGACATTGCGTGCTTTTTATACATTCTCGCTAACCCAACCCATAAACTTTTCATAGATTGACAAAGACGATTTTCAAAAATATTTTTCTCTTAATACAGGACAAAGAATTGAAAAGTTGTAATTTCCTTTTATCAGACGTGTATTAGAACCGTTTTAAATCTTCAACGAGTGTTTTAACAGTTTTAACAGTTTTAACAGTTTTGTAGTTCCTGCCACTAATTTCTGCAATTTTTATTGTTGTTTTACCTTTTTCGATCTCTGAAGCATTTCTCTTTACCTATCAAATCAATCTTAAAGGGTGTAGGACAGCTCAACACCACCAAGTCAACACCTCCGACTGACACAGGGATAAATCAACACCGAAACAACTGAACACCAGAAAAAACATTACTTTTTTTTTAATAACAGAATAAAGGTAATTTATTAAGGATTAAAACCTTAATTAGAGAATGTTTTTTAAATAAGACATTCCCAAAAGGCATTATGTAAAATATGAACCAGTTTTTGGTTTTTAATTATTCTTAATGAAGTAAATTGTAAATAAATTTATTTTTTAAGAATGCAAATTGAAATATATAAATAATTGTTTTTGATAATTTTTTAACAAAGTAAATCGACATTCTAAGATATTTTTATAAAAAATAATTTAATAATTTATGATTTACTTTAAAAAAAATAATTAAGAACGAAAACTGGTTCATATTTTTCAAAATGCATTTCAACTACCTTATTTGAAGAAAAAGTTTTAGTATTTGTCTATATTTCTGAGATAAGGTAGTATTTACAGTATTTACATTTTTCGGACTATTGTTGCCATTTGTACGACGTTTCGGCCGTTGTACGCTCCAGCCTTCTTCAGGTGCTAGGAATTTCGAACCGAACCCTATTACAAATGGTAACAAAGATGAGGAGTATTAAGGTCTTAATCTTTAATAATACTTTTAATCGGTTATAAAAATGTTATGATTTTCTGATACTGAGTTGTCTCAGTGTTGAGTTGTCCTGTCGCTCAACCAGAGGTGTTCAGTCGGCGGTGTTGAGTTGTCCCTTTTCGGTTTGCCATCATTCAACAAAAAACCTTTCCTATAAGTATTTATTTTATATATTGATAGTGTCGTGGAACGCATTTTTCTTTACAAGGATATATCGAATGAAAAGATACACACTGTTAAATAAAATTAAATTAAATGGGAGTGTCCATTTCAAATACGAGATCCACTATAATAAGTCTGAAGTAATAAAAATGTCAGATTAAAATAAATCGATTAATTCTTTACAAATTTGTTGATGTTCTAATATAATATGATATGAAAAATGTTAGTGAAAGCCTCATTGTTACTGAAACCAAATTAGCTATATTGTTAGATTTATTTAATCTTCTGTTAATGCGTTTTCAGAGTTTAAACTCACAAGAGAAGCCAGCTTGAAATAGATGTTAAAATCGAATTTGGCTGGCAGGATGAGATTTGCTGCTTGGTCATTTTTCACAGACTATTTATGACGTATCTTGCGGAGGTAGTTGAGAGCAAAACTTCATACCTATTCGGTGATTTGAGTTAAATGTTTGATTCAATGAAAACATGTGGTGTTTTATGGAGAAAGAAAACGTATTTGTCAACCAATCGTTTTTTAGACTGCTACAGGATGTGCGTTGTGGTACAGTGGATATCGGATCGGAACGCGAAACCGGGTAGCCGAGTTCGAATTCCAGTTAAATCCATTGTATTCACTTACGCGCAAATACCCTTGGGAAAGGTATTAATCCGTCTCTTCCTTCCAGTTATGGGTTAAATAGCAGGACAGATTGGGTTCTATAGCCTTAGTCGGCAACCAGTCTACCGCAGAAAGCAATGGCAACCTACTGCGGGATAATCTTCTGCCCAGTCAGTCATGTCTCTTTCGAGATATGATCACCCAAGCGTGTATCATGTATGGCACTTAACTGACTGACTGACAGGTGGTTCCGGGCTGCTGAAAACCTCCAATCTCTTGAACAGAAGACTTGATGCCTGACGGATGTAGTTTATCGTCATATCCAGGACTATTGAACGAAGAAAATTATATTTGATCCCTATAATTGATTATGTGATATATTGAATTTTTCAAAAATGTCAGCTCAGTGACTCGCCGACGCTTTTTCCTTAATTATTAACAGTAAATACATTTCTGGTATGTCATTTAAATATTCATAGAATCCAAATTACTTCCATAAATCTCTTGAAGCAGTTACACTTGGACAGCCATCGCCATATCTCTCTCTCTCTCTCTCTCTCTCTCTCTCTCTCTCTCTCTCTCTCTCTCTCTCTCTTAGCCAACTGTGGAGTATGAGGTCACATCCACAGCATATTTCGGCTTCCATAACAGATTGGCATTTTTCGCATGATGGAATCGCTAGTCCCACCCTCAAACCAATTTTGAACTTTCTTCTTCTAGACTATTTACTAACCAAGTCTGCCCTACCCATAGTTCGCTGGAGCAGAGATGGATTCAGACATTACCCAAAACAAACTCGACTCGCAAATTGTTTGTCCCGACCCACTAAATGTTACACTGCTCGCACATTCTTTTTCTTCAGTATATAACAATAATCTTATGAAGTCAGTTTTTTCTCCTCACAGATCTGCTTATAAAGACGCCTTAGTTTTGATAGATTTGGTGTATTGTATTACTACGTTTAATAATATAATTATATATATCTTACATATAAAATAATTTTTCGATGATGTCAAATTGGAAATTGTTTTCAAAAATTATTCTCATACTGTTGTTAACTAGGGCAATGAATGGTTTGTTTATTTAACGCCTTCAAAACGAAACTGCTCTCTATTAATCGCCTGAGAGAACTCCCATCAGCATGGCTGGTGCTAGCCTCCAGGAGAGTGACTCATTGCGTTTTCATTTGGCTAACGTTTTCAGCTGATATAAGATTATACTGACTCAAATGCTAGGCCTGATGATAAGATTGCTTGGCTAATTTTTCTCGCCAGAATCTATCTAACATATTTATAAGTCTGCTATTCGTCCATGTCTGGAATTTTGCTGCTATATATGGCCTTGTGTTCTGCTATATATTTAACGATCCTGGATGAAATCCAAAAACAATATGCAATGTCATTGGACTTGACCTGGCATCTCGGTTTCAGTCACTTTCCTACCGTCGTAATGTAGCTTCCCAGCGTTTTTTATAAATATTTTCACGGTAACTGTTTTGATAAACTTTCCTCTTTGATACCTAGACTATGAATTTAAGCACAGTACTAGATTCGTCACTTTTCAATTGAAATTGGTAGATATAACCGTAAGTTTTATGATAAGAGTTTCTTCACTCGCATTTCCTGTTTGTGGAACGCTCTAATGGCTTCTTACTTTCTAGTCAATTTTCATCTTCAAAAGTTTTAACGCCCTGTCAGTCGTTATCTTTTTTATATATTTTTTCAAACTATTGCGTTTTAGTGACTTTATTGCCTTGCTTGGTGTGAAATGATGAAAAATTGGCGAAACAACTTTGATAAATACATTTTCTGTGTAGATAATACTGTTTACAAATAGCATTTCTAAATTCCCATCTTTTATCAAACATGTATCTTCCTTTCCTGTTATTGCAGAAGAAACATTTTCAACATATGCTACAATGTGTTCTATTGACATTTTAGATTCATCCAAATAGTTATTTTTGTAAATTCTGAGATGTGTCCCAAGCAATAGTTGCCCTTTTTAAATGATTCACAAAATAATATCTTCCAAGAAGATTATTCAGAATCAATATGTTTCTCATATACCAACGGAACAAACCCGTTGTCTCTTTCAATAGATTCAACCATCTGCACTGTAAATTGACTTTACAATAAACTCTAATTCGACATTTCTATTCATCTCATCTATTCTGCTACACACTTTTGTTATTCTGTGACATTTCATGGAAATCTTTATCATGTTTCTTGGGAAATCTTTTCAGAAAATTGAAATTGCCGGTTTAATTAAATCCTATCCTACTGTATGATTCTTGCCTGTTTTACTTCACTAGAGAATGTTCATAAATAACCTCCTAAGTTTGATTAATGTTTTCACTTGCTCCAGAAAACAATGAATATATTATTGATATATTTTCAAACTTTATTGTTAGTGATTCAAAATATACCAATTTTGAATTGACATGATATTTATGTTTTGCTTTCTAATATGCTTTCCAGCTGATCACGTTTCATGTATTTCAGCGTGGAGTGATTGTTGACGTAATAGTCATGGTTAACATTACTACTGAGTAGTGAGTTTGATACTCACTGGGTCCCCCATACTTATGGCCTTGTACCAAACCCAAGCTATGTTTAGTAAATTGAAAAAGGTGACTACGTTTCATGAATTCTATTAATTACTCATTGATGATATAATAGACAAAATAGATTTTCAAAAGATAAAGAAAATACATTATGTGTGTTATGTACAGCAGTCAAATAACATCTGGAAATATCTAGATCAATTGGAACGCAGTAACATCAATAAGATGTTATAGAAACTTCTGGAAAGTATTTTTAAAATATTTTTGCAATATTAACATCCTTCAAAAGTAGTATATGTGAAAATAAGGAGAGTAAAATTGATTTCAAAATCGTATTCCGCTTCAATTTTTCTTATACATGGAGGAAGTCTACATTCTTTGACAAATATTTGAAATTTGCAATTTATATCAGTAGGAGGTCCTATATTTTTTTCCAATATAATGTACAGGGTGCGATTGATAAATTGCTGTCTAAATTACGCAAAAATGAAAATGACACTGACATCCTATTTTAACGGATATATTTACCAAAATTACGCAAAATTATCTTGAAATACTACAGAGTAGAAACTTATCTGACTGGATTCTCGTGCTTGTGTGGCATGATGCCGAGCCCTGTAGTCATAAATAGTGACTTGCAGTAGCCACTCTCTTGACCCATCATTACCTCCTCATGGCTCTTGATGTAAGCCACCGCGTTGAGTGTGAGGCTCTATGGGAAGACGGAGGCATATCAGCGCCAGCGTTAGTAATCAATCCAAACACGATGATGTTGACTGGATGTATCCTCCTAGTCTTTCCAAATCCCCTGCATTCTCCTCAGATTGACACTCAAACAGTCTGAAATGTTTGTATTGGTGTTTCCGGGGCAAATGCCAAGCAGAACAGCGTGCCGCTTCCCGATTTCTGTTTGAGTGAATGTTTGTGCCACCGGGATCTTTTTTCCCACAGACGGTGC